>JABFDZ020000118.1:15728025-15739675 GCA_019775955.2 Pollimyrus isidori | reverse complement strand
CGAGCCAGTGAAGTGCCAAGGATGCAGTGAGAGCCGACAGAAGCGAGCCAGTGAAGTGCCAAGGATGCAGTGAGAGCTGACAGAAGTGAGCCAGTGAAGAACTGAGGATGCAATGAGAGCCGACAGAAGTGAGCCAGTGAAGTGCCAAGGATGCAGTGAGAGCCGACAGAAGCGAGCCAGTGAAGTGCCATGGATGCAGTGAGAGCCGACAGAAGCGAGCCAGTGAAGTGCCAAGGATGCAGTGAGAGCCGACAGAAGCGAGCCAGTGAAGAGCCCAGGATGCAGTGAGAGCCGACAGAAGTGAGCTGGAGAAGAGCCCAGGATGCAGTGAGAGCCGACAGAAGTGAGCCGGCGAAGAGCCGAGGATGCAATGAGAGCCGACAGTAGTGAGCCAGTGAAGAGCCCAGGATGCAGTGAGAGCCGACAGAAGTGAGCCAGTGAAGAGCCCAGGATGCAGTGAGAGCCGACAGAACCGGGCTGGCGAAGAGCCAAGGATGCAGTGAGAGCCGACAAAAGTGAGCCAGTGAAGAGCCCAGGATGCAATGAGAGCCGACAGAAGTGAGCCGGCAAAGCGCCCAGGATGCAGTGAGAGCTGACAGAAGTGAACCGGTGAAGAGCCCAGGATGCAGTGAGAGCCGACAGAAGTGAGCTGGCGAAGAGCCCAGGATGCAGGGCGTCTGCTGCTCTCTCTGCACCTGGCAGCTCCTTGCTGTTTGTGTATCACTGACATTTTATGATTTACATTACACCCACAACCCCACGCGCTTCACACAGCACCCATAAATACGCATGACTGTTTCACAAAATCCGATAAGGTTCTCCAGATTTAATCCCAGCACTTTTAAATTAGATACAATTCTGGTGACCTAAGATATTTTTGTTGCATAATATGACAAGATAATAGACTATAAAAATCCTGGCAACAATTTTCTTTGACATTATTGGTCTGAAAACAATAAAGCCAAGATAATATAAATAATAAATGCGAAATGTCAGTAACGTAATTTTATGCCAGGTTTAGATTCTCAGAACTCTGTATATCCTTAGGACTTCTCTGTGCTTAAAGCTCCCCCTAGTGGTAACTGAGTCTGAGTGTCCAAACAAATGCAAATTCCATGTTACACTATCTATTCATTAACTGACTCAGGTTCCATCAGAAAACTGAAATTACACTCAGTCGTACAATGCACTGGTCTCTGAAGCAGAAAGTATTTTTAATGTAGTTGTCAAAGTTGCAATAATCTGTGTAGACAGCTCGAACGAGCCTACCTGCATTTAATTACTGAATTTGTTCATTTGTTTTATATTTGTGAAAGAGCGCAATTTCACAGCGGACATGTGGCCAACCTTTATGAAGCGATGAATGTGAGGTGTTCCAGGAAAATCTGCACTACATTGCCTACATTGATGCCCGAATGCATTTAATGTTGCATTTTTTCGCTAATTTGAATAGTGTGATGTTGTGTAGCTCTTCCTCCTGTACTGCTTACACCTGTACCTGGAAATTCATTGGAAGCTCAGTCTAGCTGCATTAATACCTCCTCAAGTCGACTCCTTGACAGTTCTATGTTTGTAATGTGCTGTTTGCCTCAGTTGCTCAAAAGCTTCTGCTACATGAAGTTAATGGAAATGCAATTGAAAACCTAAGTCAGCATTGAGGCCACTACCACACTACAAAGCCTGGTTGCATGGTCAGGGTTAAAATGAGCTGCCCTCCCAAGGCCTTGTTCAAAGTTGACGCTGTAGAGTTTGGACTGATTTTACTAGTTGGACAATACAGTTGCTCTGGCTCATTGTTTTTTATGACCGCTGCTTTTGTTGAATGAAATCCTTCTGTTGATAAAAACCTTCCATGTGAATTTATGTGGTATTTATACATATATTTTCTTTCTATGTTAAAACATTAATTGCATAATCCAGTAGCTTCATGCCAGTCCTCTCCATGCAGCCGATTCATATTTGCTAGGGGAAGATCTGCTAAGGGGGCTGCACTGAGATCTGCCAGGGGGGCTGCACTGAGATCTGCTAGGGGGGGCTGTACTGAGATCTGCTAGGGGGGCTGCATTGAGATCTGCTAGGGGGGCTGCACTGAGATCTGCTAGGGGGGGCCGTACTGAGATCTGCTAGGGGGGCTGCACTGAGATCTGCTAGGGGGGCTGCACTGAGATCTGCTAGCATAATTCGAAATAAGAAAACCAATTACTGTTTGACTCTTCGCAACATCACCAAAGAGCCTGTCTATATGAGGTGAAAGATCTGCTGATCGTTCCTTTCCATTAAATTATCCTATCAAATTGTTACAAACCATTGACTTCATTAAAGTAAAAGTCACTGTATTCCTCTCAGACTGACACAATCATGGACGAATAGTAGGAAATGATCCTTTCCACTAAAGTCACTGCCTGCTTACCTTCCCTGGCTCTATTTCACAGTTTATTGGGTCTCGGAAGGTTAAATCTCTCAGTGACTAACACTGCATGTCAATCCCCCCACTGGGTGCATTTTAAAGCCCAATTTCTCACATCAGTGAGAAAAGAGAATCATAAAAGGGGCATCTTTAATGTATGAATTTGTCTTAATAAGATGGTGAGTTGTCTGTGTCATGTGACAGGAAATGTTTTCCTGGCATGCAGACATTGGCTGGGTCTCAGTGATGTCACAGTGCCCTTCAGGAGCCTTGGCGGTTTTACCTGTGCAACGGCCACCTGCGTCTGCGTCTGCTGCTGCTGCAGCTGGAGCTGCAGGAGCTGGAGGTGATGCTGCGCAGCCAGTGGGGTAACACTGGGGCTGCTGGGGGACACCATGCAGGACGAGCCCTTCCCAAAATCCTGAAACACAGAAGTGGGGGGTCAGCAGGATGCGGAGGGCTGGGGGCGGAGGACTGCGGCTAAACAGGGGCCACCTGCCTCACTGCAGGGGCTCTCAAAGTCCGGACCACGGCAAGTTAATCCGGACCCAGCCGCTCATGCACCTTATGAATCAAAAGGGTTAACATAAAAAGGGTTAACGTGGTCTGACGTACAATATATAACCACCAAACTTCACACACACACTGACTCATCCCAGTATCCCACTGTACTCCGGAGTGACAGTACAAAAGTAATTCCAGTACTCCCTGTAGTCCTGAGTGACAGTAACAGAGCTGATCCCAGTATCCTGGGACCAGCAGTCTGGGACGCCGCTATGAGCCACTCCTACAGGAAGGGGGAGAGCTCTATGGAAGTAAACACCATGCATAGTTAATGTGCCTTTTGCATGAGTTCTGGAACCTTCTGAAAGGACAGGCACCTGCTGCAGGGTTCCGCTATCTTGAAATGTGATTTGCAATCAGAAATGAGCCGTTTGAACTTCAGTCATAGATGCTCTTTGCAGAAAAGGAAAGACCATATACTGCAAATGTAGATGATGCATCTTCTCGACTCTGATGAAGGCGGAAGCTACCGCCGAAACATGTCCGTCAGGTAAGATCGCTGGTGCGATTAACATCTATTTACACTGTGTTTAAAAAAAGAATCACGAATGTAAGTAGATGATGCATCTATTACTGGACGACTACATTAGGCAGTGCGATACTTCATCCTGGAGTTCTAAGTTCTTTTATGTGCAAAACCAAAAGGACACAGAATATTTCAATGTAAACTTGGAGTGCCCGGAGGGCAAAACATTTATACATTTGGCATAACAGTAATCTGGAATAACAAAACATATATTTGATACATATATTTGATAATCGGTGATAAGATGCCTATTAAATGCAAAAAAAATATGAACAATGTTTTGAAGCAATATTATTTATTAGTTTGTGAACTGCATATACATATATACTTCATTTCACTATTCTGCTTCAGCAAGAAGCACTGTGATCTCACTCCTCCCAAGCTAGAGGCTCAAACCCCGCCTCCATCCTGTGTGTTGCCCAGTGCCTATTGGGTGTCCACTTCAGGAGCCAATAAAAAATAAAATGAATGGTGTCACTGGCATGTCCAGCCAGTAGGTGGGAGTAAAGTTTTGTAATTGGTCCTGTACTGAATGAATATGCTCTTTGTCAGATTTCATGCCAGTTACACTAGAAATACTGAACATCAATTCCGTACTGATTTTTTAATTTGTCAGTCATATTAATTGCTTTTCATGTAAATCCAGGGATTTATAAGCATTTACCCAATGAAGTATTACATATTATTAGCTTCATGTTGTGGAAGCAGAATATTGCATTAGCACCGAGACCTGAATAAGCAGTGATAAATACTTGATAGAATATGGTCAATTAAGCATGAAAGCACTGTGATACCTTAGATTTAGATGTAAGCATGTATTTATACTACAGAACAAGTGTGTACTGCCACTGTCCTGGTCTGTAGAGAGCTTGGGGCTCCACTTAGGTCCATGCTAGTCAATTAACATTTCTTTGTGGGACTGACAAGGTTATATATATTACATAATGTGAAGATCACCATTGCAGCTGCATAAATTTACATTGCACTGCTTTGCCTTCTCTGAACACACTGGCTACCATTAGAGTTACCGTTAGAGTTGACATGCAGAGATTGCATGACACAAGCAGGCACAGTTTATCTCACAGATGCACAGGCCTTAAACCAGCAAACAGGATTACACGCTCACTCCCCAACCGTGCGTCTCACTTTCCCCGATTCCCTTTCCTCAGAGCAATGGCTGCCCAGCAACCAACCAAAGCGGTTCAAATAAAAGAGAGAGGAAACACACGTGGCTGATGTGGCAGGTGTCTAACATCTAGATACTGTGCTGTCTGCACGATTTACACCAAAATGCCGTGGTGTCAAGCAGCTGAGCTGAAGCGTGCCGTTTGTACAGCGAGGCGCCACCAATGTGCCTTGGAGCAGCCCAGGGGCTGAATATCAGAATGACAGACTACTGGCAGCACCAAGAAGGACCTTTGGCTCGAATCGGCTTTGCTACAAAGGAGCCCAAGTCTTTCGCGTTATCGGTAATATGTATGATTCATTAGCTAACATCCTGTGATCGGAAGGTAGCTGGTTCGGGCCCAGCCTCTGCAGAAGAGTCACGTGTCCATGGGCACCTGAGCAAGGCCCTTCACTGCCAAGCTTACTCTCACCTACATGTGTGTCATGGAGAACAACGTGGGGCAGGTGAAAAGGAATTTCCCCATGGGGTTCAATAAAGTGTCATTATTATTATTATCCATCCATCCATCCATCCCTCTTATCCTACTGGATTCCAGAGCCTATCCTGGAAGCAACAGGCACGAGGGAGGGAACAACCCATCGCAGGGCACATTCACACACCAACCACTCACACATGCACACCTACAGGCAACTTAGTAACTGCAATCAGCCTCAGCATGTCTTTGGACTGTGGGGGGAAGTTCTTCAAATCTGGACCTCGATTCCAAATCCAGGCCTTGTTTTCAGTTCTCCCAGGTAGTTAGTTTAATAATTACTGATTCTGATTGGTCAGAGGCATTACACCTGTGTCACAGGTAAAGGAAGGCTGGAAAACCAGCATTGCTCGGACCTCGAGAGCTGTGATTTGGATATCCCTGTACCCGAAGATTCAGCCGTTAGAAGTTTTTAGGAGAACTTTCAACAATAAACGAGGGAAAGGAAAACACCTTTACATGACAGGGAAACAACTTGGAAGAATCACCTGGAAATTTTTGTCAGGAAGGAAATAGCTGGATTTTACGACGTTGAGTTCTGCGAGACTTTGGAGGATGTCACTGAAGGCCTGCTCGCACAACGCCCCAGTCTGGCATTCCTCCCCTTTGCTGGCTGCTTTTTCTGGCTCTGCCCCAGTCAGCTGACAATCTGTGACACACAGACACCACAGTGTATAAAAGGTCATGCGTGGCTTTTGCAAAAACACTGTTATGCTATTGCTGACAATGCAATTACAACATAACAATTAGTCATACATAGCTACAGACTGAATTTGATTGCTACCATGTGTACTAATGCCTGCATTTACTACAAGTGAAAATATACATTACTAGACTAATTCTAGCATAAGCATATTACACAATCTGACACAACAAATGTTTGCTAAAACCAGCCATTTAGATTATTCACAGGGTTCTGTTGACCGTGAAAATTTAACCTGTAGCACTTGGCTTGATTTAGAGCAATGTTTCCCAAACCAGTCCTTGGGGACCCCGAGATGTTCCATGGTTTTGCTCCATCCCAGCTCCTTGCCAGACAGTCCACATTTTTGCTCCCAGGGAGCAGGGAGGCAGCAAAAACATGAACGGTCTGGGTTGGAAAACACTGATCTAGTGCAAAGGTTCTCAGCTGGAGGTGGGGATAATTTTTGTGCTGCGGACTGAGTTTATCACCCGCCAGTTAAGAATCACGGACCTGACCATAGTATCTGAGGGGTCATATTGTGTTTTGTTTCAGTCTCAGCTCATCCTGGATTAATTTATTTATGGACGATGAATCACCTGATCTGGCCTCCCCCAATCGTTCTCCTCTGCTTCCCGGCATGTGACCATAAGTTACATTGTATTTAATGGATGCACCGTATATAAGCTTCCTCACCATCCCGCAAAGTCTCCTCTGCCGACTTGTCGCTGGCCCCATCCGCCTGCCCGCCGGTGCCCTGCTGCACGTGCTGCAGGCTGAGCTTGTGGCAAACCTCAAAGGCCTGACCCACCGTCCGCACGATGCGCATGGCCTGGGTCTGACATGGCCGGTGGATACGTCTATCAGTCAATGTCCATTCTCACTCTTTGTGATACAATGTTGCAGAATCTTACTACCTTTTTCTTGGACTTGAACACGTTACACCTGAATGAATTGCTGGCTCCATCCCGGGCAATGTAGCTGAAGATCTTAAGGTCTTGAGAGTCGTGAGATACGTAAAAAATCCTGAAATTATATGTTAAAAATAATTATTTTCTTTGAATATCTTTATAGATATGGCATCATTGTACTCCTGTTAACCTGTGACACAGATACAGACCAATGTCCTATCTTCCTGAGAGATCATAATTCCTAACTTCCTGTCTGAAAGTGTGACCCTCATTGGCATATTTGGCTTGAGAGAGCAGAGTACTCCTGCATCTAGACATTATCTAATGTTGGTGTAAAGGTTCTGAATAAACCCAGTAAGAGTTTCTGAATATCCTGGTGTTGGGTGTCCATTGCAGGACATTAGGGTTTTTTGGATCTTTCTCATAAGGAGGAATAATGAAACCCGCGTTTATCTCTGTCAGCTTTCAGTACATTTTTTGTTACCACTGGGAACATCAGCTCTGCGCCCATGCATCTTGGTTTAATCATGAAGCTTGGGAGCATGTCTGACTGATGTCAGGTAGGGAAGTACTGCACGCTCAGTGAGCACTGCAGGCTGGCTCTATGCTTGCTCTACCTCCATGCCCTCATCTCCCTCCTGTACACAGCAGAGCACACATTCCTTTAGGCTTTGTTTCATCGAGCATGGAGCTCCATGCTGGGCATGAGGGCAGGACAGCATCAGGTGACTGGGAGTATCCATAGTGACTCCTTACACCTGCGCCTTGCTCTGGTTAGAGCGCTGTTTTGTTTTTTTCCCCAGTAACCCGATTCCAAGCGCTGCTACCGGTCTCACTGAATTAATGTTGCTTTGGTAAACTAACTTTATTAAGGAACACTGCGAGAAAGGTCCAAACACACAGCTCAATATGCTCTCCAAACAACGACAATCGCTGGGAGTGGTGAGGTAGGAGCATTTACTTGGCGCCTAAGATAGACAACAAAAATATATAATGAAAGGGCTAAATTATATGTTCCTGTACTGGGAGACAAAGTAGCCATTTTACTCCCAATATCTGCTTCTAAATTACTAGCCAAATGTCAAAGGCCCTTGAAGGTTACATGATGTCCTACAGAGGCAGACTATAAGGTCCAGCAGACTGCCCAGGGAAATGACCACCAGATATGTCATGTCAACCTCCTCCTGTGTTATTGGCTGCACAGAAATAGCAGCTGGGGATAGGGCTTCCCAAACAGCCAAGCTTGTGGCAGTAGTCTGTGGTGCCCGGCTTACATCCAGCCGAAAAAACATTTTGCTAAGAACTGAATATAATATTACAGTAATCAAATAGTCTCATAGCGCCTGAAGCAGTTTCATTTACATTTGCTTATTTAGGAGATGCTTTTGTCCAAAGCAATATAAAAGTGAGGATCAGAGAGGATGGCCAGACAGTGTCCCTGGAGCAACTGGGCTTAAGGGTTTTGATCAAAAGCCCAGCACTGATACTCTGTGTCCCATAGGAACATGGGCTCATAGTGCTGGATCTAAAACCAAGTGGGCCTCTTTGGTTTTGTTTATGAAACAAAATTTCATGGGTACCTCCTGAATCGATGCGTTGGTTAGTTATCTGGGTAGGGCTCCCTGGCAAAGGGCTCTTCTTAGATTCCTAAAAATAAATCTGTCTTCTCCATTCTGGGTTATACGTCCATTCAGACTGAATGGGGCCTTAGTCCCTTACCAGCAAATAATGGACTGCAATGCTGTATCCAGATCATTTCATCACATACAAAAATAACTGGATGTATGTGCAGCAGTCTTGCAATTAAGAAGCAGGCCTTGCAGGCAACCGGTGTATAAGTCAGCCTGTTCCAGGTACTACAAAACTTCTTGTGGTGATTCTTGGTTTTAGCCCTAGGGAGGCCCCTCACTGTCCCCAACCAGAAGTAGAATTAAAACAATACTCTATAGGGGCCTAAATCTCTATCTGAAATCATCCTGAACTTCTGCTGAGCTGGCACTCCAATGAAGATGGGACCAGGTGGGAAGGACTTGGCAGGTGGGGGGGGGGGGTTCGCTTGTGTTGAGTTCCTGTTCTCGTGTGGGGGGCCTCAGCAACCAGCATGGAGCCAACCTACCCTAGCGCCTCCTAAACAAGTGTTCCTTCCTATAACCCTTTAGAGAAGTATCATAAATGTCCCAGATTCAAACTGGCTTTGAAAATACTCAGAGAGTGTTCCAAAAATGTTAACAATGTTACCATGCCTTTGTTACAATGTTAACAAAGCTACTATGCTACTGTTATCCCTCTGTAACAATGTTAACAATGATACCATACCTCTGTTACAATGTTATTAATGCTGGTATGCTACTGTTATCCCTCTGTTACAATGTTAACAATGATACCATGCCACTGTTACAATGTTAACAATGCTGCTATGTTACTGTTATCCATCTGTTACAATGCTAATAATGATACCATGCCTCATATGCTACTGTGGAAAGTGCAGCTGGAACAAGAAAACACCTGAAACTGAGAACAAAAGAAATGCTGTGGTCATAAGATTGACCAGTAACATTTTCCATATTTTAAGGCAAATTTAAACGCTATGTTTTTTTCACACTTTATGCTATCCCAAAACTAAACAAAAGCAGGGCCGTTCCGGATGGTTCCTTTCTGCTGTTAAAAAGATTGCCCAAACCTCACATTGTGAATGAGTCATTGGCCCCGTGGCAGCCTCTGGTGTATATCTCAGTAGGTGAGGGGCTCTCTGCCCATGTCTGGAAGGTCATAGGTTTGAATCCAATGGCCAGGAAATTAATAAGCCTTTAAGACCAGCTGCTCCATGGGTGAGGACTGTTGGCTGACCCTGCTCTCTGACCCCAGGCTTTTGCTGTGCGTACGTCATTTTTGGGCTGAAGGGTAACCATTGTACCATTTACTGTCACAGCCATAAGGTCAGACAGGATGTTCTTCAGTGGTACTAGTTTGTGGAAATAATCACTTAAACAACATTGAGATGTGGTGATTTTTTTACACATTGGACATTCTTTTAACAGAAGTTTTGTCAAGTTCAAACATTACAAAGAAGCTTTAAATTGCAAAACAATGTTGCATTCAGAGAGCCAGTGCTACTGAGGAAGAAACAAGTTACTGTCTCACCAGAATTGCACACAAAGGGCATTGAATTATGGTGTTTTATTTGTGTCCCAATAACCAGAAATTGTCTTAAAATTAAATCTCACTGTAAAATTAAATCTCACTTGTAGATTATACATATTATTCATATATGCTCTCTACATATAACTTAATGCAATAATGAACCCTATTAAATCATGCTAAAATAATTAGTGTTTCATATACGTGAAAGTTCTGCAACATCAGAGCTAGACTGTAAATTGAAGATCAATCTCAAATGTGTGATTTCAGCTGATTTAAATTCAATTTTATTGACATGCTTGTGTTTGAAATGACTGACTGTACCTATATGTGAACCCCCCCCCCCCCAGCATGAAATGTGTTACTGGGTCACATGACAAACCTGTATATAGGGTCATGCATCACCAACATCTTGCTCTCGTCCCAGGTCCATTCTTTCCTCTGCAAAGATGAACCGAAAACCATGACTGCGATTTCTTTTTCAGAAAGGTACAGTACAGTGACGCTTGGCAGAATAAAAACATTAACGACCATGCGGACATTCCTTTAGAACACTGAATAGGAACGGAAGACTGAATAGGAACGGAAGGTCACTTCAGAGCCTTGGGTTCAGTCTGCTCCCTGATTGGCCGGGCCATACCTTCTGCTTCTTCCTCAGGACCACCCGCACTCCATCCACAGACACCACGAGACTCACTTTTTTCTTCTTGATGTTCTTTGCTTTAAATTCATACTGCAAAAGAGACAGATAACACACATGGCTTAAGCTACAAAATGGCACCGTGAACAAGGCTGTGTGACTCTCTGACCTCTGGGAATGGGGTTGGAATTGTAAAAACATTAAAAACAACAACAACAGTTATTATCAGTCAGCCAACACCTTTGGCAGAAAATAAGAATATATACTACTCAACTGTAAGCTGGGCTTTTTCCCCAAACTGGACTCCCGTACACACAAATGCATATACAGTAGACTACGTCAAAACATATTCCTGCCACGACTACAGTCACACAGCAAGGCCCACAGTTTAATGAGCTACTCAGTCGCAAGAGCTGGGAGTTTGGGATTCGACACATCGTGCAAAGATGCCTTCATTTTCATCATCACTCAGTCATGACTGGTGGAGATCAATGGTATATACTGAAGCTGATTAGCTTCCTACTTGTAATGTAAGAGGCAGAACACTGTAGAAGCTTTTATGCTACAGTACATTACAAAAGGAATATTTGCAGAGCAAAATGGATGCAAAGGAAAAACCGATAACCTGCAGCAATTATCTGCTGACTTCATCCAACAAGCCCGACCAAGATGAGTCAAATTCTTTGTCACATTTTTTTTAACCAAGTGAGCACAGCTGCAAAGGGATCTGCCAGTACTGGAAACAGTCCCAAGTAAAGTGTCCCAAGTAATCATTTATTCATTACTTAATGTGACAGGACACATCATTCTGTAATTTATAAAAAAAAGTATCAACAAACTTATACTTTATGGACAAACAGCTGAATATCTGACTACATATTTAAATTAATCTTCCATCTCTGATCTAAATTGTCTTTATATAAGCCATCACCACTTATATTAAAATAATTATGTAGCAGTTTATTTGAGTTGCTCCAGCTGAGGACACACTGTAAATTACAAAATGCTCTCTGAGGACACACTGTATGTAACAGAATGCTCTCTGAGGACACACTGTAAATTACAGAATGCTCTCTGAGGACACACTGTATATTACAGAATGCTCTCTGAGGACACACTGT
>JABFDZ020000118.1:15713410-15727925 GCA_019775955.2 Pollimyrus isidori | reverse complement strand
GGACACACTGTATATTACAGAATGCTCTCTGAGGACACACTGTATGTTACAGAATGCTCTCTGAGGACACACTGTATGTAACAGAATGCTCTCTGAGGACACACTGTAAATTACAGAATGCTCTATGAGGACACACTGTAAATTACAAAATGCGCTCTGAGGACACACTGTATGTTACAGAATGCTCCCTGAGGGCACACTGTATATAACAGAATGCTCTCTGAGGACACACTGTATATTACAGAATGCTCTCTGAGGACACACTGTAAATTACAGAATGCTCTCTGAGGACACACTGTAAATTACAGAATGCACTCTGAGGACACACTGTATGTTACAGAATGCTCTCTGAGGACACACTGTAAATTACAGAATGCTCTCTGAGGACACACTGTATATTACAGAATGCTCTCCAAGGACACACAGTATGTAACAGAATGCTCTCCGAGGACACACTGTATATTACAGAATGCTCTCCGAGGACACACTGTAAATTACAGAATGCTCTCTGAGGACACACTGTATATTACAGAATGCTCTCTGAGGACACACTGTAAATTACAGAATGCTCTCCGAGGACACACTGTATATTACAGAATGCTCTCCGAGGACACACTGTATGTAACAGAATGCTCTCTGAGGACACACTGTATATTACAGAATGCTCTCTGAGGACACACTGTAAATTACAGAATGCGCTCCTGCAAGCTGTGCATGTATGGAGATCATGTGCCACAGTCTCTCTACTCATCTGGTCCCCACATATCTGACAAAGTACATATTAAGATATCTGTGCCAGTAATTCTTAATGTTTGCAGCTTGTGGGTTTGCGTGACCATTAATTACCAAGTCCCTCTCCATTGTTTTTCATTTACAGTCACCCATTTCTTTAATCAATTATGCAATTATGGAGAGCAGGACTATAGCAGTGTAGACTTCATGGAAAATTACCTGAGGTAATGGTGAAGAACTCTGTGCAGAGTGTATTCCTTTTGGGAATGCAAATTGAAAAAAGAATTGAAAACTAATATCCTGCATAACTGCATATCCTGCATAACTGCATATCCTGCATAACTCTTATCACCACTTGATAAAACACAGCCCTTATTTATAAGCATAAATGTAAGAAATCCTTAATGTTAGTGCTTCTTTAGAGAGATCCTTTTTAGTATGAGTCCGAGATCCCTAGATGCCTCTGTGACGCTTCCAAACCACTGCTGCAGAAGCAGTATGTCCGGTCATGTGCTCTGCATGCATTATCATTCATCAAAAATCTCTTGAAAAGTCGCCAAGTTACAAAGAAACCCCACAGCCTCTGCCCCTGGTACAAAAGCCTGGGTCTCGGGAAGAATTCCGGGGCTGACGTGACATGTTCTCATTGTGAGCTGGACATTGTGAAACTCATCCCTGAGGCCGGGTGGGAGCAGCACACATCGCCGAGTTATTGTTTGAAAATCTTAGCTGGATGGCCTGCAACTCACATAGGATCCAGCCCAGCAAGACGTGCAGTTATTAGAATTTCTGGGAGGTATCACCGACATGCTGGCTAGGAGCCTTAGCCCGTCGATGGTTCGGGGGAGGGAGGCTGAGGTAGTGGGGGTCTCTCTGGAGCATCGCTGACGGCCACCTCCTCACCTGGGACTCCCTCCACAGTGTGAGAGATTGGGCCATTCACACATGATATTTTGCATGATTGATGCATTTGGAGAGTGAAGTGGCTGTTACAGAATATAAACCCATTTCCACGAGGCAAAGAGAGTCCTGCCAGTAGTGCAATTTTTGATTGCCTTATATATCCCAGACATTTTGAAAGGCAGAGGCAAATGGAGATGGATGTTCGATTATGGATGCAGTGCTACCTGCTACCAAGCTAACGCAGATGGCAATGCCTAAATAATAACTCAAAAAATATCTGAGGGATCCTGGCAAAAGGTATAAAAACAAAACTAGACACATGCAGTAATACCGACTGACTCTACAGAAGAGGGAATATCTTTTCCCATGTTTAGCACTTCTACTCTGTCTATAAACATATTTAAAAACTGTTCATTAGAAGCTTTTCTGTCTGATTGTGACATCTTTGGTATTTTGTAACTAAATCAATGCATTTACTGACACTGGAAAACCTGACTTCCAGTTAAAATGAATCTGGTGTTCAGCCATGGGTCAAACATGAAGCCTCTTTGTTCTATTTATGACAAAGAAGGTTTCCATGGCAAATTGCCGTCTAAGTTACCCAGAATTCTCCTCTCATCCCACCAAAGACACAGAATTTAAAGCATATCTTAGCTCATGCACATTCTTTACAGCGCAGCTGAATCTACAGAGCCGATACAATGAAGCCTGTTTATTGTATCCAAGCAACCATGTGTATGTGATTCCGGGGAGTTAGCTTTCAAAAAAAACTACTAAGCTGCCATCAATGAAAAATATTTAATAAAGAATATATTGAGCATTAAAATACCAACTAAAACCACAAATTCAACATTTGAGGATTATTTTAAATTAAATAAAGGGCATGTTTATTAAACATATGATTCAAGTAAAATAACCATGATAATATCCTGTAAGTGATACAGTACGTTTACACTTTCATCTTCAAGAACTAAAAAATAAAAGTTCAGAATTAATTAGTTAGCTCATTAACATGTCATGACATCACCAATTTAGTAACTCAGTATTGAATAATCCACATTAACTATTATTTGAATGTCTGGCATAATTTACCAGGTTGCAAATCATGGTATCATTCACTGGTATCATTTACACACTTCTTCTCAATGACACTCTAGCCAAAACGACATTATGATGAAATAAGCATTTCTGGCCCCTCTGCACAATTCCTGTAAACCAGCCTTACTTCAAAACAGCCTTGTACTTTTTATATTTTTGGAGTTCATTTATATATTCATTCATTCATTCATTCATTCATTCAATATGTCTGTATGATATTTGAGAGTTTACATCTAACCATCAGCTGATAAGCCCCAGCGAGTGCCTTACCCCACCGTGCACGCCGCATGGCACATATACACCACAGCCATGCACCTGCGTGACTGTGAGTTCACACATGCAGATGGAGAAACAGCTCAGAGCCACTGACATGGAAGCTAATCAGCCTGCCACCACCCTGCATTATTTACATGCTGGAGTTAGAGGACGCGTCCAACATAAAGCAAGGATGTCCGTCCCTGTGAACACACCGAGGGCTTCACTAAATAATCCCCTGTGCTTGAAATGCTGCTTGGCTTCTTTAGTACCTTGGCCTTCTGTTTCTATAGCTGGAACATTTTAAAACAGGGTCCTGGAGAGACAAGACATATCATCAGACTTCCATGTGGACTGTGGTGTCTCGCAGTCGCACAATCCTGGCCATTCCTACAACACTCGCTGTGGAGAGCCGACCTTGATCTACTTCGGTGTCCCACCAGAGGAGGGTCTGATGCTCGCCAGTCTATCTGACAGGCCGGCCTTGTGCTTGGCTGCGGGAATTTAGGCACCTTATCGACTCGCTCCTTCAGCTTGTCTCCTGGAAACACACACTGAGAGGCCAGCTGGCTTTACTGCTACATTCACAAGAACAGGTTTGCATTTCAGACAAACACCTAAATCATTCAGGATCACAGAGGATTTCAGGGCATGATGATCTCGGTCTCCCTGAGGAAGCACAGATGAAAACCCCAACCTTTGGTGTGTTATTTAGTTAGATGGCTAGGACCTCCCCCCACACACACACACATACACACACAGGCGCACACACCAAAAAACGGGTATTCATCACGTTGTGGAGACATTGTGTCCCCATAAGGAAAGGTATACCCTCTCACACACGCACACAGATACTCACAGACACAACATCGTCAAAATTAATTTATTTCTATTTTAATCCATTTCTGTGTCAGTTTTACGGTGCCATGTAATTACTTTTTTCTTTTTCTATTTGATATGTTTTTGATTTTGTTTACATTCTGTGAAATAGGGCAGCTGGGGCTTTTTAAAAAATGTAATAAATACTGACTTGACTTGTTAACAGTAACTAAACTGAGCAGAATCTGTTAAATGACAGCATTGCACACTTTCATTGGCAGGTTCCTCCTGATGTGTTTGGCTTGTGAATGACTTTTCCCTCTAGATTAGAGCAGAAGGGTGCACCGAATTTGAAAAAAACATGCAATTTAGAGAAAAACATCAGGGTGGCAGATGTTTACTGTGTGTGCCTCAGTGGGTTACGCTGCTGTGTCTGTGATCAGAAGTTTGTCAGGCTGGAATCCTGTGGTTGGTAGAATGACTTCACTGTAGGGCCCTTGAACAAAGCTACTGTATTAACCTTGCACGCTACATGGACACCCACCCTGAATTCTTAACTCTCCATTGCTCAGAGTAAAAGAATCTGCTAAATAAATAAATTTAATTATTAAATATGCATGTGGAGGAGATGACGGTATGCAGGGCAGAGGAGATGAGATCCATAAAAAATCTGGAGATGAAAAACCATAATGAACATTGTCTGCACTGAGCAGATTTTGTTTGCTATAGAAATGTCAATCTGAAGCTGAATTATCAGTTGAAGAGTTTGGAACGAATTACTGACACTGTAATTAAAGATCTTGTTTTTCCTGCTTCCTATGGGGTCAAAATCAATCAGTGAATCAAAAGATGAATACATCATTAAATGTTGTATGATCATTCTGTTTTCCTAAAAACTGTATTTTTCTGGCATTTTCTGATGCAGAGCTTTCTTTCAAAGAAGTTCCAAAAAAGTTGTAGACATAATACTGAGAAAATGCAGCTGGTTCTACCTGGAAAGACCAGTGCACCATTCAAACAAGCTCAAAATTCACCTCTCCATGCAGTAAAGCCTAATCCATCCATCTATTTTCCAACGCGCTTATCATACTGGATCGCGGGGGGGAGGGGGTCCGGAGCCTATCCCGGAAGCAACGGGCACAAGGCAGGGAACAACCCTGAACGGGGGGCCAGCCCATCACAGGGCACACTCAGTAAGGCCTAATCATTTGATACAAACCTGTTTTTTCTTTGGAAAAGACGCTACTGTGGAGCTTGAAATTAGGCATTTCTTATCAAAGAGCAGTAAATTCTGTAACAAAAATAGTGAACGTCAACATAGAATGTATTTTATTAGAAAGTTAATACTAATGACCAGGGCCGGTTGTGTAGCCAGTACCCATCTAAAGCACCTTGAGGTAACTGTTAGAAAGGCACTACATTCAAATAAATTAAATCGAAAGTAAAACATTCAATAAAAGAGTAAACATCCACTCATCTATTTTCTAACCAATTATAACAATAGATACGCCTCCCTCAACTTGCCCTTTGTGGAGTAGTTTGCCCGTGAAGGGCAGCCACCTGTAGTGGCGCCCAGGGAGCTGGGGGTTAAGGGTCTTGCTCAAGGACCTGCAGGCATGTTGAGGTTGGGTTTGAACCAGCAACCTCATGATTAGAGGCACACAGGCTTAGCCCACTGAGCCACACACTGTCCCCTCATAGTACAAAGTAGTTGGGGTGGGGGGGGTCTTGACCAATTAGGGCAGTCAGAACGTGGTTCGGATTTAATACCCCAAATTGGTTTAGGTGCTAGGATGCACTGATAAGAAGCTGAACTATGAACTGAGCTCAGGACATCATTTCAAGTAAACTGTATTCATGGTTCTATTCCACATATTCCCCAGAATTAACTGGTCTTTTTAATTATTGGCCATAGAGCTGTGCCAACAAAGTAATGAGGTGATTGGCTGGAACAAAAACTGGCGCACTGGCAATTCCAAGAAGTTGTACCTGAGGCAGGGCATTCTGGGATGATAGTTCTCCATGATGCTGCTGAACGCAGAGAGAAGGAGAGCTTGGCATGATCTCGCTTACCCTCGGGAGGTAAGACCTGCGCAGACTGGCAGCTGCTGAGCAGATTGGGCAGTCCAGGATGGGCCAGGGGCCCAACTCTCTGCTGATGCCCCCAGTTGCTTTTGTTGCCCCTTCCAGGCAAGATGAGACACAGAGCTGCCAGGGTGAGATGGAGGAACTGCAACCAAGTTTTTCACACCTGCTGGGACGGCAAGCATCCCAGGGCGCCACCTGTCTTATAGGGGCTGCCAAAGACGTGATACCACTGCAGTACAGACGCTTCCCAGGTTACGATGGTCCATGTTACAATATGTTGACTTTACGATGGGTGAATTACATGAGAAATTCAACATTTTATTATAAACGAGGCTTTGTGTTAATGATTGTGCCCAACTTGTCACACCCCGCTGGACAGCTGCCCTGACCAACACCAGGAATCCATGTTAGATAAAAGCCCGACAACACCAGTGCGAGGTATTGGTGATGCAAATAGACACACTAATCTTTCACTTCACTGTCTCCCGTATAGCTCCTTACTTGCCCTGCCCGACTATCCCTGCAACCCGGCTCAACCTCTCTCCTGCCTTTCCTCCCCTCGCTCTTCCTCCTTGTGAGTTCCCGGTCTACCCTGTCTGTGTCTTCAGACGGACCCCCTGGTGATTGATCCTTTTGCCTGGGACTCCAACTACGAATCCAGATCCTGACCCTGGCCTGCCGCTTGTTCCCGATCTCCTGGTTTTCGACCCTGCCTGCACGACCATGTCTCTGCCTGCTCCCAGTCTCTGTTCTATCTGCCCAGTTAAATAAAGGCTCCATGAGCAATCCCTCTGTTGGTCCAAGCGGGTTCTTGACACAACTGTAGGTTAATGTAAGTGTTCTAAGCATGTTTAAGGTAGGCTAGTTTAGGCTATGACGTTTGTTAGGTTAGGTGTATTACTGTATTAAAATGCATCTTACTATATTGTTTCGCATGATGAAACGTAACCCTATCGTAACCCAGGGATAGGCTATATATCATGTCAACTCAACTAGTGATCAAAGATACGTTTTTAATAAAGTGTGACCCATTGCATTTTCAAGACTTATAGGACTATCACATACTCAAGAATTACCATGCAGATGGTAGCTTTCCTTTTAATTTAGCAGATAAGTGGATACAGTAGGCAGCATGCTGGCCCCCGCCTTCAGGATTGTGGCTTCAGCGGCTGTTCAGGACCAACTGGATTTCAGAAATTGGTGGTCTTCTTTATAATAGCAGCAGTTAGCAGCGAATCAGTCTGCACCACTGCATTTTGAAATAGACCTTGAAATAAATCATGACAATTCCACTATTCCCGCATCAGCAGGTGAAATTATCCCTGCTCTTGAAAGCTTCTCAGGATCAGATGGACCCAATATTTTCACTTTTGTTCCTGCTCAGAAATCAGACAACCACAAAAGCATGCTTTTTGACAACAACTCCTCTTTGTCTCGCAATTATGGAATAAGCGTCAGATTCAGAGTGCAAGGTTTCTGTGCATAAAGATTTTATCGGATGGCAAATTAAATAAAACAATGTAAACAAACATTTCATACTTGGTGTGCAAAGCTGCTAATTTAGTATATTCTTGTACTAAGACTGCGATTAGCTGATTCTGTGGCCAGTGTAGCTATCTTTGCTACATCACTACCCTGCATCCAATTCTCTAGTCCAGTAGTCCAGAAAATAAGTCAATAAATCCAGGCTAGTTTAACCTCGTTATTTTGCACAACAGCAGGAAAACAGTATAAGCCTGGATGTTCCAGAAAACCCTAAAAGGTCCATAAGTCTATGAATAGCTTTGATTCTCTGAGTTGGTCTTACATCAGTCCAAACACATGCTGCACTAGACCAGCTGGCATTCCGCTGTTGTAGCTCCATACTATAACCGATCTTCTCTGGGTAGAATCTGTTTTTTTTTTGGGAGGGGGGGGGCTCTCAATTGCCACAGGACTGTTGGGTCCCAACATTCCTGCACACTCCCGCCCCCCCCAGCGACCGTGCCTCTCATTGGTTAGACATACAGGCTCTCTCCGGCGACCGTGCCTCTTATTCGTCAGAAGTTTGACCTCTCTCTAGCGACCGTGCCTCTCATTGGTCAGACGTTCAGCCTCTCTATGGCGATTGTGCCTGTCATCGGTCAGACGTTCCTCCTGTGCACACGGGCAGAAGGATCGGCACGGCAGAGGGTCAATGGGGAGGCCGAGTTCTTTGTCCAGCACTTATGGGGGGGGGCAAAATAAAGGGCCTCTAATGGGATTTGTGTCATGCTTCAGTCGTTCTGTGAGTCAGGGGAATGATCATGTTTAACTGTGAAGCTCTTTATCTTATTGGTAGTCAACATAACCCACGTAACTAACCAACAATACCACAGTGACATCAAAAGAATAAACATTTGTTACATAAAGCATTAGGACTAGTATATTTTTAAGCTATAGTACAGTATAGTAGAGTATTAACGTTAGTAACACATTCAGTAAAGATAATATTAGTAGAAAAGCAGCTGAAATGAAAGTACACTTTTAATCAGTAAGTGGGTAAATTGATGATTGATTTTTTGATTTGAAAGAAATTAGACTGGAAATTCATACAAAGACAAAAACGTAATCAATTGAGTAATAAATCTGTACATCATTTGGAGAAAAATAGGTGAATCTTTCCTCATGTCCGTGCAGCGTGCGAGCAGTTGGATGATGGGTGGCTCTTTCCTCCTATGCATGCTGTACTCTTAGAGACAGATTTCCACACGTGTTCATGAGAATGACGCGGCGCAGGTGGCTGAGTCCTGTCTGGGCATCATCTCTGCTCTTCGTCAGCCCGCACTGGGGCATCGAGGAGGGGGAGTATGGCGGACCAGGGCGCGTCTGTGCACCCGCCGGGAACCGGCACCTCCATATGCAGGCTGCGACTCATTAACTCATGAAGATATGATCTAGTATCAACGGAAAGTTACGGATTCAATCCACTGTAATTGTGAATTCTGATTTCTCAAATAGTGTGCAATTCAGGACAGTGAAATTATGATGCTATGACAACGAACCAAACTGAGATGATTTTACAGAAATTATTTAAGTGATTTACAGAGAACGACTAATTGGCCACAAATTGCCTGCTGTAACAAAATCTCAGTCATGGGCTTAAAAGAAACAAGAAAAAAACCTTCAGCTAAAGAGGCATAGTGGTCTGGCGTGACGTTTGGAAGACGGGCTTCTCAGAGGACATTCCCATCAATCTGGTGACTATAATTTTATTTGCCTTGATGGCCTAGATACTGTAGTAGGCTGCGTTCGTCTCTGAGAACACTGACACCAAAAACTCTCGGTTTCACACCTGCCAGTCCAAGAAGTCAGAATTAGCAGCTGCACAGGAAATGCAGCCATGCGGCCAGCAAAGAGGAGCAGCACAATTCTGAGAAAGGGGACGGCATTATTAAAATGCCTCAGTCTGACAGCAAGCGTGTCCCTGCCACCCAGATCAGTCCATCTGCCGGCGTTATTCTGCTAGTGTACTTCAAAAGGGATTTGAACAATGTGGATCTCTGCTTCTGTGTTTGTATACCTTCCACCAATTCAAGATGAATGACACATTGGCTAATAAGAACGAGGTGCAGCGTCTCTTGTTAGCGAATGACAAGTAGCTCTGGTGGAGCAGTCTGCAAAAGCGCTGCTAATCCTATACCAGTGAAGCATGAATGGTGACCTAGTACAGGACTATAATGGCAGCACAGGTGCCCATGTGGTCGTAGGTGGTTCACTAAAATCCCCAAAAATGTACCACTGGAGCACACACTCAACTCCGCGGCCCCCTTCCGACAGGCGCGTTTATCATACATTTACGTTTATTCCTGCAGCAGATGTTTGTGTCCGACGTGACATACAGGCGAGAAATGATACATCACAGAATACAGTCAGTGGGCCGACTGATCATAAGAGCAGATGGCGGAGCTTTCAATGAATGAAAGGAAGCATTTCTACAGTAGCATTGGAGCGAGAGCTATGGAGTACGCCACACAGCAAGGAGCCAATAAGTAGGCTATTCACAGGTCGAAAGTTCAGGTCCAGAAAATAAAAATCCAAGCCAAGATTTTGTTTCAATCAGCCAGGTCAGTACTCTCTGGCAGTGACTCTTTATACTCATCTGGTTGGCTGAAATAAAATCTTGGCCTGGATTTTACTTTCTGGATCTGAACTATCCACCTCTGGAGCTATCCAATCAGAGAGAAGTGCTAAGAAGAGGATTTAGAGGAGCGGCTAAGGGTCACACCAGGTCATAGAGGACTAGGTGGAACAGGTGGAGCAAGCATTTCTTGAAGGTTGAGAGAGATTCTGACAACATACCCTGCTAGCTATCTCCTGTTCCTAGACACCCCAAGGAATCTCGCACTGCACTATTCATCACACAAGCATTTTTTTTTAATTGAGATCCTCCACTTTCTTGCTGCTTGTACATATGATGGTCGTACTTCTAACATGGCTTCCTACAGAGAAAGTGAAACACATTCATACGCATATTTTCTGACTTTGGAAGCTGCTCTCCAGCCAGGGAAGATCCTGGCCCAGCCTGCCAGCAGCACAGATGCTTAGAAATAGGCCAACTGAGTTCTTAGCTCTCCAGCCAGTAGCACCAGTCCATTCCAGCGGCCGTAACACCCAGTACAATAACAGCGCCGCTGCGCGATAACAAGCTGGGCTCATTTTGGCCTTTCCCTATAAAGATGCCCCAGCTCAGGTATTCTGTAACAGCTGAAGCACAGATAAACGCTCACTGACATTCATACTGCCACCCCACCCCCTGCCCCCCACTGCACACACCTACACACAAAGGAATTCCAATTCAATTGGGGTAAAGAAAGACATTTTGGCAGTTGTGGCTGTTGCCATGGCGATTTAGCCGGGGAGTGGCCTCGTATTGGTTGTTAACGCAACCCTAACTGTGCTCCCTAAAAAGACCAAAAAGGGAAGAAATCACCTCTTTCATTCGCAGTTTTTAGTGTGACACAGGCCTGACTAAGGGTGAAAGATGGCCTTTATTTCTATTGGTAAGTGACCCTCACAAAGCCCTTTGACAACAGCGGGAAAAACTCACAAAGACTCCAGTACTGCAACATGAGCTGTGTGCATTTTCAAATTATAAATAATTTTGGGGTTTAAAATACGTGCATAAATGACCTTCACAGTACATTCAACACTCCCACAATGTGTGTGGCATTATTTTACTGTCTTACGATGAAGCAATATGTAATTACTATTCAGCATACAGTAAACACTTTTCACTGCACAATCCTGTTCAAAGTGTAGATGCCCTGAATAAACTGTGAGTGTAGTGCAGGTGTCAGACTTGAGATATTTGCGAATTTCTTTTGGAAACCCAAGACATTAAGCTGAGAAATCACAGGAGATCACTGAAGCAAAACGATGGCCAGACAGAAGCAGCACATCAGGTCATCATGAATGTGCCCCATGGTTGCCTTTCATTCTGGGTCATTTCGAATACAAGGAACATAAAAACACAAAAGAACAAAGAAAGATTAAGAAAAAAGAGGATGCCTGGCCCTTTAAGACAAAACTAAGACCTCATAGAAACAAAACGTGAAATACAATGCATCACAGAAGCCAACAAATCCTTTATGCAACCGTCCTCTGTTCTCCCTGTTATTCTCCGAGTCCCAGCTTGGTAACCTGAGCCCATCCGGGTAAGAAAGGGTGCGAAAGGCGCCATTCAATCTGTGTTTTCATAGGGTGGAAAAAACTCTGCATTGGCCTATGAGAAACCTGCATTGTGCTTTCTGAATTCAAAACCGTAAGTGAGACAACAGCCTATCACAATTTGCAGGCTGTTTAAGTGATATGAAAACACAGCAAATATGAATGAAGAATGAAACATTTTCTGTAGCAGTGGGCTCTGTCTTATCTGGTAGTTGCTTGGAAAGTGTTTTAAGAGACGTCTGTATTTTGGACAGGTGAGCCAGACGACAAGCTGTGACAAACTGTGCTTCCAGCTTCCACGCCTGGTCCCTTCGGGGTCTCCGAGAAGCAAACATCCTGCCCTCGCTCACAGATCTCATGGCAACATATACATGGCACTAGGTATTTTTTTGTTCACCCTCCTCTCAGGTCAGGACAAGGAAAAAATGCTATGATATGACACACATTGTAAATTAACTTTTACTACAGTACCTTTAATTGTAATAAACAGCAGATCTAATTAGGGGTTTAGTGCGAAACTTTAAAAGCCTCACTGGATTGTCACTCGATCATGAATTGTTCAGTTATGGTCCTTTATGTTTGTTCCTCAGTGTTTCTTCCACCGTTTGGTGATTTCAGCCCCTTTTCACCCTTTTTCTGGGCTACTGCTAAATCTTTAGTGCCTAGCAAAGCTTGAGACAAACTGCAACATAAATACAGCTCTGGAAAAAAAGAAGAGACTACTGTATATATTTTAAAATATCTGCAGTTTTAAATCCTCATTTAGTCCTGGTTCTGTTGGCAGAAGATGACACTGAGCAGCAGGCTGCTTCCAGGCTCAAAGTTTCTAAGACCACAGTAAACCATGACAAGGTGATGTAGGAGACACTGGGAACGACCAGAAACCAGCCAGATAAAGAGAGGAAGCGACAGTTTCTCATAAATCTTAGGAAGATATCAAGTGACCTTCAAAAGGAATGGGAAACATTAAGTGCAGGTGTGAAGTGCTCTGCTAAAACAGTTCATATCAGACTCCTAGAAGCAGGACTGAAGTCCCATAAAGCAAGGAAAAAGCCCTTCATCAATCAGAAGCAAGGCAGAACCAGAGAGCTGTTTGGAAAATATATATATTATTCACAGACACACACCCTTGAGAAAAGTTGAGAAATTAGTGAAACATAAAATGATGCTGTGTTCTCAGTGGGCAGTGAACAAACAGTCCATGAGGCTGTATGTAGTGTGGAAAATAAAAACAATGAAATCTTTCTTTACTTGTCAGGGATCACTGACCCCCCCTGCTGGGACTCTCAGATTTCCTCAGTGATTTGTTCATGATTAACAAAGTTGCTGAAGGCAAAATTGAGGTAAACACAGTAAGAGGATTTATTAAGTGCATTTCAGAGCATTCTGGTGCAAGAAGACCAGGAGTGGGACTTTTCAGGGAGGCCATCCCATAACCACTGGCACAGCACTGCTCCCAAAGCACCAAGCCTGTGATAATGTGCACAGGAAAAGGTGGTTATTTATAACTCTTATTATCTGTGATGATTGTTGCAAAACATTCTTAGATCCTGATACAAATATGCTTTTGAGCTTTTTGGTAAATTTCAGGCAAAAAACACTTTAAAAACAAGTAACGTGCATAACTAAGCAGAGGCCAGGTGCTCATCCTGCTTAGAACTACACCAAAAGAGAGATAAATCAGACTGAGATAGAGGAACTGGCTGAGCCTGCATTCTGTTGTGGGCTTAACATACATCTAACTACAGTACATATACCCTAACCCACCGTACACTTCAATAACATGCTGTTCCTTCTTCAGACTCTAAAGCAGTGTTACCCAACCCAGTCCAAGGGGACCCTCATACGGTCCGTGTTTTTGCTGCCTCCCGGCTCCTGGTGTGGATTGTCTGGCAGAGAGCTAGGAGCAAGTAAAACGTGGACCGTCAGGAGGTTCCCGAGGACTGGGTTGGGTCTATAGCACTAAGAAAGGACTTCACTACTGCAAAAATTATTGCTTGCATCAATACCACAATTTTCAGGTTCCTCATTTTATACTAAATTATCATCTGGTCATTAGAACCCCTCTGAAAAGCCTCAAGACCGATCTGTTCCATAAACTCCTCAATTAAGTCTCCAGCCACTGGCCTATATCATGTAAGTTCTTCTTACCTCTTGTCTTTGAATAGCTTACGTATTAGGCTTTTGGTATGTTTGTGGTGTGCTGTTTATCTCTTGTTCTGATTCTAACCTGCAATAGTTACTGTGCCTCTTTTGGAAGCTCAGCCTAGTTATATGTATGTCTAGTCAGACACCTTGACAGCCATATGCTTGTAATGTATTATCTACCTCACCTGTATGTCACTTTGGACAGAAACATCTGGCAAATTAATAAATAATGCATATGTAAAATATATCAGGCTCAGCAAACATGGATCAGTCAGAAAAGGTCACCTTCAACATCAAGTTAAAGAGAAAATCAAGCCCATGTGCTCTCCTGTTGAAGATGAGAATACAGCTCAGCAAATTTTTAGCTTCTGGTCGAAACGGAAATTAAGACTTTCTTATTAATTCTCCAAAAATAATATTATTTCACATACATATCAAAATCTGTCAGTGAGACTGCAGAAATTTTTGTATGAGAAGCAGGCGGAAAGAGTTAAAGCTCGTCATTTCTGGCTATCCTTATCTAAAGGAAACGAGAGAGGCACAAAATATTACTGGTGGGTGTTTTGAAATCATTCTTCCCAAAGGAAATGCAGTACAAAGCCTAGAGGTCACGTCAGGGTTATTAAAACTACCGAGCTTCCTGTCTGCTTCAAGTAAAAACAAACAGGCTGTTCATTTCATCCTGGCAAGATGACATAAGGCACACTCACTGATACAGAGGAAGAGAGCAGTGCTGTTCAACTCCACATCTCCTCATAAGCAAACACACACACACTGATACAGA
>JABFDZ020000118.1:15674531-15694588 GCA_019775955.2 Pollimyrus isidori | reverse complement strand
TTTGTAAACCCTAGAAATGGTTGTGCGTGAAAATCCCAGTAATTGAGCAGATTGTGAAATACTCAGACTGGCCCGTCTGGCACCAACAGCCATGCCACGTTGCCAAAATTGCTTAAATCATCTTTCTTCAGGAGATTGTCTTGACCAGGACCACACCCCTAAATGCATTAAAGCAACTGCCATGTGATTGGTTGATTAAATAATTGCATTAATGAGAAATTGAACAGGCGTTCCTAATAATCCTTTAGGTGAGTGTATATCCTCCTGAGACCCCACCCATTCATTTATGTCCATTGTAGTGGACATGTTGTATTTGCATCTTTTCATTGATGTAAGGAAACATATTTATTCCTGTTGCACACTAAAGAGGACGTGCTGTTAAATTAAAAAATAAAAATAAAATTGAAAAAATCAAAATTGTAAGATGTCTTATTTCCTTCAAAGACAAATAACCTATAATTGAAGGACACTTTTTTCTTTGGTTTCAGGAGGATATATACAAACAATATCTAATCTAGCGATATATTTAAGTCATATTTGCTGTTAATCATACACAACAGGTTTAAAATTAAGATAAACTGCAGAAAAATGACTTCAAGTAGTGATTAGGTGACTTCAAAATGTACAAAGCAATTGGGTTGACTTTAAAGTGCAGTTGCTGCCTTCCCATCATCCCCTGTGGCTGATTGCCTGTGCAAGATAGTACCACCAT
The DNA here is from genome assembly GCA_019775955.2 of Pollimyrus isidori. Taxonomy (NCBI): domain Eukaryota; kingdom Metazoa; phylum Chordata; class Actinopteri; order Osteoglossiformes; family Mormyridae; genus Pollimyrus; species Pollimyrus isidori. The sequence continues at coordinate 15,693,876 of JABFDZ020000118.1, read as the reverse complement.
GACTTGGAGTGGGTGGGAGCTGGTAAGTGTGAGAGGGTGAGTCGTGACTCAGGAAGTGGTAAGGTATGTTAGTGCCCTTTTATTTTTAGTGAAAATAAAAGCATTATTTTCTTTCCTACACCAGACCTCTATGTCCGTTTATATTCCATCTGCCTCTCTGTACTCCCTGAGTTGTGAAACTAGTGCCAGAAGCAGGATCTTTGACCTGTTATCAGACTTTGAAGACAGGTTGTGAAGACAGCCGGTCCCTAGGCGACCTGGAGCGTTAGGTTACAGGGTTCCTGGACAGTGATCTCAGGGATACCATAGCTGGGCAGCCGATTAGCAGACAAGAGCTGGCTAGCAGTATGAGCAGTATGGGCAGCGCTGGAGCAGGCTGGGACTGGGTTGCTGCTACAATGAGGCGCACCTGTCCTGCTGGTCCAGGGAAGCAGGCAGCTGTCTGCCCCTCCATGAGTCTGAGTGGTGTGCCCGCTAAGTACAGCGGGAGGACCCCAGGGAAACGTTGGGTATGGATGGAATGGATAGGGAGTCTTTATTAGAGGGGGGCAATGCCAAAGTTATACATAATATAAAAAGCTGTTCATGACTTCCCAATAAAGACACATTTATTTGAGGGGCTAAAAAATTCTGGGGGCTAAAAACATACAGCATCAGAAAAGACCTCCTCAGCAGCCATGGGGCCATCCATGACCAGGCTGGTGACAGCTTTGAGCGAAGACCTTGACGATCCTACTCACCAGCGCCCACCAGTCTGATGAGGAGGCGCCCATAGTAAAGACCCCACAACCAGTCCAGGGCTATATTAAATATCATTAAATATATGGTCGGACACTAAAGCACAGCTGGATAATTCAGGTCCAGAAAGTGACAATCAATACCAAGATTTGGTTTCAACCGACTAGTTCAGTGTGTCTGTCACTCTTTATGCTCATCTGGTTGAACAAAATCTGGGTCTCGATTTTTACCTGACCTCTGCACTAAAGTAGTACTGGTTCGTGGTTATGGGCCTTTGGAGTCATCCAGCAATCAGTGCATGATTAAGGAAAGTAACATCAGTGGTAAAACAGAAATATGGCACTTATCACCTTCGCAATCAACTTACGTTGTTTATAAAGTGTATTTCATGTTGTTTCTGCAGCCACTGATGTTTAGTGTTACATTTAAGGGCGATTATACCGGGATCTCATATAGAGTGTGAGTGTGTGCACCCTGCAATGGACTGACATCCTGTCCAGGCTGATCGCCTGTCTTCTCTCCTATGATGGATGGATGGACAAATTTTCAAATGGTCACTAAGTGTGAATGGCCAGGACACCAGAGTCGAACCCCTCCTCTTTCAGGGATGATGACATCTGATGAGACAGTCTAGCCAGATTGTTAATACTTTGCTAACAATTTTAAATGCACCTGTTTAATAGAAAGAAAGAAAGAAAGAAAGAAAGAAAGAAAGAAAGAACTTTATGAATCCCTCGGAAAGGTTCCTCCGGGAAATTTGGTTGAATTAGTGATAGCATGCGTAGAAGGTACGCCTTCTGTTTATCTTCAGTCTGCACACACCGAGCATTACCGCTATATCACTGCTAACTGCTTTAGTTTTTGCTCAGCTAGTGTAGTTGGTAGGTCATGCAGGTTGAGGGTTCTGTGGCTGCCTGGATTATTGCAGATGACCTCACCGAGTGACCACTGCATATGTGTTATGGTTTTTGAGAGCACCCGATTCAGGGCTGGACTGACCGTCTGGCACACCAAGGTCGATGAGTATGTATCAAAATTTATCAGCCCCCCCCCCACTTACTCACCAAAAGTTACTCTGGGGGAGCCCAAATTTGGGGCCGAATTTTAATCCAAGTCCAGACCTGACTCAGGACAACACTGTCGATACACTTGTTCGCTGATGGTTCTGTGATTTTGGGATATATCAGTGAAGGGGATGAAGAGGAAGACCAACATGTATTTTTTGGTCCTAGTGTAGAAAGAAGCATCTGCAATAGATGGAAGACGTAAAACGTGGCGTCAGCCTTGAACTGCAGCAAGGAGTCGCTGACTGCTGATACCATCCAGGGTGAGAATGCTGAAATGCTAATGCTGAAATGCTAAGAAAATGCAGTGTAGGTTTTTCTTGAGGAAACGAAAGTCCATTGGTGTGTTCAGAACACTAGTGCATATGTTTTATATGCCAAAGATTTTTTATGCTGCTATTTGTAGGGCGTAGTATCAAGATGAAAGAAATTAGTAGGGTAGTAATCTCAAACCACTGAAGCTGTGGTGGTTCTGCTTGGAGGGGGGCAGAAGCTTGGTTGGTCTCCATTCTCAGTGAAGAGGATGGTTCTTGGGGAAGCAAAGGTTCACAGTTGGACAATTGCAGCAATGTGTTGCATTCTCTTTCATGTTAATTATTTAGCTAAATATTTGTCCGGCTTGCCAGAAGAGAGCCTCAGCTTATGTCAAATCATAAATTTAGATGCCTGAAGGTAGCTACTGGAATTTAATGGGAAGGGGGTTTTCTGGTGAGATAAACCAAAAATTTGAAAAAAACAGAAGTGGGTTTGGCATTAAATAATTCACAGTTACAGAGAAACGAACCAGATCCAGATTGTGAAGCATGGTGGTGGATTTGTAATGTTCGAAAGCCGGTTTTTCTTACAAAGGATCTGGAAATCTTATTTAGATTCATGGCATCATAGACTCCATCGAACAGAATAGGAGATTTTAAATGAAATATGGTTGAGACTGAGTGGTTATTGAATCTTCCATAAGGACCATGATCCAAAGCATACCTTCAAATCCACACAAAATTGGTTTGCTGCCCACAGAATCAAGCATTTACAGTAACTCTCAGTCCTATGACTTAAACCCATTTGGAAATTTGTATTTTGAGCTGAAGTTGAGATCCAATGATTCCTGAGAGTATTCTAAGGGATTTTATATGGGGGAATGATCTCAGATCCTTGTATGTTCTTCTATCTCATATGGCATTGTTAAAGAAAATGTGATATTATCATGGCAATGAGGAACACACAAAGTACTAAAGCATAATTTTCTTTGAAAAAAATGCTTAAGTGAAAGATGTAAGATTAAGCTAATATTCAACAGTTTTCTCATAGGTTTGTTCAGTCATTTTTACCAAGAGTGCCAGATTTATTGGAGAGCACTAGCAGCAGATTCACTCATTTGCAATAGGAATAGCATTCGATCATTTTGTCCTTCGAAGGCTTCCGTCCGTTGCGTAGCAAATGACTGCAAAACACAAGTGCTGCATTTTCGGGAGGCTTTTCTTAAAATAAAGGTTCCTTCCGGGCATGTCGAATCGTGGGCGTCTACAGCTGCTCCAAAGCGATGAATACGTTCGGCAACTTCTGTTCCAGTAATGGGACACATGATCTTATTTAAACGACAAATGGCAATCACCGTTGAATGGAACTTTTAAACAATGAACGAGTTTTGTCGCTTGGAAGCCATGTAGCGGCGAGGTTTGCCTGCTACGGCGGATAGCTCATTTGCCGAGTTTCCTTATGCACCATCAACCACCGCAGCACTGAGACTTATCCGCTGGGTGTTTTATTCGCTGGATTTATTATGGAGTTGTAGTTGGGCAGCAGTGCGCAAGTGCAACATGGGTATGGTTTTAATCTATCGGTTTTTATTTTAGTTTCAATGCATATAGCAGCTTGATCCTAAATAAACATGAGTTGGAGTTGCACGGCTTGCAAGACATCAGTGAAACAGGCAAGAGCGGAGGGTTCTACTGACCGGTATACCGGCTGTGTACAGGATCGCTAAGAAAGTATTCTCAGTTTCAGGGACGTATGGAAATGTTTAACTTTATGGAAAGTGCAATCTGTATAGCTGAATATAAAAGTAGCCTGTTGTGCTTTGATAAAATATGATAATGCTTATCAGACAGACTGCTTTAAGTAAGACAGATCTGCGTTAAAGCCGGTCTGTCTCACTGTATCCAGCGGGACACTTGACAGCTGACCCGATCGCCCTTATCTGGGTCTGCGTGATGAGTGATCACTACGTGCAAGTGAAGGACGAGCTGGAGCGAAACAAATTGCCAGGGGAAGGGGGCGAGAAGGATGCAGTCTCCGAGGAGGAGACCGTCCCGATCCCTCTGGCTGGCTCTGCCTCCACGGCTGCTGCATCCATCGGAGGGCGAAGTGATGCTGCCAAGACTTCCGTTACCGGCCGTCAGAAGAGTAAAAGCAGGAGCACACAGGGGGCTCCTGATAGAAACATCGGCAACAAACGGGACTCCGACGGCGGGCACGCAGCGGAAGTCCACGAGGAGAAGATGCCCGGAACGCTGCTTCAGGTAAAGGGGACTGGGAAGGTGCTGCAGGGCAGGGTGGAGACTAACGGCGTGGCGGCGCCCGGCCACCAGGAGGGCGATCGCTGCAAGGGGGACGGAAACAAAGTGGCTAGGAAGAAGAGAGCGGTGACGGTGGACACATCCAAAGCCAAAACGTCTCTGGAGGCGCTGAAAGTCAGCATCAGGCAGCTCAAATGGAAAGAGGTACGCTGTAACTTAACTTCATCATACACCTTTATTACCCACATTTACTCTTCTAGGGTTAGTCTGAATGTTTTTTTTACATGAATACCACACTTCATAATGCACATTCACTTTTTATAATTTCACAGCTAAGTATTTTTACTTTGAAATATACCCTGTTGTTGACATTCCTAAGGTAGCTAATTTTGTGACTTTGGTGCTCATATTATGGATGTCATTTGTTCAGCTGGTGATACAAAATACTGCAAGTAATCCTTGATAAGTGGAGACACTTATCCCTGTACAGTATTTTTAAATATGCATGAGAACTGAGGTTAAGGGCATTAACTGCGTTGAAATTACCTTCATCACCACCTATACAGATCCATTGTAATACAACCTAGTGTGGATCTGGTTTCTTTCAAAGCACTTTATATGCATTTATATTTTACAATGTGTGATGTGCTGTCAAATCCACAATAAAATACAGTATGAATCTAAGCTATAAATCATGTTCTGAAGTGTCATGTTAAATACCATGTTCAGCTGTTACTGTATCTCCTATATTCATAATCATATTTATGCCTGGGACAAAGACCACAGAAGATGGATGCATTTTTCAAATAAAATGGGGTTGTGTACTATATGGACCCCATGCTGGTGTTCAGAAAATTTGAAAGAAATTTGTGAGATTCAAGACAGAATATGGGATTAATTAAGAGAATCCAGTCTTCTCAGTTTTCTTATTAGCAGTGATTGAATAGGGAAACATTGGTGGTTTTACGTGAATTTATGAAATATTTAGAGTGTAATATTTCTTATGTGTGACTACCAGCAGAACATGAACTTAAAATAGTAGGCATTTAAAAAATGATACAAGAACTAGTGTGATTAGATCATATACACAATTATATATTATTTAATACTGTAAATGCAATATATGGGCTCCGAGGCTAGGGATCTGTAGCAGCAGCTGGAAGGTTGCTGGTTTGAATCCCATGAATGCCCAGAGTGAATCTACTCCTTTGGACCCTTGAGTAAGGACCTTAATCTGCAGTTACTTCTTCCTGGGTGTGACATTAACCTACATGCAGCCCTTTAAGCAGCTCCTCCAACTTACAGGGGAGTAACTTGGGGGTTGGTGGCAGGATTGACACTCCAGCCACCGGAAAAAACTCGCATTTGCTCATTCAGACTGTGAGGTGCTGAGGTGTCACCCGCCACATGGCTGTACTCAGGCTCTCATACCTGAGGTGGTTTGTTGTGTACTGTAGTGGGTGTGGCAATGTGCTGTAATCAGTGCATGCTCCTTAGCTCTATGCAATATATAACTATCATGTAACATACACTAATTATTTAAAAATGATGTCCTAAAATGCATTTTTGATCATCCATCTCTGTTCTGTGTGCCTTGCTGTGCTCATTTCCCTGTGACTGCCAGCCTGCGGCTTGGGGCAGGGTTGGGGCAAATGATTTACTGTACTCTGCCATGATCCATCAGACCTGCAGACCTACAATTTATAGAGATCCCCTTACAAGTGATTGGCGGATATGGAATGAATCTGTGTTAACTTCAAAGGGGTAAGGTGCATCGTAGTTACAGTCTTGCAGAAAGCTTACAGGTAGTTCAGCATGCAGTGATAACGTTGTGAGTGAATGCTTATGGTGTCCACATTCAAAATTGTGTGCTTTGTGTTGTTGGACAGTTTAGGCAGCGTCAAGCAAGTTTGTTGATGAAGTGGTTATTTATGGATTTTGTAGGAGAATTTAAGAATGTTTAAACAGATATTTGAAACTTTGCCTGCCTGAGTAGTGCCACTTTAATTTGGCCTACGTTCAGGATAAAATTAAGTGTATACATTTCAAACCAACTATAGTGTTATGTAATGTTAGTGATGTATTGCTGTTACTTATTAATTAGGATCTTTCATAAGGGCCTGGAGTGCGGTAGCCCCTGCTGACGCTCGTTCTCTTCTCCCCATTTCTGCTGCACAGTTCCCTCTTGGGCGCCGTGTGGCCTGTGATATTTACTGGCACGGTGTGTCCTTCCATGACAACGACAACATAATCTCAGGCCAAGTCAACAAGTTCCCTGGTAAGGTCCGGCCTTTTACCTCGCTGCGTTGTGAGGCGGTCTGGATGCATCACTGTGATCTTATATATGAATAAAAGAAAAGCAAAGGAAAAAGGACCACATATGCCTCATGTCACACTCTGTCGCGCACGGTCTGGTGGAGAGCAGGCAAGCAGAGCCGAAATAGCAGACAAACGGGGTTTGTTCAGGGTGGACAGCGACTAACACAAGTACACGTCACGACACCTGTACACACCAATGCCAGATCTGGCGAACTCAACTTAGACGCAGACTAAAATATAGGGGAAACGCTGGAAAGAACAAGGTGAGCATAATCAGGTAAAAACATGGGGTAACAAGGTGGGCGTGGCACACACGAGGATCGTTCGGAGCGGGACGTGACAGAACTGCCCCCCAAAGGTGCGCACACCAGGCGCGCCTCAGGAGCGGCGATTGATGAGACTAACCGGGAAAACAGGACCTGGAAAACAAAACAAAACCATTAACAGGGACCAGGGAACAAAACCGAAATACAGAACAAGCACAAGGACAGAAACCAGGACAGGACCCGACAAAGGACATTGAACGCGGACAGGCAAACAAGACAGAGGGAACTCCAACAGGCGGAACAAAAGGGCCAGGAGTGAACGGAGGAACAAAAGGACCAGCAGGAGGAACCGAAACGGGCGGGACAAAGGGAGGAGGAGCAGACAAGACAGGAACGGGAGGAGGACACCAGGGAGCCAGAAGGAGCCCAGGCAGGTGACGGACAGCGGCCAGAGGAGCCGCAGGCGAGAGCCAGGCCGTAGCAGGAGGGGGCCCCGCAGGGGCCAAAGAGACGAGCCGAGAGAATGCCGGAGGGGAACCAGCGGGAGGCGGAGAGACCACCGACGCAGGCAGGCAGGAGGGGGAAGCTGCCGCTGGCGATGGCATAACCGGAGCCCGCGAAAGGCGCCGTCCGACGCGGAGCCCGGGGCAAGGGGGCCCAGAGGCAGCCGACGCGGAGGCGGGACAGAGGACCGGCCCTGAGGCACTAGAGGGGGACCCAGTGGCAACCGCCAACCCAGCACCGGAGGACTCGCAGTCAGCGACCGGACCACGGCCAGAGGACGTATGGGCGAGCCAGGGGGCGGGACAGGAGGGACCCTCGTCAGGTTCCATCTCTAGGGGGTTGAGGTGGAGTGCTGTAGTCCGGGACCTCCTCGGGGACAGAGAGCTGCGGGCGGCGTGGCGGGCCTGGCGGCCTCAGCTGATGCAGCTGTCGGGTGGAGGCAAGTCCGGAGCAGGTGCCTCAAAAACTGCAATTTTGGACATGAAACACTCTGGCATATAAACAAGCATTTCCAAAAAATTGTGTGACTTTGCAATAAGTACACAAGCCAAAACAAAAGTTAAACCATGTTTAACACAGTATAATGAGCATACCTGCATATATAATTACATAAAACAGAACTAGTTCTCATGTATAGTTTTTAGTGTCATGTACTTGTGCTTTCAGTTTTTGTGTTTTTCACCTTGATAGTATTTCACGAAGCACAACACAAAAGACTAACCATTGATGTATTGATTGTATACAAATTGACATCCTTAATAGATGTATCTATAATTGATGTTACATCCAGCAAAACCTCAAAACTAGCCCAGAAAATGCTTCAATACGTTTTTGTTGGGGCACAGCTGAAAGCTTCTGAGCAAAATAAGTAATTTACCGGCTATCAGGCCCAGAGTTACTGGAAATTGTTCCTGAACTTTGGGTGTGTTCAGAATATGGGCGACTGCACAGGCATTCAGCTGCTGCATTAGTGGATGTTCCACAGTTCTGAGTGTGATACTGTGTGTGACCCTTCAAACATGCACGTTTTGGTATGAAGCACCAAGTGGATAATGTAGAAGATTTGTGTTCCTAAGTACTTTGGGATCAGATGTCAGCTGTGGCGCTCCAGGCCGAGATGTCCGAGTGCATCAGTGTACCGCCCTCCCCTTTCCCCGCAGGTATGATCGAGATGCTGCGGAAGATCAACCTGAGTCGCGCTGTTCGCACCATGCAGGAGCTCTTCCCCGAGGAGTACAGCTTCTACCCCCGCTCCTGGATCCTCCCGGAGGAGTTCCCGCTGTTCACCACCCAGGTGGGGGTTTGATCGCGTCTTCGTGCAGCGGATCCGTAATCTTGCCGGAGAGTGGCAGGTGCGAGTGGCATACATTCATTTTAAGTATATAAGGTACTGTACCGTATGCATTGGCCTCTTTTATTACAATTGAAATCCATAGTTTTATCAGCTCTTACAGTTGGTTACCTTAACAAAGCACTTCAGGTTACATACCTTGATGAAGGTGCTTTCAGTAGCTCCCCTTCTGTAACCTGAAGCTACAAATTTCACCTTGGGAGTCAGTCAGGCGTGTCCGGAGAGACATGGATACCTTTGCTGATTCAGAGGGTCCACCTAAGCCTGTCCCCTGAAATGCAGTTATAATTGTACTTTTTATATTTGTGCATCACGAGTGGGAATCCTACTGGGGGGGCAAGGTGACATTTTGTCAGGGGGCTCAGAACTTCTAGCTCCACCCCCGCAGATTGTGTCCATGATTACTGTAGGAGCTGCTCCTGCCAGGGCATCCTGTCATATGGAGCTATGAGTTAATCAGTTGTGTTATTTGTACAAATGAGCCACATATTCCTAAGCTAGTGACACATTTGTTGTAGTCACGTGTTTAAATATTGCTTCCTTTTAGTGTTTCATATTGGAAGTAATATTTCTCGGCAGTTAGAACTTACTGTATTAAGGCTGTAAATCGTTCGCTGCAAAGTCATTCAATTGGAACATGATCAGTGAGCCGGCAATTTGATGCATCGATGATCTTTGATTTCATATTGATCATTTATTTGATTATTTTGATAACCCAAAGTCAAACTAGTTTTTTTAACTTCACTGAAAAAATGTTACCATGGGAACCTAAATATGTACAGTATTGGAATAAAAAGAAGCATAATCCAGGATCATGAATTTTTATTGTTATTCTTTATTATTTTATTGTTATTGTGTTTTTGGTATTATTACATGCAGATGGCTTCTCCCATCTCATTTACTCACTAAAGAGGCATTGCCAAGTGTGGTTCTAAAGGTTTAAACCACAGTTGTTACCATTGGCTCATGCATGTCCGATTTGTTGTTATTCTGCTACGAAAGGGAGTCACACCTTGAATACAGATGATGGCATAAAATTTAATATCACTATATTTAACTTAATGCATAATGAAAGAGAGCTTCCATAAATAGCTAAAAAACATGGCGATGCTGTTTACTCTTAGCTTGTGGAGGAGTGATGCTATATACACAATATAAATTAGCTCAGATGTTTGTAAATCTGGATAGTTACAGTAGTCAGGCAGCAGTTCTTTGTTAGATGAAATCAAACTGGAGCTTAAATTGCCTGGGTTATGTTTGGCAGAGACCCATCATAACACCTCAGTACCTGAAAGCCTCCCGGTCAAGCATGCCGGTGCCAGAACAGCTTGCGGGGATGGGAAAGTTAAGATGGACCGGAACAAAGCACGGGCCATATAGTAATAAATCCTGTTTCAGTTTGCTGAGCTGGGGCCAGGGTACAGGGCACTAGAGCGGAGCAGATGTCCTCCACTCAGCCAGAGGCCTGTCTTCAACGGCAGCGTTTCCCAGCCCCATCCTCAGGGACCCACAGACCCTCCCAGGACCTGAGGACATGGACTGTCTGTGGATCCTCGAGGGTCGGGTTGGGAAATGCTGCTCTGTGCTGTTAAGGATTTCAAGGGTCTCTGTGCTCTGTGCAAATCTGCCAAGAAAGGTTGCTAAAAATATACTACTGAGCAAGTCTCCATGAGTTGGTGGAAACTCGTCTAAAAAGTTATCTGCTGTGATACTGAAGAGGAAGTTTCCAGATTCGATACAGAAGACAGGATCAGTTCTATCCAACCAAAATTTTCGTTTGGGTTTTTTGGCTTTCACTATAATTACAGCGGTACCTCGGTTCTCGAACACACTGGAACTTGTCTTGAATTTCTTGAACTCGAAAGTCAAACAAACCAAGACCCAGAACTTTATCTGAATATCAGAAGTCGAACCGTGAACACTGACCTAATATAAATTGTACGTGCCAGGAAATGAGTCATACTACAGTGCATCTCTTACTTGAATGCCTTCTTCACAGACTGGACAATTAACCAAGTAAAGCAGCGCAACATTACAGTAACCGTAACATTAAATAAACCACTAACTTACGTGTACTATTAGAGCATTTATGCCATTTATTTAAATTTTATTTTACCAGGTAAATTAACTGAAAACCAGTTCTCTCCCGAATATCAGTTCTCATTTTTATCATTTTGGAAGCCATTAACAAAAAATTCTCTTCTTGTTTTATCCTGTTCATTTTGTGTTTAAATGCGTAATGCTTAAAAAAAACATATTTAGGTGTAGTTTTGGGGGCCAGGAACCAATTAATTGTTTTTCCGTTATTTCTTATGGGAAAAATTCGATCAGAACTCAAACTTTGTAGGATTTGATCCGGAGTCCGGAATGGATTAAGTTCGAGAACCAAGGTACCACTGTACTTTGACTTTGATTTTTTTTTCAGCACTCATTTATTTATACAGCATCATTTAGTCATTATACAAAATAGGCTGCTTTGGGAATTGTCTAGCTGCTGGCTGTAATTGCTTTAATCCATGTGGCTTCTCTGCTTTCTATAGCTCTCTCTTTGTCGCCCTAGAAACACGAGAGTTCATTCCTTCAGCAAATTACTGTCCAGGCAGTCTGCTGAATTTTGTGCACCAGGGTCGAGCTCCTTGATTCTGCAGATCACAGTACTTATGAGATTTCTATCCTGCATATATATTTGCTCGATATGACGTTTAATTTCAAGAATATTGAACTTATTCAAGATTAAAGATATTTAATGATATTTTTATATACTATGTGATTTGACAAAGAATCTGTCCAAGGGTGGGGAGATGTGGGGCTTTCTGGGTTTGGACCTCGTGCTGATCGTAAGACTGTCCCATCCATCCATCCATCCATCCATCCATCCTTCCATCCATCCTTCCTCTGTAACCGCTTCTCCTATTCATGGTCACAGGGGATGAGAGTCTATCCTAGAGCCTCTCATTCAGTTAAGTTCTAGTTAACTTCAGCATGTTTTCAGACTTGGTGAGGGGGAGAGACCGGAGTACCCAGAGGAAACCCCACGGTGACACAGAGAACATCCACACATGGAGCCATGGCAGAGACTCGATCCCGGGTCCTAGAGGTGTGAAGCAATAGTGCTAACACTGTGCCATGCTGTGAGTGGAAGGTCACCAATTAAAATTCTCTGGCAGGCAGAGTAATTTTACCATTGGGTTTCTGGTTGAAACTAAATCTTGGTCTGGATTATTGCTTTTCGTGGAACTATCCACGTCCTCAGATGAGCATCCCTTTAGATAAACATTTATACTACGTAAGTATATATAAGTTCCACTTTATTTCATGAATAAGAGAAATGTAAAACCGCAGCACACTAAACAGGTTGAACAAGCTGTCTGATGGGTGGGGTGCCTGCAACATAAATGTCATACAGTGGCTGGACAAAGAGTCACCACCTTATTTCAAATTGTTAACTGTTTCTTAAAGCCCAAAAGTGCACAAGTGATAATATAACATTTTTATGTCCTTTATTTATGAATCATGCCCTGCAGTGTGTTCGTGACTGCCCAGTGTTGGTTCCCATCTGCGCCCATTGTTCCCAGAATGGGCTCTGGTCCCCCCGCGACCCCAGTTGGGATTCAGTGGTTTCAGAAAATGGATGGATGGATTTACGAATTATACCTGGCAAGTTCATAGCGAAAAAAAGAAATGTAACATTTCTGAAAGAAGATAAAAGACAATAATTAAAGACATGAATAAATGGCTCATGTAAGAGCGATACTCAGAGGAGGTACGTTTAGCTTTAGTTCAGCCTTGAGCCTCCTAGCTGTGCACCTCTGGAAGGAGAAATATTTTCCTGTTCTTTTTTACAGAATCATGTCCGTTCAGTCAAGTCAATTGCAAAGATTTCCGATTGAATTGAGGTCAGGACTCTGTCTAGGTCACCCAAGAATTTTCACACTTTTGCACTTGCTTTGAGTTGTTGGCTCATTCTCATGCTGAATTGTATCTCCAGCTTCCCAGCCGAGAGCAGCAGGTCCATCACCCTTTCTGTCCTTATAGTGATAAGCACCACTTCCTGCTGATGGGCATCTTTCAGGGGTGGGTTGGATTTTCACCAGATGTACCACTTCACATTATGACAAAAAAGGTTGACTTGGTCTCCTCTGACCACAGATCTTTTTAGCCTCTTTCCTGTATCATCTGAAAGGTGTGATTTAGTAAAATCGAATCGAGAATTAGCATTGTATTCTTGAAGAGTGAGTTTCTTATTTCTTTTTATTGTGAAGTACTGGTCATATTGTAGAGACATGTATACTATCTCACTGAAGTGTTGTCATTGTGTTGAACAATGACAATAACAAATTTAATCTTGAACCTTGAACAATAACCAGTTCTTGCTGTTAAGGTCTATTGTTCCTTCAAAGGTAATATTGGCCTCTTTGTTGCCAGTCTCCATCTTGTTCAGTCATCAGCTTTGGAGGTATGTTGTGATTTAGCCATGCTCTCGGTGGTGCTGTTTTACTGACACTTCCTGACGATAGTCTTCACTTTGCTACAAAGTATCATTAAAGCCTTTGAAATCTTCTTACTGCCTTTTCTTAGCATATGCCTTTTTATATCTTTAGAGTTTTTTGAGTGTCCATTTCAACTTATAGTGGATTTTTATAGAATAAGATGGCTGATGACAACAGCAGGGGGCGCCAGACATCAAAGAGTCTGTATTTAACTGAAACCAGTTGTAGCTGCAAAGACACGTCGTGCACATGGTCAGATGGCATGTACCGAGACCAGTATTACAATAATATCAGAAATTTAGGCTAATACAGGCTCTTATTATAGGTGCTAATATGGGTGTGTAGTTTGTTTTTGGGGTGGAGGGTGAGCCCTATTGTACCCTATTTTAGCTCCACTCACTTCTCTCAACATTTTATGTATAATTTATGTCTTATTTACTTGAATACATAAAATTAGGCATTACATCTCCTGCTGGGTGAGAATATTACATTCTTATGATACTGACTGGATATCTTTTAGGACATTTGATAGTCGACATTGAGTTAAATCCTGACAGCATTAACCCCTGCATGCTGTTATCACCCACCTGCTTCTGAAGCCTCCTTTCTCCTAGCCATGGTCAAACTGCTACATTGCTTAGTTACAATTTGTTTGTGGCTAAGCTCAAAAAATCAGATCAAATGTATTTTAGCTCTGAGTGCAGCAGATGGCAGTAAAGAGGCATCAGTGAAATTTTAATTCTTAAGTAATGTTTTATGGAATAGAGTAAACATTCAAGTCTTACATTAATTTACAATATTTATATTTTAGTAAATATTAGCAAACTATATTAAAATGCAACTTAGTTGTCTTACGCTGCTTAATTGATCTCTTGGGCTTTTCATATTTAAAACACTTCTACTAATGCTAGTATCTGGTGTGTTTGTATTGCTCGTTGTAGCTGACTTGTGTCTGCATTCTTTGAGTTTGGAGTGAAAGTGTTTTTGTCTTTAATCTTATGAGTGATTTTGTGGGGTTTACAGCCAAACACATGGCTTTGTGCCCTTGTTTTTAAATGTGAACTCCTCCAGTTTCCTGGCAACCCAGTTCCAAATACGCAGTGGTTCACTGAACATGCCAGCAAAGTGACAGCCTTCCATTTCCTGTTCCTCTGTGCCAAGCCGGCAGTGTCCTCACATGGTGCTGCTCTGTGATCCCCTGCATGGGATGCTGCTGTACGATGGACCACCCGCTCAGATGCGGGCAGAACTCAATGCTGTCCGTCAGGGTGGGTTTATTGCCTTCTGAGGAAGACGAGGGCTGAGTTTCGTGCTCCTCCTGCACATGCGTCACTTCTTGGGAGCGCTAACGTGTGGTTACCCCCCGTCAATTTGTTATGACTGGGTAGAGCCTTGTTTACCACCTCTGGGACGGCAGATTACTTTGGTGTTTATCACCGTATTTATCTGCTTGAGTAGCTACCTTCATTATCTGCCCATCTCTGCATCCCTCTTGCAGCTGTTTGCGCTGATCTGGCCCTGGAGCCTTAGTCTCTCATGTTTATTCATTGTAGATGTATAATCAATAAAACATTTCCACTGTTAAGTATACAATATTGAAACAGACCCTTTGCATATAGTTATACGTTGTATAAGTAAGTTATTTGAGAAAAAAAAAACTTAACCTTACTAGACAATTTATACCTTAAACAACAATTTCTTCAGGGACACATTCACTTTCACTTTGCTTCTTTGTTTGCTTTTGGTTAACCATCTCGCACTAATTTGTCTCACTCTTTCTTTTCTAAGAAAGAGAACTATAGGCGTGTGTCGTACATTCCTTTACCACTTTATTAGATACCTTACATGCAGCACCAGCTATGATCCGCCTTTGTCTGCAGAACTACATCCAGGGTTGAGAAGTTGTCCATTGAGAGATTCCTCTCCACACACCACTATCGTGTTGAGTACTGCCTTATATCTGCTGCTGTGGTTTTCCTTTGAGTTCAAACAAGCCTGGCCATCCTACTCGCATCTTCCTCATAAACAAGGAGTTCTTCACAACTAAAATACAGGTGCTGCTGACTGGATGTTTTTTGTTGATCGCACTGTTCTCTGTAATGTGGAGATGCTGTTATGCATGATAATCCTAGCAGGGAGGCTGTTGCTGAGGTGATGGAACCACCATGTATGGCAAGAGCAATTACAAGTAGTAAATCACTTGGCTGGCTGGATGCTGATTGGATGAGCATTCAAATAGTTTTGTCGTAATATTAGGTCCATAGCTGTGTGAGTTGGTGTACTTCACAAAATGGCCATTGAGGGCGTATGCCCCGGCATCCCATGAAATATAATGAAACTTGTACACATGACTTTCCATCACTTTTCATCTTCACATTTCCTTTTGTATATATTGAACTGGAAGGTGAGTTAAGATCTTTGGGGTTTCCAAGAAGTACACTCTAATAGTGCATGTAATATCAGTACAGAAAAGTTACGGCATTTAAAAAAATAAATATCTAGCTGCTGAAAAGTTTTTCAGTTTTTATGGCTGAGCTGTTTAGCAGGTAGTAAATTGTTAGGTAGCTGCCACGGTAGCTTTTTGTAAAAATCATTAGCACACAATGAGCAGGTGCCTTAGCTCTTAAAAATAAACCTTAATACCTTTAGTTACTGGTGTTTTGCAAAGCGCAAGCAAATCCTTTCTGTCTGATTTCTGTGAATAATTTTTATACGGAACATATAATAATAATGGAAATAAGTGGCTGCGGCAATTGAATTTCTCAGTTTTGCAGCAAATTGGCGCTCTTTCTCCGCTTTAGGGTTAGGTTATTCTGTGTTGGTATTGTGTGGTGAAACACGGACTTAATACAGAGGAATAATGACAGCAACCAGAAACAACTGATCACATGGGGATCCCACACGAGGTTAACGAGGGGGCGTAGCACACGGAAGGAGCGGACGATTGGGGCAGGACAGGGGTAATGTTAGGATAAGATCTTTATTGTTTTGGAAGCCATTAAGAAAAAAATGCTCTTTTTTATCGTGTTCATTTTGTGTTTAAATGCTTAAAAAAAACATCTTTAGGTGTAATTTTGTGGGGCCGGGAACCAATTAATTGGTTTTTCATTATTTCTTATAGGAAAAATTTGATCAGAACTTAAAATTTTCTAGGATTCGATCCAGAGTCCGGAACGGATTAAGTTTGAGAACCAATATACCACTGTATTAATGATTATCCTGATTGTAAAAGAGGCCTTGTCAGTTTAGAGTAGCATAATAATGTTCTACAAATTGAGCATGTGCCAATTCATCCATCCTGGTAAAATCTGGATCTTCATCCATTACAGATCCGCTTGGCCAAAGACAGCGACTCCTCTTTAAATCCCACGTTCATCGTCAAACCAGACGGCGGCTCCCAGGGAGATGGGATCTACCTCATTCGAGATCCCAGGGATTTGCGGATCATGGCCGGCCCGCATGGCAAACACGTGATCGTGCAGGAGTACATTCAGAAACCACTACTGATCGACAAGCTGAAGTTCGACATCCGCCTTTACGTCCTGCTCAGGTCCTTGGAGCCCTTGGAGATCTACATTGCCAAGGAGGGCTTGTCTCGCTTCTGCACAGAACCATACCAGGAGCCCAACCAGAAGAACCTCAACCATGTGTTCATGCACCTGACAAACTACTCCTTGAATGTGCATAGTGGCAACTTCATCCACTCTCACAGCAACAGCACCGGCAGTAAACGGACCTTCTCTAGCATACTGTACCGCCTGGCATCCAAGGGCGTGGACATCAAGAAGGTTTGGTCAGACATTATATCCCTGGTCATTAAGACTGTCATTGCACTGGTGCCTGAGCTCAAAGTCTACTACCAGGCAGATATCCCACCTGGAAAGCCTGGACCTACCTGTTTTCAGGTACTGAATTGTCAACATATTGACAAATAGTCATTAGATGAGAAATTTCATTCAGTCATTTTATGTTGTCTATGGAACCGTGTGGTACAAATATATTTAGTTCAGTTTTTTTTTTTTAATTTAATAAAAATAAAAAACTGAACTAAATATATTTTTATGAAACTTTGGTATAAAACAGATGGTCTCCAGTTATCAGTCATAATATATTAGTATATTTTGTTTTGCTTTCTAAGTGAAGAATATTGGCTTCAAAGATGAATAGGGATGAGAAATATTTCCCGCTTTAGTGGTAAATTCTTTTATGTTATGCAGATATGGGGTATGGGATGATATGAAATGATGAATTATGTAAAATATTGCACACCTTTTATTCATAAAACATCTATCACATGCTGTGTTTAATTTGCATCGAAAGTATTTCCATTTTGATATAATAGATCCTAGGTTTTGACATCCTGCTGATGAAGAACTTGAAGCCTGTCTTACTGGAGGTCAACGCCAACCCAAGTATGAGAATCGAGCACGAGCAGGAAGTGAGTCAGAGCTGTGTTCAAAAAACCTTTTAACAACTTTTCTTTTACCTTGAGATATTTATTTGATTGGGATGTTTGTTTAACGTGTTTGGTTAAAATACACCTCTGTAGACTCAGTAAATATTAGTAAGAAAATATAGGCTGGCCTTCTATTGACGCGTGCAATAATGGGTCCCGCAAACAATTTAATCAACCATAAAATTATATTTTGGGATTAGACATCTGAGGTGTTATTGATAATTCTCTTTCAGATTTTCTCTTTCTATTTGTATAGTTTTATATCACTCCAGCTTAAAATGTTTGTTTTCTGTTAAAATTTCTTCAATTGTAAGAGTTATTGTTTATTCTAAGTTATTATTTCTTGTGTATTGCATGTATTTCTATAGGTTATTTTTGATTTTCAATTCCTGTATTCTTTATTCTGCTCTGGTAGCACCGTGATGCATTTTCTTTGGGGAATGTTGACAGAAAGAGGCCACCATGTGTATGTTGCAGGTCTCTCCGGGTGTGTTTGAGTACGTGCCTAGTCCAGTGGATGAGGAAGTGAAGGTGGGGGTTATCCGCGACACTCTGCGGCTGGTAGACCCTGCGCAAAAGAAGATCTCTCACTTGCCGTAAGAGTTGAGCCTGTCCACGTATACATAATCATACGCTAAATCAGAGGTGGCAATTTTAGGTCCAGAAAGTAAAAATCCAGACCATAATTTACTTTCAACCAATCCGTTCACTATAAAGAGTCACAGTCACAGAGTACTCAACTGGTTGGTTGAAACAAAATCATGGTCTGGATTTCTACTTTCTGGACCTGAAATTGCCACCCTGTAACAGTTACAGTATTCTGACTTTAAGGGCAGCACTTTGGTCTATCAGCATGGCGCTACGGAGGGCAGGAGCATCATCTGCGTGGAGCTTTTCTGAGAGCTTTCTTGTTCTAAATAAGCAGTGCCAGACATGGCCAGTGACACATTGCACATCGATGATGCCAATGAGGGAATGAGAGTTTGCTTTGTCCTCTCATTTGTCCTGTACCTGTAACTGTGTGAATTTCTTGCCTATATTGCCTGGCTTTGTACCCTAAATACCGTAACAATCCGCATTTCTGGGAAAGAGAGACTCCTCTCTATTATGATTAGTGCATTAGTGTTCTGATTGGCTGCCTGGCACCAGGAGGTGAGCCATCTAGTGAAGAACAATATGCTGGAGTACTGGCAAGATTTGGATTTGACTTGAGAACACTTAATAATGTTTAATAATAATAATAATTATTATTATTATTAATGATGAGTTTTTTTTCGATAAATATTTCACTGGTGTTTTATTTGTATTTTCCGTATTTTATATTATTCTATGTCTGTATCATTGAAAGATTTTGCAAATGCACACAAACTTTATATTAATATAGAGTATATTAACACTCTGTTTGCACTTTTGTTTATTTGTTCAATGATGTTCAGTTTTTTTTTAATCGTCAAGTGTTCTTGGATCCTTTATATCCGGACTTTTGAATATAACATATTACCATGTGAGCCTGAAAAGCTGAATACCTAGTAAAAGGCTAAGATATCTTATTTGAGTCATCCTCTCATTAAGATCTTAAAGTCAACCTTTCATTAAGCAAGTTTGTTTGATTTCATATATTTTATCTTCTATATATATATATTT
>JABFDZ020000118.1:15659775-15674414 GCA_019775955.2 Pollimyrus isidori | reverse complement strand
ATATACACACACAATGTGTAGCCCTACTAACATTACAAGACATGTGATGCTGGTTTGAAGTAATTACAAGTACGAAGTCAGAGGCTCAGTTCTCTGAAGAGGCCACAGCCTTTGTGCCCTGTGGCAAGATGTGGCTGAATATTAATTACTTCATAAAACATCCAGTCGTATTAATGTGCCAGACTGAAGCTATGTTGAGTCATTCTGGAAGAACAGTTTGAGGGTGGATTAAATTATTATGCAAATAATTTACATGGGAGCGGTATGCTGTGATTGCTGTGATACTGGATGCTAATGTGTAGCACTTTTTACAGTAATACATGGTGTAATAACACTCTTTAGCCTACAAAAAAAGATATAAAACTAATATAGGGAATGGCGTAAGTCTGCCGGCATGACTTCAAGCTGATAAAATAATGCTCTACTTGATATTTCTGTCATGTAGTTGGCAGGACAGCATTCAGGTCTGTTTGTTCCTGCTGTTACATTCTGAAAAGCAGCAGAGGGATTAATTAATATAAAGTCATTCATGAAAAGATGTTTAGTCTGTAATGCAAAGATGTTTAGTCTGTTCCTTTAACTACCACTATGGGAAAAGAAGGTTGCTGTGAGAAGGTTGTTACTAAGATCAGGTACTATAATGGAAAATTGCTTATACAGTGGTACCTCGGTTCTCAAACTTAATTCGTTCCAGACTCCGGATCAAATCCAAAAAAGTTTGAGTTCGGATCGAATAAGAAATAAAAAATAATGGAAAACCAAGTAATTGGTTCTCGGCATCCCAAATTACACCTAAATATGTTTTTTAAGCATTTTAACACAAAATGAACAGGATATAACAAGGAGAGCATTTTTTTTCTTAATGGCTTCCAAAACGATAAAGATCTTATCCCGACATTACCCCTGTTCTGCCCCGATTGTGCGCTCCTTCCGTGTGCCACGCCCCCTCGTTAACCTCGTGTGAGATCCCCATGTGATCAGCTGTTTCTGGTTGCTGTCATTAGTCCTCTGTATTAAGTCCATGTTTGTTTGTTTTCCCAGTCCGGTCATTGGGTGCGTTTTGTCTTGCTTACAGCGCTGGCTTAAAGCAATGCATTCTGATTCTGATGCAATGCATTACGGTTAGATGCATTGCGACCGCTCACCTGGCTGCACAAACTGGAACTGCCTTCGTGGCGACACACCTTTGCCCTTATTGACTGTAGAGTTTAGTTACACGCATGACGTTTGTATCCCAGGCAGTTCCAATGCATAATCTGCCATTTCTCCCAAATATCACATAAAGCAGTGAGAACTGGTTTTCAGTTGATTTACCTGGCAAAATAAAGTTTAAATAAGTGACATAAATGCTCTTATAGTACACATAAGTTAGTGGTTTTTTTATTGTTAGTTACTGTAATGTTGCGCTGCTTTATTTGGTTAATCATATAGTCTGTGAAGAAGGCATTCAAGTAAGAATCGCATACTCATTTCCTGGCACGTACAATTTAATTTAATTTACAATTAGTTCAGCATTCACGGTTTGATTTCTCATATTCAGTTCTACGTCAAACTGGTTTGTTCAACTTTCAAGAAATTCGAGTTCTAGTGATTTCGAGAACCGAGGTACCACTATATTATGTTTCTGGAGTATTAATTTACTTTAATTTTCACTCTTTAGATATTAATTTACTCTTTAGAAATGCAGCAAAAATGCCATCACGTTTTTGTTTTTGTGCTGGGTGATGTCCGGAATAAGAATCCATAAATCATGTCTTTCCAGTTCCAGTTGTGAGGGATGCTTATTAAACTGGTGGTCATTATATGTGACGCAACATTAAGTCAGTGATAGCTTCATCACAACAACTGTAAAAGATAAGTAAAACAAAAAAACGCAGGCTAGACCATTTCTATGGCAAGCATTGTTTGATTTTTCAGTGGCGATATCCAACATTAAAATAAATGAAGCATGACAATTGGGTTGAACATCTTATAACTTTTGGATGTCTAATTTCCGGGAAAAATGGTGTTGCCAAAAGAAATTCTCTGGCCAAGCAGGACACATCGTAGATGGATTGTTACCGTCAGTCAGTGGGACTGAGTAGAGTACACCCTGCTTTTATAGCACTGTGTGCAATAAAAGCCTCATATTCATTCTATATAGTTTGTTCACGCAAGACTAGTCAGAGTATGAAGCAGGTGTTTAGGTTCTCAGGTTTGAGTGAGCGTGGTGGTAACCAGAGTTCCCTGATCTGAATGTACTGAACTGTCCTTTATTATTAGCAGAGGAAAGTGCCCGTTTTACCTCATACCTCCTGGAATGTGCCATGAATATAATCACGAATATACAAAATATAATTTATTTAAAAATGAATAAAACACAAAGTTGCATCACCGTTCAAACAGAAGTGGGAGAAAGATGGGTCAGGCACCGTTGCCAGGGTCGAGTGCCCGGCCCGCTCACATTTCACACCTGCACCATTCATCTGTGGCTGTTCCACCCTAAGCTTTGTCCCATCCAGTTTGATTTATGAGCCCTAACACAATGTGTGTACACTAGTGTCCAGTAATGTTCCTCTAAGGTCAGTTATTGGGAGTAAACATTTCAGATGGTTCAGATATTTAAGCAGGGGCAGCAATGTTGAATACCTTCTGATCAGTAGTCGAGTTGTAAAAACAAATCGAGGGGAGGATGAATTTTATCATTTATCAGACATATTTTGTGCTGATGACCGTGCACATGGAGGGAGATCAACTGTGTACCCTTTTTATTGTTAAGTAAAAACATAATTAATATATTCTAAAACAACCTAAAACCACCTAAATATCCTAAAACAACATGCATGGTGTGGATGTTACTTGTCAGATAGTCATGTCATTGATCCTCACCAAGGCACCTCAGAACTGGAGTCAGTCCCCTGGCTGGCATAGCTATCACATGCTCCATAGTTAGGGTCAAATGCAGAGGACACATTTTCCCACTTGGTTGAAGTGCAGCTTCATACTCATGGTACTTTGAAAACTTTTGGTAATTCAAATCTATTAAAATTCAAAGCAAAACCTCAAATCATGATCATCTCAGTCCTCTCAAGTCAGGTCAAGTCCATTTTAATTCAAATGCAAAAACAAAAGAATGAAACAATTTATAAAATTTGAAAATGAATCTTAGAAATGACACAAATGTATAGCACAAACAGATTTTAAAAAAAAAAAATTAAGTGACTTGTGTAAAACCTCATAGAAGTTTCCAAAGATTTTCATAATCATGTTTTTTGTTGTCAATTTTCCAGGCTCTTGCTTTTAAGAAGTGAAAAAGAACAATTTGTTCGCCAATCGGCCATCGCTAATGCATTCATTGATAAAATGATAAAGTCTGATAAATGATAAAGTTTATTTTAGAAGGGGGATGATTTTGACTTTTTATTTCAGGGGAAGGGGGGGGTGGTGACATCCCTCCTCATCCCCCCTCAACTCCAGTACTGCTTCTGATGTATGAAAAGACATCTACCTGGAAAAAGATCCTGCAGAAAAGGTGGTAAAGTGGTCTACAAACATTCATCTGTTAGCTATCAGTTGGCTTAGTATGCTTGCTTATACATGGAGAATTTCCATATAGCTTCAGCCAAGTTCTGTTAGAATCAGTGTTGTTGGGCCAAGGCATGGCTGAGTTTCTCTCTGGAACAACACCCAACAGAAAGGGCTACAACTGACAAGGATTAAGCTAAAAGGAAGCATGGCACATCTTGGACCAAAGATCTGTAAGTCCTAAGACATGTTTTAGAGTTATCGGATCCCTTAAACTGCTCTCCTATTTTGGAGAAGTGAAGTTTTTGAAAATGTGTGTTTTGTTTCAATCCAGAAACCTTGGAAATGCATTGTAATTTATTACAATTGTAAATAATTGTACAGTTCAATTTATGGATGATAACAGACATGCAGCACTGTCTTAATGGGCTGTATATGGAAACTAATATACCATTACAATCTACTGCAAGGTCCTAACAATAGACTATAAAACTGCAGTTTAATTTCCAATCAATTTCCAGTTAAATTTTTACTAAATGGGAAACCACTAAATTAATGGTTTTATGATGTCAGACTGTGAGAATCTTCTGTGATATTCTTCTGCTCATAAAATAGCTGTCATTTTTTTGGATGTTTTTTTCCCCGTTTTCACAAGGGTACATCAACTCTTTGACTGGGCTGCCATTTTAAGTTTGTGCATCTCCAGAGTATATATTAGTGTCCGACTGGTCCGACTCCATCATGCTGTTCTTTTGGCTGTGATGCGTAGGATGAAATAAGTCATGATGTGCCCTTTTCCAGTGGGAATGATGGTTTGTTGTACTGTATAAAAGTCATCTGTGCAAGGCTTGTCCATCTCAGTCCCCTTTGACCAGAAGGAATATGTATAGCCCTCATCATCTTTTCCCATTCTCCCGAGGAAGATTCCTGTTCAAACTTGTGCTTCACCTTGGAATCAAGGTCTGGCATTCTCAACGGTACTTAGGATTGATTTTGTAACAGCAGCACTGTTCACTAGTGAGGTAGACGGGAAAAACGGCCAGAATAAGAAATCCCTCTGAAACATTTCATTTTTATTCTGGATCTTGCATCACTGATAGGTGTATTATAAGCGGGGGAGAATAATTGCTTTTGTCTTTCTCCTGCTGCAATTTGTCTTGATGCCTTTGAGACCTCCATTTTTCATTCTGATTTCAGAGAAGAAATAGACCAAGAAAGACTGTAAAGATTGATCTATTGCGTTTTGTATATATGCCATCCAAACCCTTGTCAAAGTGTAATTGGAAAAAGACAGCCATAAATCAGGAATGGAATCTCTGCCTGGGTCGCCCAATCCAGTGTGGCTTACGACCACACCTTAATGATTAGCAGTACAAAACACCATCTGCGGCACTGTCCATCAAACCCATAAGCGAGCCTGACAGCCGAAACCACATTTTGAATGAAATGGCGTAGCCTGCACCGGGCCGCAGTTTGAGGGACCCGTTATGATTTATTGGCCAGTGTGTGGAAATGTTCTTGTTAATGGCCTAAGAATAACGGGATTCTTGGCACTGGACACCTGTCTGCCTTGGGAAAATGTAAAGGAAATTAGTGAAAAAAATGTGTCTAATGAGTACACCGTTCAAAATTTTTATAAGTGATGTGTTAAAAAGAAAAAGTAAAACGCATCATTGTTATTCTTTTTTATCTTTTTTAATGTGAAATACCCTTCAGTTCACTCTTTCAATCGCAGGGGCAAAGGCTGTGATGAATGTTGCAGAAATTAGCTTTGATCCATCAGAAATGTTGGAGGATGCAGGAAGGACATAAAGCAGTTGTGCGCATTGGATCCCTTAGTTTTGGAAATTTCAGAAACATATGGTTGATAATGATCCGTAAGTGCTGTAAGTTGCCAGTGACTATGTGTTTACTTGTGAAAAGCAGAGTCATTGTCTTTGAAACTAGTTCATGCAGTATTGCTGACATATTTCTTATTCTGGGAAGATTAAAAGCGACATTGGATGGCCAGTATACATGAGGCGTCCTAAAAATAGTTTTTACACTTTGCTTTTTCCCCATATCTGTCTGTCTTGATATCAGGAATAAGCTATTCTTCATCTTTTCTTTCTCAGTTTACCTCAACAGCAACCTTGCACTGATCTTGGAATGTATTGCAATTAAATTGAACTGTTTAAATTTGCTGAGATGCACTTTATGGACAAAACTATTGGGACACTCCTCTCAATCATTGACTTCAGATGTAAACATTCAGACCCATAGCCACAGGTGTATAAAATCAAGCACCTAGCCATGCAGTTGGGTTTACAAACAGTTGTGAAGGAATGAGTCATCCTGAAGAGCTCAGTAAATTCAAGAATGGTACTGCCATTGGATGCCTTTGCAGTAAGTCAGTTTGTGAAATTTCTTTCTTGTTGAATATTCCATGGTCAACTCTATGTAGTTTTATTGCAAAGTGAATTGCTTAGGAACAACGAATACTCAACAACGATGTGGCAGATCATGCGGAGTAAATGAGCACATAGTGTGTAAAAGTTGCCAACATTCTGTTGACTCAAGAACTGCAGAATTCATTGTGTCAATTGTAAAATTTTGGTCTACGGAGAAGAATAGTGATATGGAGCTGATTTTCAGGTGCTGGGCTAGGCCTCTTAGTTCTAGTGAAGGGAACTCTTAATGCTTCAGCATACTACAACAATTTGGGAAATTCTATGCTTCTAACTTTCTGGGAACAGCAGGGTCCATAAAGACATGATCAGGTGTCTTTGGTGTGGAAGAACCTGATTGGTCCACACAGAGCCCGGACCTCAACACCATCGAGCACCTTTGGGATGAACTACAATGGAGATTGTGAGTCAGGCCTTCACATCCAACATCAGTACCTGACCTCACATAGGCAAATACTCCCACAGACAAATGCTGTGGAAAGCCGTCCCAGAAGAGTGGCAGCTGTTATGATATATAAACTGCATTGTTCTTGACTCCAGTGTCATCTAGTTGGTCCCATTCTCGCATATTGGTTCGGTTTTATGATTTCATACTGTGAGAAAGTATTTATTAATATACACAAAATACCTCTGAAAGCAGCTTGCAAAGTCTTACCTTTTGTCTTGCACTTAAATCTTGACCCTTGACCGTTTAAATTTTACTGCGAAAGCTAAAACTGTGTTTCATTGGCATATTTCGGTACAATTACATACGTAGTATAGGATTTCGGGCTGGATTTTGTAGCCTGAATTACCTCTGTTAAATGTCTGGATCTCTAAGTGGATATGGTTGTAAGATCTGCATTAGCGTTTCCCAAACCAGTTCTCAGGGCACACTGGATGGATACACATTTTTGCTTTATCCCAGCACACCTGTAAGGTATTTAGAGCTTCTGATTGCTTAGGACGGGTCTTCTGGGAACTGTGATAAAACAAAAATTTGGATACACATGTGTTTTGGGAAACCGTGATCTAGATTAAAGGGTTTGGGAAAATACTACATTATTATTATTATTATTATTATTATTATTATTATTATTATTATTATTATTATTATTATTCTTATTATGATTAATTTATTTGATCAATTTAGTACTTTGCATGGGAGATTAATTTGGTAAATATAGTAAATGAATGGTGTACAAGAATACAAGAATGTGAAAGGTCCTATTTAAAGTGCTTATGGATAATTGAAATAGAATAGTTATGCATCTGTTTTGTGCCATGATTTACAGTGTTCAGTGTGCCAGTGTTTTATAGTATTTGCAGTATGCCACGTGCCAACATTCCTCCCATTAGTGCCTTTAGGACCAATTGAAATAAAGGCTCATGTGCATGTGATTGCATCAGTTTTACATAATTTAAAAATAATTGCTTTTCTCTCTCCTTGAACCGTTCCCCCCTCCCGCTACAATTTCCCTCCTCCTGGCCCGCAATCTCTTAGGCTGGGTATTCATCTGGCCTGGAGCTACTATGGGAGTTAAGAATCTCAACATCGGCAGCTCCTGGTTATTTCAGTTAAATACACATCTCTGTGATTTCTGATTTTTCATCTTTCACTTCCTCCCATGAGGTCTGGAATTGTTTTTTTACACTAATACTGATTGTAATGGTTCTGCTCAAAGGTTCAAAATGGATATAAAACACACAGTGCATGGTCTCTGGGGAGTTGGCAGGAACCTTAATTATGACATGGGACTAAAATGTGGGGTAAAGAGGCTTGTACTTCTGCTGTTCTGCTCATAGCCAGCAGAAGAAAATGCCAGACTGTAATCATGTTTGAATGCCTTCTTCATGCTGTCACCATGAAATGTCTCTCAGGGGAAAACGTGCTTTGGGAGGAAATCGGCCCCAAATATTACTACTCAAAATTAAAACTCCTTCCTACTTATTTTTATTCAATTCAATTCAAGTCCATCCAATTCAGTTACATTCAGTTACATTACATTTGGTGCGGTCCAGGTCATATATATTTGCATAGTGTGTTTTCACAACAATACATTGTGCTTTACATTATCCCTGCCCAACACTCCCAGTGGGCAAGTCAGAGGTGAAAGTGGCTAAACTCTCCCTTGGGAGGAACCAAACTCAAGAGGGGGAGCCCATCTTTCAGGGGCCGGCAGTGGAAGTCAAATGAACAAGACAGCAAAGCCCTAATTTACACAGTCCAAGTTTTAAAATTTGATTTAGTTTTTTTTATTTAAGTTTCGGCAGAATTTAAGTATGTTCTTTGATTACAAAACACTATCCCAACCATCAAGAATGTCTTCATTTGCCATACCTTAATTTGATAATTTTCCAGTCAGAGAGTTTACTTCGAGAAACTGCAGCTTATTTATTTGTGCAATGACAGATTTTTTTTCTACATATAGCAGGCTGGAGGACAACACTTACTGAAGTGAAATGTCTTCATTCAGGCTGCAATATTGAATTAATTTGCTAAGTATAATACAGCTTGAGCAAAACTTATTTAAAACTATATATGTGTCCCACGTATTCAGGATCAAACTGTATTTATGCGAAGGAGAATATATATAATCATTGTTAAATAATAAATATATTTATATTGAATATATCTATACTTGCATAAAATGCTGAAAAATGTGAATTTTCCAAGAGATTGATTTAATTTCCATGTATCTTGCACTTGCAGCAGAATAGGACCCAGTGGAGCCTTCTTTATGACTGTCTGTGAGCTTCTCTAAATTGCAGCCTTTACATGTCTCTCTTCTGTCTTGTTTTCATGGTAATAGATCTCTCCTGCCAGGGGGAGGGGGTGGCGAGCTGCAGAAGGACGTCTCTGAGGCAGAATCACCCAAGCGGCCAGGAGTGGAGGGCGGCCTGCCATCACTCTGCCTGAAGCAGGTCTTCCCCAAGTACACCAAGCAGTTCAACTACCTGCGCTTGGTGGAACGTATGGCTGCTCTCTTTGTGCGATTCCTGGGCGTCAAGGGCACCATGCGCCTGGGTCCAACCGGCTTCCGCACCTTCATTAGGTATCTGGGTCCTATGTAACCGTGCCCATTTACAGTGTCCCCAACTGACCCTGTCTTGCTCCCCGTGGCCATTTTGCCCCTCTGTCACCCCTGTGCTTCATCCTCTTTCGTGCCATGTAAGCTCTCTAATTGCCCGCCGCTGCTCAGTCAGACATTAAAGGGCAGGGCACATTAAAGGGATAGGGACGTGGCTTGCTTGGGATTTTCATCTATAGTGGGGCTGCCTGGAGACTGGCGTGAGTGAGACATGAGCCTGTGTTTCTCAGGCTGCCTCCTGCAGTTCAGGAGCGGTACTCGCTGTGGGGGTCTCTGTTAACCAGTCGGCGGCGGTGTGCGTCTCTTCTGCTTGCTTCCCAGAAACTGCAAGCTCACCAACAGCAGTCTGTCCATGGCGGCCATTGACATCCTGTACATCGACATCACAAGGCGCTGGGGGGGGTCAGTGTCCGAGTCAAGGGAAGCAGGTAATTCTTAAACCACCATTACCTGGCTTAAAAAAAAAAAAGTCAGTAAATGTGAACATAATCATTTCTATTTTGTGACATGCACAAGCAATCAGTCAATCAATCAGTCAATCCATCGATCTGTCTGCCTGTTTGTCTGTTAGTCATCTACAGTACTGTGCAAAAGTCTTATGCCATCAAAGAGGTACAGAAGCTCCCCAGTTTGTTAGGGTTATGTTCCGATAAACCTATAATAAGCTGAATATATCATAAGGCAAAGACTTATTTTAATGCAATACACCTAACCTAACTATCATCATAGCCTAGCCTACCTTAAACATTCTCAGAACACTTACATTGGCCAATAAAGCTTATTTTATAATAAAGTCTTGAATAGCTCATGTAATTTATTAATGGTATAAATCATTATGGCCAGATGACTGGGTGAGAGCGGCTCTGAAACAGCGAGGCGTGTGCAGGACCCAGGGCCAGCCGTGGTGAGAGCGATTGATTGGAGGAAGAAGGAAAATCCGCAAACCTTTTACAGGGTCTCTGGCGGCTAAGGCTTGTTGTTGCATAATTTAACAAAGGCTGTCCTGTGTGGTATGAACCAACAAAATTGCTACTATGGTACAAATCACAGATAATTTTAACTATAGTTACTCAGCATCGAGTCACAATACACAGGGCCAGGAGCCCTGCTCTGTTTGGGGCTGTGTAGTCATGGACTTGCAGATCACATGACTCATGAAAGATTGTGATATGTCGGACCAGGCAGCCTTCTTCCATAGATCCAAGGTGCAGTTCTAACGCTCTAACACATGACCATTGTAGGTGCTTTCAGTGGTGGACAGCAGTCAGCTTGAGCACTCTGGCCTGTCTCCTTCGACATGGCAGTAAATTATATGTATCATCCTGGAATTAAGGAAAGCGGTGTCTCTTGACCACAGCGTGGAATAGTGTATATGGAGTTTTTTGGAAATAGTTATTTAAGAGGTAACTTACTTTAAAATATTAAAAACAATAATCCTTCTGTTTCTGGAGATGGGGTGAAGAGCTAATAGGGACGAAATGACTTACTCACTCTAATCTCCCTTTCTCTGAATTCAATGCCTGTGTAGGTTAGCAGAAGGTGCAAAGGCTAATGAACTGAACTTGTGAGGGTAATTATCTCAGGAGAAGAGCCACCTTTATAGTTCATCTGCCGCATTTAATCTAAATAGCTTCCATTAAATATTATGCTTTATAAGCAGTTGGAAGAATTAAACTGTCAAACCACTGGCTTCCTTTAGGTATGCTCAATCCACCCCTCACTTGGATAAAGATACTATAATATTGCCAGAACACTCCATGTTCTGAAGTATCGGTACCCAACAAAGCTTCATGAACATTCCGGAACTCTCCAGACACTGTGTCCTATCCATGGTGTGCTGTCGTATTAGCCGTGTGGCCTCTGTCTCTATCACATAACAGTTACCTTACCTTGACATTCCTGAATCATCATTAGCACTGTACTGTGTGTGAAAGTAAATGAACAAAAGTAAATTAAAAATTTTAAAAAGCTACACTTATAATTCAGCCATACTGTATATTAAAAATCAAGAAAATATGAGAAGACGTTAAAGCAATGTGGCTTTAAAGACTTATGAGGGGAAAACAAGAATCTTTTAAATGAAAGCATCCGTTTTCAGCAGTCGTCTCTTAGCCTCTGCTGCTGAGTGGCTGGGCTGTTCCTAGGGGGCATCCGGCTTTCGGATGTCTCTGTTAGCCTTAATCAGCCCGATGTCTGACTCATTTCCCAGAGCCCACGTGGGACCTGCTGATCTGTGACTGCTGACTCTCTCCCTGAAAGTGAATGAGATGATTCCTCACACACACCCCTGCAATGGGAATGTACATGCAGATGTTTTGATGATGCTGTTTCTGTGACAGAACGGGGGGCAGAACAGACTCTGCCGTTCTGGATTTCACGGTGTTCGGTATGTGGGCCTCCTCCGGAACAGACGCTCACCTCGCTGTCTCCCGCAGGGATGAGCCTGCCGGCCTTCGCCGAGGCCTTTTTCTACTTGGCACAACGTCGCTTCAAGGCACAGCCGCTGCGGGAACAGGTGCGGGCCCTGCTGGAACTGTGCGAGGCACAACTCAAGGGCAAGACATCCGGAGAGCGGAGAGTGCCACCCTATGCTCCACCAGCCCTGGCACCTCCCGCCGCAACCCACGGAGCCCCCGACTCCCAGACCACCCAGGCCTTGCAGACGCCTGCCCTGAGCACCACTGTGGAGACCTGAACAGGGCCAGCTGGCTCCCCAGGAGTCTGCCCCAGCCAGCCATCGTACGTCGCTGCTTTTCGGAGAGCCGTGGCGTCACCGAGGACCCGGACACTCCTTTTTAAATATAACCCCTTAGCATAGGCAGTCCATAGGTTCTCGGGGCAGCAAACCTTTCCTGCCAATGCCAGCGAGCACACGGAGGACAATAAGGCCTTCATCCTTCCTTCTTATTTGAAGAATTTTTTTTTTGCGGGTTTTATCTCTTGCCTCCTGTAGAACCAGCCTAGCCACGTTCCGAGTGGGACATATAAAAAAATAAACAATACTTTGCATTAAATTTTTGATTTTTTTACGTACAGATCGATCTTCCTGTTGCAATAGCAGCTGTCTCTTCTTCAGGGAAATCTCGGGAGCTTTAATTACACAGCTGACTGAATCGGCGGTGAGTTCGACTGAAATTCCACTTGCATGGATGTACTGCGTTTCAGGAGAGCCTCGAAACCAATAACTGTGGAGAGGGTCCCCTGGAAGAGTGTCCCTGCAGCTGCTGTGCTGCACGCAGAGGGGCTTTCGAAGTTTTGTGCTCTGTGTCAGAGTACCGTGTCAGTGTGGCCTAAATGCTTTGGATAATGAAGACCTGAAGGAAAACTAATGATTGATAAAATAACGCAGCCTAAAATTATTCATGTAAAAACAGGTAGGAAGTAGGAACTGAACAGAGTTTGTTTTTAACCTTCTTTAATTTATTTTGAGAGGAATGTTTTGTTTTCCACCTTACTGCATATTTAGCATATATAACATATTTATCTGTGTATTAATGATTTGCACTATGATGACATGATGGCTCAAAGGACATTGACTTATTGAACGCAAACAAATGTTTGTTCCTTTCCAGCATGTAATCTTGCTGGTCATGACCATATGTAGTGGCATTTGCACACAGACTAACAAAATGTACTTGTCTGTTTTTTGGATTCACATGTTTATTATATTTATTACCACTTAAGAAGAATTTTGGAAAAACAATAACACAATGGTTACCTCAGTAAACACAATAAACTGCTTGGATAGTAAAGTCTTGGAATTCCCTTATTCTACAGGCAAAAAACTGCACCACTTTCGTTTAAGTGGGATGTACAGCAATATGAGTCTGAGACACTGAAATGAGGTGTACGGCTGGATAATTATTCTTTTGACTTTGATGAACATTATAAATAATACACTTCATAAGTAGCCTCTGAGTAGACTGATTCCTTACTGGAAGTAAAAGTAGACCACGAGAAAATGCTGACGAATATTTGGTACTGAGCTTGAATTCATTGTCAGAATATGGACACAGATTGTTGTGTTTAGATGCATAGCGCCTACTTCACCTGTGGCCTGTACTACGAAGCAGGTTTACTGGCTAATCGGGGTAACTTTGCGAGTAACCTCGGCGATTAACCCGTACTACGAAAGGTGGGAATGTTTTATGCGAATCGTAATATGTATGAAATGGAGCAATGGCATATAATATGGATACAATGTATTAATTAATAACTGATAGACAGAAAGTTATTCTGAAAACCCAAGGGGTGTGTATTTTTCCCTGTGGTCCACTGATCTAAGCACACTTTACTATATGTGTCTTGTCTAGTTTTAAAGTTATTAACCCATTCATGTTAATTCCATTGCACATTATACGGATACATTCGAACATTACATTAGTTAAACTTTGTATGTAAAGCAACCTGGGACACAAAGGGATGTGCAACAGTTGCCATGTCATTACTGCTGACAGGACCTATTATATTAGCTATTAAGATTTGGCACAAATGACAAAATGTCTTGAAGCGGAAAAGTAATCGGTGTGCATCATTGTCTGTATACTGGACATCACAATTCTGTCATTAAAAATGCCTCACCTTCCGTAAAGTTATTAAAGCCAGAAAACTGAATAAGGAATATGAGGCTAACTAAACCGCAGTGACAGGTTCCTAGTCGTTTTCTCACTACACGTATGCTTCTGTTTTGTCCTGTTGTAAATCATTTGATAGTTTGTTAAGCAATGGCTCACCTTCTATTAAGTGTCATATGAACAGACACCTTTTTATTATTAGCTGTAAAACATAGAAACATGCTATTAAGTAAATGGTAAATGCACTGCATTTATATAGCACTTTTCTCCAAAGCGCTTTACAATGCCTCACATTCACCCATTCACACACCAGTGGCGGAGGCTGCCATGCCAGGTGCCAACCTGCACACCGGGAGCAATTTGGGGTTCAGTGTCTTGCTCATGGACACTTTGATGGGGTCAGGCTTACTCCTGAAGAATATTAAGTGGAGGCTAGACACAACAAATCTTTCATAATGAGTAGAAATATGACTCCATAGCCCTACCACTTGACATGATGTTCTTGTATTTCATCTTGACTTGCTGCCATGTACACTTTCCACTGCTATTGCATTTGAAATCGGAGCAGTTATTGTTAACATTAGGTTTACATTTTGAGTAACATTACAGTAATGGAACTTCAGTTAGTATTACATTACTTAGCAGCATATAGGTGACTTCTGAATTGTCTCACATCTGATAGCCTCTGTAATTGTTAACAGTAATTTAGTTTCAGAAAACACTTCATTGTCTAATACTTGGTCGTGAGATATTTTAGGCCACGTTTCATGACCATAAAAATGTATGCCGTCGGCAACACGTTGCCTGCCAGCTTTTGTTGGCTGCAGTGGTATTGTACTTTCTTTACAGCGTAATTAGCATGCAGCCTTCCTCCGTGAAACATGGAGATCTGGCCATGAGTCAAATGGTGCCTTGCGCTGCCGAACGTGCTCCGTATATGTGAACTAGGGCTGACTTCTAATAGTTGAGGATTCGACGATTCGATTCGTAGACGTCTGATTCGACTATGAACCTCATAGTCGAATAGTAGGAAAGTGTTATGT
>JABFDZ020000118.1:15620360-15646957 GCA_019775955.2 Pollimyrus isidori | reverse complement strand
ATAGCTATCATTCAGTCTCACATGTAACCCTTTCATAGCTATCATTCAGTCTCACATGTAACCCTTTCATAGCTATCTTTCAGTTCATTGTAGATGTCCCTCTTGCTCACTTTCAGTTCGGTCCCAGCTTGATCTTATGCAGCTACCTAAGTGTGATGTAATGAAGCATTAATGTACGGTGATGTCATCATCCACGTTGCTGCCCCCCCAAGTCTCTTTCTTATTGTCATTTTATTTTATACCAAGTACTGCAATGTTCAATCAGGACTTTTATTCCAGCGCAGAGAAGCATAAAGACTGGCAACCTGAATGAGGTAAATGGCATCCAGTTTTACAAACTGGATCACCGCTGCGTCATGTGCTGCGCCAGTTCGAAAAACAAAAAGACGTAGAAAAAAGAGAAGATGAACATTTGGAAAGTGCTGTCAGTGTAAGATTAAGTGTAGCATGTGCTGTGTGGTCATTATCCGAAGTAGCACAAAACATCATAGCATAGCCAGCTCTCATTCTGTAACTCAAGACTGCCTCATAGGGTGAGCCAGACTTCTGTCTTTATGTTCGCAAAACACTACCCCAATCTGAGGTGTACACACCTAATTAGAGAAAATAAAGGAAAAAAAATATATATACAGGGTGTCCATAATGTCTCTTTACGATTTCAAAAATGTATTACAAAGGCAATTGATGAGATATCTTTATCTGATTTGTCCTATGTATTCAAAGTTTTTAATCACATGGCAAACATTGGTAGGGGACATCACTAATCTAAAGCAGAGGATCACTGATGCCATTCCCACCACTGAAGAGGCTGTGCTACAGCGAACATGGCAAGATATCCAGTACCGTCTTGATGTGCTTCATGCAACTAATGGTGCCCATATAGAGGTGTATTAAATGAGGCAAAAAAATGTATATATCTAATTTTGTAATTATTTCCACATATCTGTCTTTTCATTTGCTTTTGTAATAATTTTTTGAAATTGTAAAGAGACTTTATGGACACCCTGTATATATGACATTTAAATGCATGTGTTGCAATTCCTCTGTGTCTGTTTTTTTCTGGCCAGAGTTCTCCTGGGCAACCTTTACTTATCAACAGAATTGTGGAAAATTACGGTAAGTTTCCTGCTACCTCAGTCACTCGCTATTATTGGGGCTTGTTGATACCAGATTTCTTGTTAGACCACTTGCAGTCTACCTGCCCTCGGGGGCAGTGACAAATGACAGATTGTGTCACAGGAGTCCAGAAATGGAGCATTATATTTTAGTACTTAAATAGAAAGTTAATGGACTCTCTGGCCCTGCCAGCTAATGGCACTAATAGTTTATCAACACGCTTATTCCTCATTACACATCTGTCCTTCCTGCGCCCCCTGCCCGACTTTTTGTTCATCCATTTGCCGTCCATCCCATTTGACAGCAGGTGTCTTCTCACCCACCACTCTGGCTGACTTTCTGCCCCGGCTTGGGGAGGCCCCGCCCCCTGCCGAGGCTCCGCCCACACGCTAGCAATTGCTGCTGTTCCGGAACTCCCCGTTCTCGGTAATTTGCAGCTTGGTGGGGTTGGTGGGGGAGATGCCGTTGCGCGTCTGCATGGTGTATCGCTCCTTCAGCTGTGTCAGTGCGCTCATCAGCCGCGCGTTGGCCGCATCCAGGGAGGCGATGCGCTTCTCCTGTGTCATACAGAGGAGACAAAGCAGCCTGGGTCAGGCGGGATGCAGGCATGACTGCAAAG
Organism: Pollimyrus isidori; assembly: GCA_019775955.2. NCBI lineage: Eukaryota > Metazoa > Chordata > Actinopteri > Osteoglossiformes > Mormyridae > Pollimyrus > Pollimyrus isidori. Next base: position 15,645,222 of record JABFDZ020000118.1, on the reverse strand, counting down.
ACTCCCTCCTGTCATTTCTGAAGGGCTGAGAGCTGCTCTGGCTTGCAGGTTGCTGACATCAGTTATCACAGTATTACACACACTCATCTGCCTGAAATAACAGCAGGTTGGTCTGACTCCCTTCTGCCGTCATTAATCAGCAGATTTGTTTGTAAATGCAAATGAATTGAAGTCTACCTGAGAATTGTATCTCAGAATTATACGGCACTAGATTGAAATTGCTACAAACAGGCATCGAGGTATCATAATAATATGGATGTGAACCTTGCTTTCTGGCTTGATCATGATATTTACACCCCGCTGTGAAGTTTAAACTGTGAACAAAGTAGGTTACCTAGAATAAGGTCAGAAACTAGACAGATGCTAAATGTGAGAGTGGAGAAGGCCTGAGGGATGTGAGATGGTGCAGAACCGCTGAAGCCTGCCTGCAGGGCAGACTAGAGTAAGCAGAACCGAATTTTAAACAAGAGAAAAACTCTAAACATAGAAAACTGCCCGGGAACTCTAAGATATAAAGAGTAGAGATGGGCAATCCACGTTTTTTCAGTTCCGATCCAATTATGATACACAACTGCTGATACCGATACAGATTCCGATACAAGAGCTCTTTTTACTTTGTTATACTTTACATATAACTTTTTTAAGCTAGTAAATACAGATGGAAAAAATGTATGACAAAAAATATTTAATTAGACTACCACAAACATACATAATATACTGTTCCACCTCGTTTGTTTTAAGTGTTTTTGAGGCATTTGCAGTTCAATATGAATATATTTAAAGCAAGTATACACAAGTGGCGAATACTTAAAATTTTACGTTTTTCTCTCACTGGCGTCAGAGCAGTTACACTATTGTTGCGATGGCAGCCCCTCTTGTATCACAAGCTGCAACAAGTTCGCAAAACAGTCTAATTAAGTTAGCGACACCCAAATCATCCATTACTTTGTTTTGTCTTGCAGTTGCGTGCACTTTGATGAATGGGATTGTCCATTAAACGCTATTCCCACCTCAAAACTTTATTTTACATAGATTGCAAAATGCTGTGCTTCTGGTTTCTGTTAAAAGCATAAAATACTCCTCCTCGTACTGCAAAGGGAATGCACATGACATCACAGCAGGCGGAAGTCACTGTATTCACACCCACTGAGTAGCAAAAAACATTGAGATGCAGCGTTAGCGTTCGATTTGAATGCCGCAAAAAATCATATGTAAAATGGGAAAGAGCTGTCGTGCTATTGATTTCCGAAAACTAAATAAGTAAGATAGGATGTGGATCAGTCATGCATGGCTGATACCAGATACGTCAAATAGGTCTGGATTGGCACCAATACCACTCGAATATCAGTATCGGTGCATCTCTAATAACGAGTGCCTGTAATATACAGTGGTACCTCAGAACTCTAATCCATTCAGAACTCTGGATCGAATTCTAAAATGTTCAAATTGTGATCAAAATTTCCCCATACAAAATAATGGAAAATAAATGTTTTTTTAGCGTTTAAACACAAAATGAACTGGATAAAACAAGAAGAGCATATACTGTACTAAACACATCTAAGCACACTTATTAAAACAATATTTTGTAAAGTAAGAAAATAAATGTATCCAAACAATGTGTCCTGCCCCGATCGTCCTCTCCTTCCGTGCCCCCTCGTTAACCCTGTGTGGGATCCCCGTGTGATCAGCTGTTTCTGGTTGTTGTCATTAGTCCTCTGTATTTTGTCTGTGTTTCAGTTTGCTTCCCCAGTCTGGTCATTGTATTGTCCACCTGTGTTTTGCCTGACTTACCTGTAATTAAACCCCACATTCCCCTATACCCTCATGTCTGCGCCTTTGTCTCCATTCCATCCTGCTCCGCTCAACAATATAATTATAATTAAATGTATTAATGGTTTATTATCAATATTAAAATAATGAATAAGAAATATTTTTTTTTAAAGGTCTTTTATTATATATAATAATAACTACTGTTACTGTCTATCATTGTAGAAATGTATTTTTACTGTCTAAATATATGTATTCAGTTAGTGTAAACATGCACGATGCTGTCGCACAGCGAATTCGAGGCTGAGACTGAAGCTTTACCCTTTGTTTCCGCTCTGAGACGCACCGCGTGACGCATTTCCTTGCGCGTACAAGTTATCTTAGGTTGGTGTTCACTGTTTGACTTCTGAGGTTCAGATCGAGCTCTAGGTTTTTTTTTTTTTTAACTGGTTGGTTCAACTGTTAAGAAGTTTGAGTTCTAATGGGTTTGAGAACTGAAGTACCGCTGTATATGGAATTAATTGGCAAATAAAGATGCCCATGTAGGGCCCAAGGCAAGTCTCAGTTCCAGTGTGCAGTGTCTGGGACACAGTAAAGCAACTTATTGGGCTGGCCGGCACTGCGTGAGGCTTCTCAGGGTAATGCCTGGGCACCAGCTGCCTTGGAAAAGTACTGAATACTTCTGCCTTGTGTACTCTTCTAAGTATTGTATTATATGGTCAACTCCTGTAACACATTAATTGTTTTGTATGCCACCAGGTGGTGCCATTTCACAGCTTTTAACTCCCTTTTGTATTGACTTGCAAGTGTTTGGTTCAGTTTTAAAGATTAAACCTTTAACAATCAAAATAACTATGCAGAACTATTTTTAGTTAATATAACTTATAGGTTATTGGTTGCTTCTAAAAGAAAACTTCTTGAAATGTCTACTCACCTGAGCTTCTATTATCTTTTGCTTGGAGTCCACCACAGCCTGCATGTCTGAATGATCTTTCTTCAGCTCCTCCTCCACAGACATTAACCTGCAGCAGAGAGGTCTTGTATATTGGTGTGTACACCTAGCTTAGCAAGGCAGAGAAAAGCAACCCTTCACATCAGTACCCTGTTCCTTGCTCTAAAGGTGCCAGTCTTTTCCTCTCCTTTGCATATATACTGTAATATCCACAAAAGCCAAACCTTTAGCACAGGAGCTCCTTCATCCCAGTATTACTCAACTATACTCATATGCTACTAATACTTGTTGATTTATTAACAGTAAAAACATTCAAATATGAAAAGCCTCTCCAAAACATAAAATACACGCTCCATAACATTGGCTTCACTTTGCTCTAATAAATGAGATTTGATCATCTTCTCTGATAAGAATTTCATGTGAAAAAGGAGATACTTATCACGTGATTGGATCTAGACTCATTACGACCTTGTGCTGGATAAGGTGTGTGATTGATGGATTATAAGATAAAGTTGGGGCAAGAGATGGATCACAAGTGATGTACTTATTAAAAGCTTGTGATTATAAAATGCATTCAATAAATGCTGATGTGAGGGCATCAATCAGCAAAAAGCAGTTATGGGTATAGATGGGAATTTATGGGTACTCTGCACCTTCTTTGCATCTACCCGAAGAGGCCCGCCGCCAGATGATGCTCTTCACCCATCTACCCAAAGAGGCCCACCTATGCTTGATGCCCTTCATCCATCTACCCGAAGAGGCCCACATGCTAATGATGCCCTTCACCCATCTACCTGAAGAGGCCCACCTATGCTTGATGCCCTTCATCCATCTACCCGGAGAGGCCCACGTGCTGATGATGCCCTTCACCCATCTACCCGAAGAGGCCCACCTGCTAATAATGCCCTTCATCTGCAGCTCCTTGTCCTCCTGTTGTCGCCGTAGCCGCTCCTCAGACTCCTCCAACCGGGCCTGGTACTCCATCAGCATCTTCTGGCTGTGCTCATCCTGGTCCTTCAGCCGTGATTCGTACTCCTCCAGCTTCTGCAGGGACAAGCGCAGCTTCTCCTGCAGAATGGCAATCTCTTGCTGGTACTGGGAAGGGTAGGAGAGCACTGGAGTCAGACCATGCCAGAAAAAAAGCTCCACTGTGGATTTGGGTTGAGGGGGGGTGTTTCACAGGCTTTGTGTGTTTTCAGTAGCTGTGGCAAATTAGGCTAATTTTACCACATCTTTTTAAACCGCTATTTCATTAGCTATTGTTATTATGTATTGCTTAGTTCATGGTTTTATTCAAAGTGACTTACAACTCTGCTTGAGTAGTTTATGTTAAATAGTGCTAAAGAATAACAGCATGTTCTTGGACAAAACAAACAGCAGGTTACTTGAACAGGCAATCATCACGTTACAAGTCAGCACCCTTAGCTAGCATACCAGCTGCTGCTTTTAATGTCCAAACTCAAGCAGTCTTCAAGAACTGACTAAAAGCTGTTTTATAATAATGACTTTTCTACAAGCCTGGGTGTAAGGCAAGATCAACAAACAAATTTCTATTTTAGAAAAATACTATATAATTATATTTTTATGGAGGATTTTTACAGTCCTTTCTGTTCTATGTTTATCTCACCATTTAACAACATCAAAAAAAAAAATAAGTCAAAGTACCCCAAGCTAATATTCATGAAATATTATTATAATGCATTACATGCAAACTTCACACCTTCTGAATGACAAGTCCAAAGGACTCCCTAGCTCCTGGTGCCATACAGATATTCTGATTGGTCAGGTAGTAACGCATTGCTAGCCAATGAGTAGTCATGTTTTGTAACACAGACAACTCCATCCACTCTGTACAGAAAGAGAGCAGCTGGACACCTAGTGGCCTGTCAGCAAGAATTACAACACTGAGATAATTGAGTGGCAAATTTATATGGCTTCATCCTTCATTTATGAAGGAGGGCTTTGTGTGACTCCTTGCTTGTTTTAGCAGCGCTATTCAAATCCAGCAGGCGGCATGAGCCAGATGCCACATAGGCAGCTGCCTGTGCTAGAGGAGGCAAGTCAAACAGATGCTAAAGGCAGCATTTCACCTTATTCTGTTTGACTCGAATGAGGTGTAAGCCCCAAGTCCAGGGTATTCTCCTTAGCAAACAAACTCTGACAAGCATGGCCTCCAGGTCCGAACTGTAAACACGGCTTGCGGAGGCCCCTGCCTTTTGCAAACAGAGGTACGCTGAACAGCACTAGATTCCTGTAATGACGAGTGCTCTTGGTACAATGGTACATCGCAGAGAGACAGAAGCAGCTGTCCGGATAACGATGTCCACCGCACTTGTGTTATAGTGACTGAGACATGTGCTGCAGCAGAAAGAAGTTATTAGATATGTTAGGCAAGGTATAACCCCCCTTCATCTCCGACAGTAACAAGGTGCTGAAGTGGATTAACACTCTACACTCAGCTCCACCTCACTGCACACCCGCAGGCTTCGCCTGGCAGAGCAGTCACAGGACGGCGTTCCAGGTGACAGGGCGAGCCTCGCCTGGGTGTCGCATGTCTGAGCGGCGTGCCCCAGCCCAGAATCGCAAATTCAGCCCACGAGGGCTGAGCATGCTTATGTGTGTAATTCTGGCAGATATGAGTGAGGGACCAGAGTGAGCGTGTGGTTCTGGGCTCTATTGCCGAGGACGAAGTGCTGGTTTTCGGGAAAGAAACAAATGGATTTTCACCCATCCCTGGTGTGTGTGGAAGATGACTCAACATTCACAGCATTTCAAATGGTTTGCCATCTATGAAGCACTTAAATGCGATAAAATAAAGCAAATGAATACTGTGCTTAACAAAAAAATGGAAATTATACTATTTAACATATTTAAAAGAGCTACATAAAAGAAATTACACTGATAAAAAATACACATTTAAGGCTAAACTAATAAAATTAATATTAAAATAAGATTTAAATTAACTGTGAATTCTTATTAAATCACCAAATAGAGTAGACAACCATACGCAATTAAAATTTTTGCAAAGCATTTGGAATCTTAATCCTTTGTTGTGGGGTCTGCTGGGGAGAGGCAGTGGCTGAGCGGACGGGAGGGGGGGCCTGGTACCTTCTCGGTCTGGGTGAGCTCCTCCTTGCTTCGGGGGTCCTCCCTGTGTTTGGGATCAGTCTCCAGCCCTTCGTGCTCCAAATACTGCGCGTTCATATTCAATAGCCAGGCCGCCGTTCGGTCCAGGGCATTAGGGTTCACCGGGGAGGGGGCCTAAGCGGGATCAACACAGCAAAGGCGTGAGGGAGGAGCAACATGGAAGTAGGGCACTGGAAGCAAAGGGGGGAGGCAGACATGAAGCAAGGGATTGCGGGTACCAACACGCTGGCAGGGCCTTCCCCGCAGCATACCGCGGCTGTCCGAATATACATATTTAACACTACAGAATAGAAATTCCTGATTTATCACGACCAATCTGATTTAATATGTGTTTCTGCACAATATGCTCTGTAAACGTGAGGGAATGCCTTAGGGCCAGGCCTCATATATACATACACAGGAGACATTAAAGAAGCAGAATTAAATTACACTAATTATATGCAGAAGACTGCAGCCTGCTGAACGATTTAAATGAAGTATTATTACGAAGAGATGGGAAGATGAATCTCCAACATATCAGCTGAGTATGGAGACGAAGCAGAGAAGAACTCATCGTTCTTACACCAGTTACATTCCCTGCATTATTTGCAGAGGAAATGGCATAAAGTAGTCTTATTTACTCTAATAGGGTGCCTTTTATAGATGGTAAATACAAACACATTAATAAGTTGCAACAATTTAGACACTGAGGAAAGCCACTGAAAGAGGCTGAGAATGACACAGGTGCACAGGCGTGCTGGGAATGTGCATGACAGTGCATGAACAGACGCAAGTGGGCTTGCAGAAAGGATTTAAAGCAAAACTGGTAGGAAGAAAGTACTCAGAGGTACTCATAAGCCGATGACAAGTCTTAGCAGGTGTCAGATTTAATAGCAGTACTGAAACATTCTGATGAATAGGGAGGCAAAAATTGACTTATAAACTGTGGGAATGAATAATTATGATAGCTGAATGACATTCAGCAATGGCTGTCCTCTAAGCTGCATACTGATACTGCTTTTGAACCACCAGTGATTCATTTTCATTTAAAGACTGCATTAGAGACTGCACTGTATGTCTAACCAACAATAATTACACCATTTTTGCCTGCCAATCATCTCCTAACTTGTAATTGCTTTGCTGGCTAGTTCTGCAAAATGTGAGGAATTCTTGGCTGTGTAATACTCCGGCTTTCATGACTATACGGCCAGGGATAGAGCCAGACGGCTCGGGTGAGGACAGGAGCTCACGTCAGATGCGCGGTACGATGAATAGTCATTACGGTTATTATCAAAAATTATAGAATTTTGTCTTTTTTTTTTTTAAAGAATCATCGTTCGACTTCCAAACCATCCCATATTCGACAAAAAACCCTTTTACAGAGAAATGTAAAAATAGAATGTTGCATAAAGGGGACTCATGGGGATCACAACTAAGGTAGGGTAGGCCACACACATATATGCAAGGGAACATGGTAAAGAACACAGAATATTTAGAACGTAACCATTTAATGAGCATGTTCCGATTTTTGTGCTATTAATGATGCTTGCTATTCGGTCATCTTTTAAGTTCATGTTACCCTGAATCTGTTGAGTTATGTTGATAAGAGACATATCCGAATGAGGCCTGGGTTTAAAAAAATCTATTTTTCTGATTCAATTTGATCTTCATTTGTATAATCAGATATTAATTCATAAAATCCTGAGATCGATTTTTTAATATATGCCCTTTATAGTCTGTAGCCTTTTCCCGTGGAGGTGTGAAGCCTTAACCCAGTTAGTCTTGCGTGGCCAGCCTGGCGCAACGAGATCTGGCAGCAAGAGCAGATAAGATGACATGGTGGGGGTGCTTCACTGAAGGTGCCATCAAGCCTGAAGGCAAATGGCTACGTGTCTTTCAGGTTTCAGAAGACAGTGAAGAGCTGGACAAAAGCGGAGTCATACAAAATGGAAATGAAATACTATGGAGGTACCACAAATCTGCAAAAACATTCAAGGAAACATCATGCAGATATCTGCCATCTGCAAAAAGGTCCGATCTGAAGCTTATTGGTCTTGTTAAATAAAAAGTTCATTAATGCAGTTACCTTGGGGTCAATTCTTAATGCACGTTTAAATATTTTTAACAATGCACCAGGGTACTCCTTGTACGAATTACAGTATCCCAAAGAATCTGTTTCCTATCCGAGCAAAATTGGTATTGTACTTGAAATATCCATAATTGCATCAATATTGAATTGAATAAAATTGAATGGGGACCTTGTGAATCCGTTTTGGAAATCAATGGTGACAGTGCACTAAACCGAAGCCTCTCACCTGCTTATGCTGCGTGTGTTGCTTCGTTTCAGGACTGTCCCCTTTGGAGGACGATGACTGCTGGCGGAGCCTTGCTCCACTGCCAGGCCAGTCCGGGGATGATGACATCATGCTGCCACTAGAGGGCCGGGGATAGGGTGCGGTGTTGAGCAGGTTGGGGGGAGTGCGCCCCCTAGCAACTTGGGGTGGTGGCTGATCTATCCGGCGCTGGGGTCCAGAACTGTTCTGCCGCGGGACCGCGGGTTGATCCAGGGACAGCTGTCGGCGGGAGAACTCTCCGGAACGTCGGGTGTAGTCCTCGCCGCCGCTGCCCCCGCCCCCGCTGTGGTTCAGGAAGCCTTGCTTGCCGGCAGTGGCTTCCTCGTTGTTGCTGTGCGAGCTGACAGAGCTGTGGCACTCTGACCCGGAGTCCCCGACCCCCCGAGGTGACACGGGCAGGCCCGCCGCCATCTGGTACACTGGGTTCTGGAAAGACAATGGCGCCAAGAGTTGTGTCCGACCCAGCAAATTCTCCGAGTTGGGTGTGGTGGGGCTCTGGACGCCTCTTCTCATGGTGGGCTCGGCGGCCACGCCGGCCTGGGGGGTCCGAGCGGTCCACACCCCGCCGCCCGGCTGGCTGTCGTTGAGAGCCTCCACAGAGAGGTTGGCCCCGCTGTCCAGGCTGCGGCTGTCCTGCAGGTCCACCATGGACAGGCTCTTGCTGCCGTTGGGCATCTGTATGTCGGGCTCGTTGGCTTCCGAGTAGCTGGAGCTTCGTGCAGGTGACGGCTGCGCCCCTGAGTTCCTCGTCACGAAAAACAGGTCCTTGTTCTCTGGTGTCGGAGATGGTAGCCTTGTGAAGTCCACCAACCTGATCGAGGACAACACAAGAGAAGCAGCGGCATGCTTTCATAACATGGCTTCTGCTGTCTGACTCGATCTAAACGCGTCTTGGTGGAATGAGCTGGCTCTGATGCTAGGGAATGCTTCCTTTATAATTCAAGAGTGAGCAAGGGGACTGATGTGATTGTTCCTGGGGGAAACATGGCAGCCAATGAAGACACGCTGCTCGGAGAGCAGACGAGCTGCGTTAGTATTCCAGCAGCGTCCCCGCACTGCTCCTGCTCAATCCGTCCTCAGGAAAAGGCTCCCTGTTCCCTTTATTGTCCTGAAACTATTACTCAGACACGGTGATTTATTTCTTTGTAACACTGACCACTGGCAAGTGCATCAGTCTGGCCCTTTCCTCCCTGTAAATAGTCTCCAATTAAAGGGAACCAGTGAAGGAGCAAACTCCTCACCCCAATAAATCCATGGGGCTGGTGTAACATTGCCAGATAAAATAATGACAGATGGTTTCAAATGAAGACGGGCCCAGCTGTCTTTACTTCCCTTAGAGGAGCGCTGGGAAGGATGATCTTATAAATGAATATACACAATAACAGTGAGGTCACTTATGCCAGTCATGTTCCGGGGTGAGTTTGCCAAAACCATCTTTGTTAAGTTCTATGTTAAAAGCCAGAACTTACAAACAATGTAGCATTAAGAAGGGTTAGGGAAACTCACCCCTGCAAGGCTGACAATACACTAGGTACAAAATCACTACTCTTGTGCAAAGTCCTCCGTACAGTGGCATTTGGCATCAAGCCCCCCTGTACCAGTCTCCCCCAAACAGGCAACAGCATTCCATTATTCAAACTGGTATGTTTCTAAGCTTCTTTGGAGAAGTCTACTCAGATGAAAAAGACAACAAACACAGACTCATTGTACTTAACAGAGATATCATGCTTTGTATAGGGGAGATGTTTTTAGCGTCTACTACGCTGCTGTACCAACCCGGACAAGTCGCTGTCGATGACCATCTTCTGCAGGCCAGTGGAGATGCTGCATGCTGCCCCAGGGGGTGATGCCAAGCGCTCGCATGGGCGAGACGCCTGGATGCTGGAAGGGTTTGTCAGAGCTGTGTTGACATCGCGAAGGACCCGTGGGAGCGGCCCCAGCTTGGAAACTGTGCCCTGCAAAATGAAAGGGGGGGCATGACATCTACCATCAACGATCGATCAGCTATGGTGCCATAGCTGGCCAATCATGCTCCAGTTACTATGTCTGTTGTCCTTCTACTGAATTTCTGGAGAGAAAATAAGCACAGGCTGGCCTTTTCTAATTCAAAGGGCATTTCAGCAAACAAACTGTAATTAATTAATCAGAACGTTAAGCACCTACGGTTGCATTAGGTACAAAGCTCTCTGCTTTTTTCCTTAAGCTGATGCCAATATGCCTGACCTAATAATCGGGAGGGCAAACTCTCTTTCGAACTGATTTCACCATTAGCACATAAATGACTTTCTGAGCATACTTTCCCTGGAAGGGCTCCATGAAGTACCCTAACTGGATGGGGCGAGTTTATACACTTCTATTTCACTAAATTTACCACGCAAAACGGCAAGGCCACTGTGGTATCTAATGTCGAGTTTGTCTAAAAACCTGGTCAGAAAACAGACATTCATTTCACAAACACTGGCATAATGAAACTATGGTGTATTAAAACTGCTTTTAATGGACACCATTAGGGATTCATTTACAAAATGAGCCACAGGCTCTGAACAGACTGTTCAATGCAATATCTATAAGAAGTATATAAAGTACCAGTCAAAAGTCTGGACACACCTACTGAAAATCATTTGTCAGAAAGATAACGAGCCTAAGCGTACCTTGAGGTTATATAAGTGCTGCGTTATCTTGTGAACAAGGAAAGAGATGGAGTGCAGTGACGAATGAAATGGCCCACAATCCCCAACCTAAACACTAGTGGGCTGGTTTGGGGTGAGCTGGATCGAAGAGTAAGAGCAAGGTAGCCAACGTGTGCCCAGAACTTGTGGAAAGTCCTTCAGGACAGTGAGAGAAGCATTCGACATGGCTCCATCTGGAAGCAGGCTGAGAGAACGCCAAGAGTCTGCAGTGCTGTTATCAAAGCAAAAGGGGGCTGTTTTCAGGAGTGTAAGTTTGACATTGAACACTTGGATTGTTGCAATATTTGATATGCATTACTTCATTGCCTGAAGGTATTTTATTACAAGGTGAATAGCAGCTGAATCAGGGACAAATGGATTAAAAACAGGTGTGTCCAGACTTTTGACTGGCACTGTATGAATAATTGAAATGTTTGTAATATTTTAGGATGTAAATAAGGGTGTATTCACTGATGGAATTTTCATATAGGAAAGAGTGTGCAATAATCCAGTTACACAAACGTAAATCATTTCTTTTTGGTAAGCGTATTTTGGATGTGTCCTTTGTTATTTTTAAATACCGCACAGACACAAACCTGTATTTCAACAGTTCAGATAGAAATTTAATTGGAAATGGGTTGTAAATGCAAGTGGCTATGGCAGACTAAACACTACGAAATATTTACTGGCTCAGTGTTAAAAACACTCCCTTTCAGATGACTGCTGATGCAGCTAAATAGCTACGCTTTCATGACATGTCATAATACAGTTGTCTGCTTTACAAGATTACCGATATGCTTATCTATTATAATTTCTAATCTTCCCGCCTCTGTGTTTCTCCACAGCACGTCGACTCCATTTAAGCAGAGCTGCCCATTTAGTATCTGAGGCTCTTCCCACGGCAGGCTGCAAGGCGGCCCTCATCATTGTCCAATTCGTGAACAAACGACATCGCTACGGATACGGCTTGTCTCAGTTGCCGCCATGGTAACATGGAGAGGAAAATGTGCTGCAAACCCACTAACTAGAAAGTTGCCAATGCATGACAGAGCAACGTGTCTCGAGCTCCAATCGGGCCTCTGACTGAGGCCAAGAGGCCACAATCAACTCCAGAAAATGGGAAAAGGACTTTTTGTTTCCATCTTGTTTTCTTGCTAACCATCTGGTACTGGAATAAACAAGTGTGTAAGTCTGAAAATTAACTTTCCATCAAAAATGTTACAAGATACGTATCGATATTATATAGAATGTCATCTGATGGCTTTAGACATTAAATGATTGCAGATTTAGGTGTAAAATCAAAGACAATTTGTGGTTTTAAATAGTTATTCTTAAGTTATTCTTAACCAGTAAAACAATGAGCTTTCTATAAAAGATATGAAGCAGAACAGATTAAAAATACAACCAACAGCCGATAAGGTATGGATGCTAGCATCAGACATCTGTTATTAGCTTCATAACCTTCACACCACCCTCATCTAGGGACCTGATGTATGCAGTGAAGTTCGGCTGTAGGTCTGCATGGCGACCAGAAGAGAACACACACCTCACCATCTTCTGAGGGAATGTGTGGGCGTACCTGATCCAGCTGAGACAGCACCTCGGACAGCAGAGAGTGTAGCATGGAGAGCTCGCGGCCCAGGTCGATGTAGCCCTCAAAGCCGGCCGTGTTGGAGATGGTCTCGGGGTTGGAGATCTCCAGCAGAAAGCGCTGCATGTTTGTCCACTCGTGCTCCAAAAACTGGTTCATGAAGGACATGTACTCCTCTTTACTGCCGAACCTGTCATGGGGAGATTGTGAAGGGAGGGGTCAGTTTTAGCCTGATGCAATGAGAGTGACAGGGACGGTGTGGGGGGGGGAGCTCACTTGGTGAAGTTGGCCAGGTTCTGTGTAACCTTGGCGATGAGCGTGAGCGTACGGGCCGTGCGGTCGTCCGGGTACTCCTGCATCAAGCTGAAGAGTGACGGGGACATGATGGCTGGACACAGGAAGCGCAGGAAGAGCGAGGCGCTGATCAGCCGCTCACTGATGTCTGGTCGCCCCCGGTTACCACACTCCAGTCGCCATGATGCAAACACTTCCTTCAGCTCCCGTGGGAACACGCTGTCAGGGGCAGGAGGCAGACAAACACCCAATGGGAAATCTTCAGGTAAACAGCACTTTCCTCTTAATGATAAATAAACTAATAATGTTGATGGATACTGTTTCTCATTAGATAACAGTCGTAACGATATTGTCCTTCCCTTTAAGATCCTGCTACTTGAAAACAACAGGCAGCAAAAGCAGAGCACCCCCTAATCAATTTAGCAGCTACATAAGTGATTCTGATCATTAGATGCAAACCAGATGTTTAATCAAATAAGATGGACACAATAACTAGTGCACAGATGGTGAAGAATTACCACTAATAGGCCCATAGCTAAAAGTAAATTTCAGACTCTTTCAGATATATACCAAGCTGCAACAGTCCACCACCCATCCGTGCATTATCTGAACCCCAGTTTGCCCTGGTGGGAATCTAGATGGGCCAGAGGCTATCCCATCATGCACTGGGCACAAGTCGGGATCATGATCACGTTAACATGAGGGTGAGAGTTAGCTGTTGTCTGCACTACTGCCAGAATCAGAGCTACATCAGACAGTGATGGGGATGAGGGGCTCCGTTACCAGTACGAGTTGATGATCTTGCAGAATGCCAGCTCACAGCACATCTTCAGGTTGCTCTGGTGTTCAGGAAGATCTCCAGCGGAGCACTTGGAAGAGTCCACCTCACAGTTTTCATCCGACTCATACAGCGCCTTAATGAACTCACCTTAGGGGACAGACGTTGAAAATGGCAAATTATCATGTATTGGGGCATCCAAAAAGCACAAAGAACCTCAGTATTTTAACCTTCGTTCTCAAGATGGGCAATTTAGTCAATAGAAGCTCAATAGTTTCTAAAACAATACTTTTTTGATATTTGAGAAAAAAATTTTTTACATATGGTTTGATATTGTAACCAAATTTTTGAATTTTACAAAAATGTACCCAAGCCCGTACTCTATACAAGCAACTTCCTTGGAAGAACCTCCCTTTTACTTATATTCTTATTTTACATTCTGTTTTCCCTGTTTTTCTGCCTTTATACACCACCATTGTACACCACCACCTGCTGTATTATAAAAATAATTATAAACAGGGTTATCATGACACTGAAATTTCTAACTTCGATGTGATACCAGGAAATAATATCAATATCCAATATTAATTATCATAACACAAGAAAAAAGCTGACAAAACATTGAGGGTATGAATTAACATTTTTATTAAAAGATTTTGTATCCTTAACCCTACCTTAGTCTACAGTCAAACTATATTCCCTATTTACTGAAACAGTGCTGTCTGAGATTCCTTACGCCTGAAAGTTCTGAAGGGTATTTGCTTAGCTTTTAGTATTAATGGCTGTTGGACCAACAACAGGGCGAGTTCAAAAAGAGCAGTTCCCAACATTTCAAAACTCTCTATAGTGGTCAACATGTTGGTCCTTCAGATGCTCTGCTAAATTTGTTGTTGAAACCTCTTGCTATCACTGCTCTGCAGCAAAGCTTGCATACGGGCTTGTTCATATCTTCTGGCCTTCCTTGCTCAGTTGCCTCAAATCCAAAGTATCTCCACACAGCACTCCCGCTGTTTCCTCTGTCCACCAAAACCCATTGTGGAGGTTCTGTACTTGGCATCTTTGATTAGCAAACGCCAAAAGGCACCATAACTGTATGAGAGGCGATGGGGAATTGCACTCTTGCAGAGAAGAGAGAGTGAGAAAATGCAGCTGGTATCCATTCTGGAAAATGATTTGTGAAACTGCTTCAAATATTCAGTAACGGTACGCATTGAAAGATCAGTATTTTTGACAAGACTAATTCATAATAAAATCACAATTAATGAAATCATAGGCTAATTTGCCCAGGGTTAATTTACCCACTCTACATGATTTTACATGAATTAGAAGCTGATACTGCCTCAGCAAGCCCATCAGTTCAGGAGGTTTCCGTGCAAAAATGTGTATTTCCCGTGTCCTTCCTTCCCATTCGAGTTATTTTCTGGGAAAAAACTTATTCCCTAAGGAATTAACGGAGCCACATAGCAGAACGTAGCATACCAAATCGCTTTAATTAGCCAGTTGCTGTTACATTCACCTCTTAAATCTGTCATTTTAATCTAAAATTTCTTTCTTTCTTTTCTCATGTTGAGGGTCATTAAGATAAGGATCACAGTCCAGTGCCCACATAGCCTCACTCTTTTTAAACATCATAAGCCAAGTGCAACCCACATTTCCCAGCAGTCCACAAAGTACTCCGATTCTGAAACCAGTCAGTCTATTGCCATTCTGAAGAATTCAGCTTGGATCAAAAACATCTTAACAATCATGAATTATTTGTAGCAATGAATGTATACTCTCACACCAAAACCCAGAGATATTTTAAGAGCATCCCCAGAAGCATAACTGCCGAAATATATATGCCTGTTTTATCTAGCTGACAAAGGGTCAACGCTGTTTGGAGCTGCTCGACCATGGGAGAAGTGTCACTACAGACGGTTCTTTTGTGAGGCTTCCCAGCGGTGGAACAAGCTTCCAAAGCATGTCCAGTAATAACACTTCCTCTCTACTCTCAAGAAATGCCTGTCTGTTCCATGAATTCCTCTACTAGCCTGATTGCTCTTTGAATGTTCATTTATTTGCACTTACTCGCCCTTAATCAGTCTTATTAGGTTCTTACTTTGCTAATAGTTGTATGTGTAGGTGTGTAGCTGTTGTATAGCTCCTGCTTCAATACTGCTTACACATATACCAGGTGACTGGAAGCCCAGCATAGCTGCACTTATGCCAAGTTCACTCCTTGACAGAATGAATATTTGAGATGTGCTATTTGCCTTGCCTGTATGTCATGTTAGACAAATGTGTCTACTAAATATGTGCAGCGATGTGTTCAAGACCATCTGTTTGGAGATCAAGACAAGAACAAGACTCATCCAAGCCAAGACCAAGTCAAGATCATTAAGACCCATCCCAAGCAAGATAAGATCAAGACTTTTAATCAAGACCAGAATTTAGATTTGTTTTTGTTAGAGAGCTCCCATATCGGGGCTATATTTTCATGTATGTAATTACAAAAGATCCTATCGCTGAAAAAAATTACTGTTCATTTACTCCAAACAACAATGCAGATGTAGTAAAAAATACACACAATATAACAAAATCATGTTAATTGATAGGTTACAGAAAGTTATGTCGAGCTATTATATGAATGTGCCTTACTATATCATAAGGATATTACAGAGCAGCAAAATATTATGGGTATGAAGCATGTAATTTAAGTAACCATATATAAAAATAAAAATGAAAGAGAAATGCTTAATATTAACACACCATTACAAGGTAACATGAAATACACTTATTTTGATATACAAATTCAGCTTTGAAATGTTTTTTCATTCAGGTGAATGTTTAACTTGAAATTTTATTTTTAGCTCTTAAAAAAAAAGAGGTCCGGACATTGATGACCTATCTAGCTACGGCCCTGATTGGGAATGCTCCTCAGACAGAGATGTATCCACTCAAGATGAACTCACATGGGCAGGCAAGTAAAGAACAACAAGTACATCCAGTTGGATACTATAACCCAAGATAGTCGAGTGTGAGAGACCTATGAACAGACGGACGATCACGATCTTTCCTGCATCTTTCACATTCATTTTTAAATGGCTTGCTTGCTCAATATTGCTTCCCAGCAGCCCCTGCACCCTCCAAAGCTGTCCAATAGTAGTATGCCGCTGGGGCAGCTGGGAGAGGTAGTACATTTTTAAACAGCACTGCTACATGAGAAGAGCGCAGGAAAATTAAATTTCGCTTAGTGGAGGAGAAAAAGTATATCTGCATATCGATTCAGATAATATCAGGTAGAGCGGTCTCAAGAGCAAGGCTGAATCTCCAGAACTACATCTTTCAATATGTGAGCGTAAATCTAACAAAAAATGCATGTAGGTACAATTCTAAAGCCATAATGTGTGACTCGTGCAATTATAAAAATACAAATTTATTCATAATGAAACTACTGATAAGTGCAGATACATGGTCAGTTTCTGCAGTTTTCTTTATCGTATCGTTATTTTCGTTAGTTTTTAATAACATTTTTATATTTGTTATTTTATCTTGTTAAACTATACTGATTTTTATTGCTGCACTGCATACTTCATGAAGCACATTTCCAGAAGCAGCAGGAAGTACATTTCACTGTGTTGCTGTACAATGTACGGCTGTGTATGTGACAAACAAAACTGCAAACCTGAAACTATTCCTACACAGTCCCTGACAGCCTTGGCTGGTGTCCATCTGCACACAACCTGAGAGAGGATCAGTACTTATCTAAATGTCTCTACTTTGTCTTTCTCCAGGACTTTTTCAGAGAATAAGTTGTCACCTTTTCGATGTTTAAACTCATCATGAAGAAGCTGAAATTCCTTGTTTATATGCCCGGGGAATGCGGTTTATTCAAATTTATAAATTTAGAAAATAAAACATGATTCTCTGTGATAACACTTTCTACCTGAAGAGAAGTACAATATCAGACTATCGATATCAGGCATAGTATCAGGAATGTCAAATCCATGTTACTTGTGCAGGAGCATAAATCTCTTTATCTGTTAGATGAGCATGTCAAGTAGTGCTTCAAGCATCAAACACCACCATGGCTAACTTTCACAGCCCAGGTGTCTGCTAGCTGTGTGTACCTCTCCCCAGTGAACTGAGAATTGTGGGGGATCTGACATAAGGTCTAGCTGGCCCCTTGGGAGTCTGAAGCCAAATATAAATCGGAAATGAAAATGGGAGATGCAGCAATGACCGTGTGGAGGTTTAAGGACATTTACAGGAGAAATAAAATGTTATTGCTTTTCCAACCACAAGACCTCCAGGGGATCCAAAATGTCAAGAGAAGACAACCCAAGCCTCTGATATTATCACGAAGAAAGTGCACCCCCACATCCCACCCCACCCCATCACTGCAGATTATCGCTGACATTCATTCTCGTGACTAGATACGCGCTCTGCATGTACGTACCAAGGGCGTCCTGCAGGTACTTCTGACCCACCAGCTTGAGGTACTCTTCAATGGCTTTGGTAGCCAGAGTGTTCTCTCGAAAAATGAGGTGGTCGTTCTCACCGCAACGGTCCACCTCGGACATCATCAGGTCAGTCAGGAAGTCCTGCAATCAAAAATGTGCTCAGATACATGAAAAGCCCTAATTAACTGTACCGTGATAAACATCTACAGTGCTCTTCAAAGCACACATATCATTAAAAGTAATACTTTTCATTGAGTATTACTTTTTTTCTAGAACAGCTTACCAAGAGCAACATGACCCTCTGCATTATTAGGGGAACAATCAACCCAACTATACTCCTGTAGATCAAGGAAATATGTGTATATGTTCTCCTAAACTATCAAGAAAACAAAAAATAACATGACCCAACCTTTAGCGACTTATCGTGGAGGGAGTCATAGGGAGAGCTTTCCTAGACATCGCAAGCCACCAAGCTGGAGTACAGTCCAGCACAGTGCACATCAACACACACGATCTTGAGACAGCAGTTAGCCTAAATGGACTTTAGAATTTGGGATCAAACTTGCACAGCTTGAGGAGAACATGCAAACTGCACACACATACAGCATGGGTGGGATACAAACCTCCAAGACTGCAAGTATGAGAAAACACTGGCACCCACAGAGCCACGCAAATCAAATACCTATAATGAAGTAACTGCTGAATGCAGCCACTGCTTCTAATTTGAGGATAATTTGAGGTTTGTAATTTATATATTCCCTGCTGCTTATGTTTGGCAATGTACTCTCCTTAGCAACATAATTACAAACATATGGAAACGTGTGGGTTCTTATCCAGTTACAGTAATACTTTAATATCTTGCTACACACATTTTTTTGCACTACTATTTACTCATTGAATGACAGGTAATTAAATAACATGGTCAATTTGTGTAAGCAAGTTTGATATGTAGGATTGGCAGATCTTGTTTCTTGATATACGCTTCAAAGCTCTACTATAATTACTGCAGCACACATCTCAAGATCATCAACATCTTAGAACTGGCCAAAATCATTAAACACAGAGATGTAAGATATATAGGTTACCATTTTGGTAATAGATAACGTTTGTTAAAAATCAAAACACTGGAAATGGCCTGATGTGTCAGTCTACTGCCAGCTGATTTGCAGACTTTAGTAAGTATTAAAAGTTAGCATCAGCAGAGCTAAACTGTGCATATCTGCTGAAACAATGCATATCAGCCTCCGTCGCTAAGGGTGATAGATTTTGTCACTCATTCAAGACTTAGACATCAGAAATACTTCTCTGACTTCTCACTGCCTGCATTAAAAGATATTGTTGTAACACATATTCACAGTTTTACTACGGATTTGTGGAATTCAGAGGTTAACTGATTATCAGTACAAGTTATCAGTACAAAAATATATTGGTTATCGGTATTAGTAATATGAGAGAAAAATATATTGGTTATCGGTATTGGCCAAAATTGGCAAATTGAGGCACCACTAAGTACACATACAATTGACTGACAATATGGGATAACATATTTAAGAATCAGTAGTAAAATGGCCTAATGACATAAATAATAAGACAGCATGGGTCCATTATCTGCTATATCTGGGAAGCCCTGCTCGTAGACAATACGCATATGTATGTTTGTCTTTTAGGCCTTATTATCAGTCCCTTAATAACCAGATATAATGGTGCTCTGCTGCAATAATAGCAATACATCCAAAAAAAATGGAATGATAACAAGTCCTTTCCACTAAGTCCTTGTCCTTGCACCCTGGTTCTGGTTCTTAGAGCTCAGCCCATGAGAGCGAATACATTTTTGGAACAAACATGCACTTCCGAAAGGCCACCAATACTTGACATTTCCTGCTGTGAGAGCATGACGGCGACCCAGAGGCTTAAAGGCTGGATATATTTGTGGTTGACATTTTAGCACTTATATGTGAAATGAGTCATTTGGTAATTCTTTGCAAAAAAATTTTAAACAGCAAAATTCACTACTCAAAGGAGCTTATGAAAGTTCCCTGATGAAGGGACACACAGTGACTGTCACACACATGTACACATTGGTAGGATGAAGGGCTCTGAGAATCCAGAAATAACCAAAAAACAACTGAGTTGCTCACTAATGATGATGCCTTAGATATATAGATATATTAGATATATGCCTTAGATATGGGCTCACCACCCATAAGAGGGGCCATAGGAGTCGGGTGCCATGTGAGTTGGGCAGTGGCCGAAGGCGGGGACCCTGGCGGTCCAATCCTGGGCTGCAGAAGCTAGCTCATGGGACATGGAATGTCACCTCTCTGATGGGGAAAGAGCCTGAGCTGGTGCGCAAGGTTGGGAAGTTCCGGCTAGACATAGTCAGGCTCACCTCGACGCATGGCCTGGGCTCTGGAACTAATCCCCTCGAAGGGGTGGGAATACTTATTGCCCCCTGGCTGGGCACCTGCATATTGGGGTTTACCGCAGTGGACGAGAGGGTAGCCTCCCTTTGCCTTCGAGTCGGGGGACGGGTCCTGACTGTTGTTTGTGCTTATGCGCCGGGGGAGGTGGGGGACATTGAGTCCGAATGGGCCAAGTTCCACGCTTCCATTGTGGAGGTGGCTGACCGGAGCTGTGACCGTAAGGTGGTCGTTGCCTGTCGCGGCGGCAATCCCCGAACCCGCTGGTGGACACCAGTGGTGAGGGATGCCGGCTAGCTGAAGAAGTCCTATCGAGCTGTTTAGCCTGTGGGACTCCAAAGGCAGCTGACAGGTACCAGCAGGCCAAGCGGGATGCAGCTTCAGCGGTCGCTGAGGCAAAAACTCGGGTATGGGAGGAGTTTGGTGAGGCCATGGAAAACGACTTCCGGATGACTTACAGGCGATTCTGGTCCACCAACCGGCAGTTCCGTGTGGGAAAGCGGTGCAACATTAACACTGTTTATGGTGGGGATGGGGTGCTGCTGACATCAACTCGGGATGTTTTGGGTCGGTGGAAGGAATACTTTGAAGACCTCCTCAATCCCACCGACATACCTTCCAATGAGGAAGCAGAGTCTGGGGACTTGGGGGTGGACTCGCCTATCTCTGGGGCAGAGGTTGCTGAGGTGATTAAAAAGCTCCTCGGTGGCCGGGCCCCAGGGGTAGATGAGATCCGCCCGGAGTTCCTTAAGGCTCTGGATGCTGTGGGGCTGTCCTGGCTGACTCGCATCTGCAGCATCGTGTGGACATCGGGGGCAGTGCCTCTGGACTGGCAGACCGGGGTGGTGGTCCCCCAATTTAAAAAGGGGGACCAGAGGGTGTGTTCCAACTATAGGGGGATCACACTCCTCAGCCTCCCTGGCAAGGTCTATTCGGGGGTTCTGCAGAGGAGGGTCTGCCAGATTGTCGAACCTCGGATACAGGAGGAGCATGGAACAGCCATGGAACAGTGGACCAGCTCTATACTCTCCACAGAGTTCTGGAGGGTTCATGGGAGTCCAACCAGTCTACATGTGTTTTGTGGACTTGGAGAAGGCATTCGACCGTGTCCCTAGGGGACTCCGGTGGGGGGTGCTCCAGGGCTTCCTTTAAAGGGCTGTTCGGTCCCTGTATGACAGGTGCCAGAGCCTGATCCGCATGGGTGGCAATAAGTCGGATTTGTTTCCAGTGAGGGTTGGACTCCGTCAGGGCTGCTCTTTGTCACCAAACTTTTTCTAGGCTCAGAAAGGGCGTTGAAGGTGTCCGATTTGGTGACCTCAGGATTAGGTCTCTGCTGTTTGCAGATGATGTGGTTCTGTTGGATTCATTGGACCGTGATCTTCAGCTCTCGCTGGGACAGTTCACAGCCGAGTGTGAAACGGTTAAGATGAAAATCAGTACCTCCAAATTTGAGACCATTGTCCTCAGCCGGAAAAGCGTACAATGCTCTCTCCGGGTCGGGAATGGGGTCGTTGGAGGCGTTTAAGTACCTTGGGGTCTTGTTCACAAGTGGGGGGATGATGCTGCGCATCCGCAGTGATCTGAGTGCTGCATCGGTCAGTCATGCTGAAGAAGAAGATGAGCCGCAAGGCAAAGCTCTCGATTTACCAGTCGATTTACATTCCTACCCTCACCTATGGTTACGAGCTATGGGTAGTGACTGAAAGAACGAGACTGCGAGTACAAGTGGCCGAAATGAGTTTCCTCCATAGGGTGACAGGGCTCTCCCTTAGAGATAGGGTGAGAAGCTCGGGAGGGACTCAGAGTAGAGCTGCTGCGCCTCTGCATTGAGAGGAGCCAGATGGGGTGGCTCGGGCATCTGATAAGGATGCCTCCTGGTGAGGTGTTCCGGGCATGTCCCACTGGGAGGAGGGCCCAGGGAAGACCCAGGACACGCTGGAGGGACTATGTCTCTCGGCTAGCCTAGGAACGCCTCGGGATTCCCCCAGAGGAGCTGGAGGAATTGGCTGAAGAGAGGGAAGTCTGGGTTTCCCTGCTGACACTGCTGTCCCCGCGACCCGACTTCGGGTAAGCGAGAGAAAATGGATGGATGGATGGAGATATATATATATATATATATATATAGACAAAAAAAGCTGAAGTAAAATACTTTAGAAAAACAGATGGTCTGAGAGGGATTAAACACTGACACATGCTTGTTGTCATCAAGAAGCCCCTTTTGGCATTTTACATTATTCAGAAGGAGTTTATCCAGACTTTCCTTGAGGAGTAGAGGCCATGCAGCTGAAACTTGGAGGCCAAAAGGACTCCCCCAGGTAACAGGGTTCGAAGGCCCTCACTGAGAATATACAGTTCAGGACGATGTGTTTTTATGAAAATCGATTTTATTACTTATTTTAAATGCGAGCGCCAAAAGCGGAACTAATGCGACGCACCGTTCTTCACAGGTAAGTTAGCGCGGTGCACCCAAACACTGTAGCGGATCCACAAACAACATGGCAATTAAATGGTTCTGTTTTGTGCCGTCGGACACAGACCAAACAATGTGTATTGCAAAAGACATGATGCCCATACATACTGTGGAAAAGCTGGGATTCATTAGCATGCTAAAAGTTTTTACAAGTTTCTAAAAGTGTTTACAATGGTGTGGTCTGCCATCTCACTTATACACATCTTTTTTGACTGGTCAGATTTTTTTATTTTGAGTAGGAGAGGGGAAAATCGATTAAAATTGAAAATCGGATTTATTGTGAAAAAAACCAAGAGATTTTATCTTTAGGCCATATCGCCCAGCTCTACCCTGACTTTAGGAGGCCATGAGGACTTCCCCGGTTGGCAGGGTACCCGGCAGATCAGAGCTGAGCTCAGAGGCCCTGACTTTAGGAGGCCATGTGGAGACATTTTGAATGAATGTGTAAACATCACATTTATTCAAAACAAAGTACAAGTGAGAAAGCAGGATCATGACTAATTATTTATGGATTAAGAGTCTCGCTCAGGGGCCTAACGATGACATCACACTGCCCACCACGGGATTTTTAATCAATGACCTTCTGCTTACAGGCACAGCACCCTAACCGGCTGAGCCGCACTCCCTCTTTAAGAGCCATGTGCTGCCCATACAGCTTATAGGCAGGAAAGTGCCCCACTTGCACCCCCCCCCCCCTGGAATTCTGAAACAGTGACCTAGTTTGGAACATTGCTACTCAAAAAAAAATACAGGGCCACAGAAGAGACAAAACACCACTTCCACTTATTTGGCAATTTACAAAGAAGGTTAAAAAATAGCGATCTTACATCTCGCCTTATCCACAACAGAGACCTGTGAAGCGTGGGACTAAATGTGACAGCAAAATATAAAAATGGGTAACTGTGCTGAGATTCCTGACTTGGTCCTGGTAGTTCATGACTTGGTCCTGGTAATACCTGACTAAGAGGGAAACTCCATCCAAGGCTTGGCATGAATGTAATCTGAATAACTCACAAGCACCTTCACCTCTCCCCAACTAACTTTCACCTTTCAAATAGCTTTCAAACAACTGCAATATTACAATGGGTGACTGCATGTATATTTAATGCAGAAACAATCAAAATGGAAAACTAGACCGATACTTCAGGAATCACAAACATCCTAGACAGATGCAAGCCCAGATGCAGTGAAGAACAGGCTCAAAACTGCAGATGCTGCGCTACGATCGACCTGCTTAACGGAACACTGCTGCAGAGAGCCTGACTCAGCTTACGAGCACCAGTCAGAAGCTGATACTGGGGAGGGGGACAAAGAATTATGGGTAAACTGAACATGGCAGTGTGGCGTAAGGAAGGACCCCACACTTCTAGGCCATATTGGTCACTTTTGACATCAGAAATAAGTGAAAATTTAAAAAATAAATACATTTATTATGAGGATTCTATATAAATGGAAGAAAAGAATGCTGTAGGTTAGTAACTTGTCCAGAAAATACATAATCTGCCGGTGTAGGAACAACCTCTATTTCTGTGTGATGCATGACTTTGAACAGCAGTGCAGCTTATTCACTGCTTGCTCTATCTGTGTGAATAGCAGCACACACTGCAAGGAAGGCTGATGACAAAAATGACCACTGCCAGCTGCCACAGGATGCAGGGAAACCCGTCAGGGGGTCCCACACAACCAGCTTAACTCCTGCTGGTGTTAAATAACATCCATCCATCCATCCATCCGTTGCTTATCCTGGACATGGTCCTTGGCCCCTTTGTGCAAACTGACTTGTCCATTCATTCAAGGGGCAATATCTTCATCCCTCCATCTCTCCTGTTAGCTATGGGCACTTAACTCTCTCTGCTTAACAATTAATTCTCTGTACTAAACACTTAACCCTTTCTGCTAAACACTTATCTCTCTTTAACACCAGGGGGTAAGGGGGCCCTGGAAAATCGGGCCTTAGGGGGTACGGGGGCCCCGGGATATGGGGCCTGGGGGTTAGGGG
>JABFDZ020000118.1:15567404-15577434 GCA_019775955.2 Pollimyrus isidori | reverse complement strand
CGGAATCTTGTCCATATTGACCGCCTCTACCAGTGTTAAACATCTACGTCGGTGTAGCGGTGCTACCCTATCCGACAAGTATCATTATTTATTACGCGCCTCAGTTGAACTGCAACCAGGCAGATGCATCTACTTTCAAAACATCACATTGTATACATTTTCTCGACGGACACTGCCAGTGCTTCACAGTCCACACACATCACACACATTTCATCACAGTGAAGTCGGCAAAGAAATGTCAGAAAATGTCCACAAAGTCTACAGCATAGTTATAATTCAAATAAATTTGGTATTTTACATTCATTTGAAAGCACGGTCTTGGAGGTGCAAGTCAATCTGGAGGCTCATTCTCTTCAATTCTAAACAAAGGGTCATTACATAGCTGTATTCATAGCTTACCCGAGGCCTCTGTCCCTGGTATAAGATACTTAATATGAACATTTTTCTAGTACACCCCATCTTTTTCCCTTGACGAGGTCTGATAAAACGGTTATAGGAGAGGATTGCTGAGAATATTATTTTCCATCAGGCCTAGTAACTATGACAAATGAGAGACATATGAACAATATGATTGAAAAGATAACATGAATCTCATTTAATGACGAATGACACTTTACAGCAATGCCTTTTTTCTCTACAGTTGATCTGAGTAATGTGATGTCAATTCTATCTCTAGTCTGTTTTTGATCTTGGTCTTGGTCTCGCCTTAGCGTGTCTTGGCTTTGGTCTTGGACTTGGTCTTGGTCTCGCCTTAGTGTGTCTTGGCTTTGGTCTTGGACTTGGTCTTAGTCTTGGTCTTGGTACCCTCAAGTCTCAGCACTGTCTTGGTCTTGATACCCTCCGGTCTCGGCAATGTCGTGGTCTCGGTTTAGGCGGTCTTGAGTACAACACTATCCCACTGATAGAAATACTGGGGATCCATTTTTAACTACCATACCTCGTTCCTTGAAAATCCATTATTATTGTAAAAATGACCCTTTTTCTATGCAGTACTCTTGACTAGCCTTCATTTGGCCCAGCTGTGTAGGAAGTGGCCCAGTTCACTCTCTCACACAAACTATGCTAATGCGGAATATGGCCGGCAGTCCTGCCCATAAGACGAGTCCCCATTGGCTGGAGCCAGGACTGCTGAGGATGTAACCTAGCGTTCCGCAAAAGCATAAAGCTGCCATTAAATGCTGTCGAGGTGCTGCTCTACGTCGGGCTCTTTCTGAAGTGTTGTCCTCAGCAGGTGGAATTACCATTTGCCCACTAAAAGAAACCAATAATGCGAAATACTGGATTTATAGATTGACGCCATCAAATGAGAAATGGATGCATATTGATCCCAATATGCAAAGCATGGAACAAATGATGCTACTCAGGGACACAATGGAGCCCCACCCCTCGGCAGTAGCGAATCAGTCAGATCTTTCTGCAGTCATTTCAAAGTCCTTTTCCGCTGCTTCTGTTGTATTGTCCACCCCTTCTCATGGTGTGTTGCCACAGCAACGGAGCAATCAACACCACACTGAATTCAGCTAACTGAGATTAATCCCAGAGTACCACTCTTTATCAGCCATTTATTTTCATTTCTCGGACTGAAATGAATCACATGCATTTTCCCATTTTAATTATGAGACATGATATATGCAATTAGAGATACCCAGTAGGTAAACACAATTTATGAATCTAAATTCAATTTGTAATACTTGACATTACATCCAATCAGTGTGTATGAATTTAGTCCTGTGAGTTTTGGTAAATGATTTTTAGATGATGAGACCTACTGGATTTAATTACTGAATCTCATACTTTTAGTTTGAAATTAGGGTGCTTAGCTTTGTGAGCTAAACCTACCTTTTGCAGCAGATTTTTCAAGTTCAACTTGGTAAGGAAGAGAATTCAGTCCTCAGTCAGACAAAATCTGCTAAATCTGATAAAATAATAAAATCTTTGTGAACAGAGAAGTTCTCCGTTTGTTTCCATGGGGACTTCAAAGCCACCATTGTACACTGGTGAATTGTATATTTTAATTAACTATTTATTGGGTAGGGGTGGTCTCTGAAAAGGATGTTTCTGTAGTATACAGTAAGACACTGTACAGAGGGGCTGGTTATCCCTATAACACCCTAGCAGTGGGTTATGCCACTTGATAGCTCTGTTAAAAGCTGAGCTGTGTAATTCAGTACAAAACTTTGTGAAAGTGTTAGTCTGCCTATATATAAAATGAGCCTAGCAAGAGAATATATATTGAAATGTATATGTATTCCTTTGAATATTTAATAAAGGATTCCTCAGTAAGAAAGGAGTGTGACAGACAGCCAGTCTTGGGGGGGGTGGCAGAGAGAGGAATGGCCACAAAGAGCAAAAGCGACATACCGGAAACCAGCAGCAAGTATGGTGAATGCAGGGGAATTTAGCAATGCTGGGCTTTGAACTCCATTAGACTCCTGCTAAAAGGACAGTGTGATTTTCAATCAAACGGGGGGCTGAAAAGTAATACATGCATTATCCACTTTTCTTTAAATGAGAGAATGTGCGTAGGTTACTTGCAAATACCGAACCATTTCTTATAAGTGACTTTGGTATCGGCAGGGGATCCTAGAGCTGATCCCTCTTGGATAATGAAGGTCCAAATGTACAACCACTTGCTGAGATTTCACCCTGAATGAATATTTAAATCTGAGAATAAACTATAGGGTGACATGAAATGCATTACGGCACAACACTTCTATATGTTTTCATTGGCCTTTTACTATGTTGACAGTTGTCAGGTTCCGGTTCTTTTGTTCATCACATTGCTTATAAATTGAAATTTCTTTCATACAAGTGTATGACAGAAGTAAAACAGCATTCCTCTACGTTAACACAAGGTCCCATTAAATCTAGACATTACACAAACACAGTAACAGGTACACTATCAAAAAAGTTGAATGTTACTTGAATAACGTACCCATATATGTCTGGAATATTAAAAATGATACAAAAACAACACGCAACATACTCTCATACTCCCAAACACCCACACATCGGCACACCTACACACACACACACACACACAAATGACGCTGAGCACAATGTCCATCTCTATGTGTTTACGTTATTCAATGAGCCCTGCAGTCTAAACTATTATAAACGTAAACTTTTGAAGTGGTCCGGAAATTCACAGCACATATTTAGACAGGTTATTAAAGCTGCCAGTCAGAATCCACCAAGACGGATAAAATGGCAGCTTGCTCACCCTATGGCTAAATATAACAGCGGCAACAGCTTTACTGGCAATAATAAGCCCCTGACCTGAATTCACAGTTTTCTCTCACTCACCCAGAGTGCTAGAAAAGCACTATGCATCATCATTTACATTTTACTCATCAACATTTATGACCCATCTAGCTGAAAAAAGCATTTCTTGGGGTCAGGATAAAATCTTTCTTTTAATCTGCATCCATACCCTTTTGGTCAACCAATTTAAACTTGAAGTAATCATTTTGACCCACCACAGGATTTACAATATTTAATTTTTTTTTTTTTTTACTTTTCCATGTCTTTTTTCTGGCACCTGTGTTTGTGTTTTCCCTGCTGAATACAGGCCAGATAAGAATGACAGAAAAATAAGCCCAAGCAAGCTAACTTTCTAACACCATAACAGACAGAATTTCATTCACAAGCCTCAAAATGTTGCCACAAAAAGATGCCACAAAATTCTCACTCAAAAACATACATATGACACACTAATAAGAACAAGCTCAGGGGTGTCAAAAGTGCATGAAAAAGAAGCTGATACTCAGCGACGTTGGAGGGGCACCCAGGCAGATTCAGGGTGGGTGTGCAGCACTTTACCTGGCCCAACCTTACATTCGGTCAGGGGGCCCAGAATTTCTATGTAGTATTCCGCTGAAAGGTTCACGCACGTGCAAATTCAGGATTGCCCTGAGGAACGCCCTGCCTCTTGTTTTAATGTAGAAAAATCCCTTGGACGTCTGCATGTGGTTTTTCCTGTGTGAAGAATATATAATAGAGGAGACAGGTGAGAAGACCTTTGGACTCGCCAAGGGATGCGTCAAAGGGTCGAGGTGAGCGTCATGTGTGGTATAAACCGAGGAGTGGCTGGAGCACATTGACAGCCCGGCTCAGGAGACACTACAAAAGACCCTGTTTGACTAAGATAAGAAAAGCAGGAACACAGGACGACATTACAGGCGCAGCACAGCAAGGTCTTCTGTGAAGTGGCTGTGGCCATACAAGGTGACCCAGAATGCCGAGCAGACCAGCGTAAGCTCGTCATGACTGACATGGGTAAGGTTTCATTTAAAGCTCCTTTATGAGTTTATGTCCAACTTAAATCAAGAAAGACACGTTTTCTCTGCAGGCTGTAATGCAGGAAAACAAGTTCACAGGGCAGACATTTCATTCCATCAGTCCCAAATAACTAGGACGTGATTAAAAAAAATTACCCTATGACAAATGGCCAGTTTATTACCAATAGCATTATATTTCAAAGGCATGTTTTACATGTGTTTGCTTTGAGTTATTCTGCTATAAACATTGTTTTAATATGCATCCATTAATTGCGTGTGATGAGGTAACTGGGAGTGGGTCCGCCTATATGAAGACAGCAATCAGCCTTGAGTAGCAATGACAATAATAAATGCTGATGACCGAAAGTTGTGCCCAGGGGTAGAACTTAAGAGTTGCTGCTACCAGCCAGCTCAGCTAGTTCAGTAAAATGTAGTCTGTCATGCAATTCTGTGACTTGCCAGCAGGCTAATGGTCAGTTTTGTAAATTTTGTACTCGTCCTTCATCTAAATGCCCCAGGCAAGATTAATTTCCAGCCACGGTTGTGCCCCTTCAGTATGTATACTGTCAGCTGTTAATAAGTAAGTTTTGAAATTTCTCTTGTTCTCCATAAGGAAATCACAGTATACAGACGCTCCTCGTTTAACAACCAAGTTCCGTTCCTACAACTAGGTCGATAAACCAATTCGTCGATAAGTGAGGAGCCACCCCATAACAATATTTCAAGGATATTGTACTGCTCTTCCTTTTTGCTGAAATCTTGTACTATGGGGTGCACAGTAAAGTACCTGCTTATAGACCAAAACTTGTAGTCTTGGAGACTGTGAACACTAGTGTATTGAATTGCTGAGCAACAGCGGGAATGAGACTGAGACTGAGAAAGGGTGATGCAAGATAAGATGTTTCATGCTGAGTCATGGTGCTGCTGTTTCCACGACCAAAGGTCTCATGCAGCGTACAATACTGATTGGTCGGAGAGTTGGTCTTAAGCCCAGGGGGTCATTAAAAAGGTAGGTCATTAAGTGAGGAGTGTCTGTACCTTAACTTGTGTGTGGTTAACGCCAAAATCCCAAAAAGTAAACAGCCTCTGTATATGGGATCTTTCTGACTTGACTTACAGGAAGGATGTCTAACATGGCTACCATTAGCCATTTTGCTTCTCTTTCATAGGAACAAATTCCTGTACCAACTGTTGTTAAGTCTGTATTTGAGGTGCAATCACCATGGTACACATCAGACCATCACTCGTTCAATCTCATCTTGCATAGCTGGATTTTTTCTGTTTGTACACCTGATGGTGACTTTCTCTCTGCTGTCACTGACTTTGCCTCCTGTTCTCTGTGATTCTTTTCTAGTCATAATGAATACAGAAGCCTATCAGAGGCCTCACAACCAATAGCAAATGGAAACATGGCATTCAGTTATCAGGATAATAGCATACTTGATGTCTGCCTTGTACAGAGCACATAAAACACATTCGGAACACATTCTAAAATCAACAAGGTAAACATGGAGGAAGTCATTTTTTCCAAGGACCCTCTCTTACCAGAAGAACCGGCTCCCTGATTGTGAATGAGACGTTCTCCTATCTCCTGGCTAAATCATTGGATCAGGAAGCAGCCCACAGGACAAATAGACAAATGAAAAGATTGATTTTAATTAGCAATTTACTGTGGTGACCCGGCATTTAACTGAGAACCACCTATGCTGAAGCAGTTTAATGTGTACTGAATTATTCTTTGCTATGGTGTCCAATGTTTAAGGACAGGATGTTTAAGGATTACCGAGATGAATTATACTGGTGCATAAGAAGTTCAAGATTTACAATTATATATAATTGTGTATTTCGATAATAATTTAGTGGCATCTTTTAACAGTGAAGCAGAATGTAAATGCCAACCATTATGTTGCATAATAATGTTTGTGCTGACTGGATAAAAAGGAACTGCTACAGCAGAGGTCTGGAGCTGCTTGGGAATTGTTACTCATTATATACAGAATGTGTCACTATGAACTGGAAAGGCTGCAGAATGAAGAGGCTGAGGCGACGCCAGCAGTCTACATCACTCTCTCTCCGCTTTTCATCACAACCTACAGTGTCTCAAACATACACAGTGATCGTTCAAAAAGAAAAATCCAAAATCAGATGGGAAAAACAATAAACCTACAGAATAAACACAGAGATAAACAAACAAAAATGAGAAGGTGGTTGATAGCTAGGCCCAAAAAAGACAGTATATACTTGTGAGATCGTTATTAGAATACGAGAAATGCCAATAATGTGTATACAAATTTGTCCATTAAAATCAACAGAAAAATTGCCCTAAATTATCCTTTAATGTAACCTACTAGTACACTGGTAGTCTATAAATAGCCCTTTCGTAATTTACTGCCATGTGTGGACTATTGTGAAAGGCTTTCTCTGGCATTTCTCCATATTCATCTTGCAATGGCGATGCTGCTCATATAAGGTTTAACAGCCATATCTTTGGTTAATTTAACCATGTTTACATTTTATATGACAGAATTACACAAAGCAATGTCAGCCTCTCTTCCCCAACGATTTGCATGTTTTTTCAAAACATTTACTGACTGGTATTTCAGTGCACGTGAGTTTTTTGAGAATATATGTCCCCGTAAGTGGGAATCTCACACCGTTTTATGTCGGAATGCTGGAGTGGAGCAATTGTACTACTATTATAACTTACAAGAGGCCTGAAATCAAAGAGTGGATGACTAGTAGATTTTCACATTCTATCACATAAACCCTGGACTTTATCAAACTGCTATACACATACGATCATTCGTGGAACACGTCACAGAGCTGTTAGTGAGGTAGGTAAAATGTAAAATGTTTTATTAGAGATATGCCAGGCCTTGTGATATTTTGTAGGATGCAGAATTTCCAGAAGAAATGGAGGATTAGCACAGGTTCCAGCAGAATAATATCCATTTGTAACCCAGCACCTGTGAAATACTCATCCATATTTTATAGCTTGGGGGCTTTCAATGCCCTGAAATACTCGTACCAGAGGATGCTCCGAGTGACCTTTGACTTTGCAATCTAATCCACTTGATGTTGGGCTCTGGAGCTCCCAAAAACTAAGATGTCTGCTTAATCATTTAATTCACAATATTTTCCCCTTTAAGCCAAAGCAATGCCAATAATCATAATAATAAGAGTTATTTGATATCTTGTGCGATGCAGAAACACAGTTTGCATTGTGATTGCAAAATATTGTGCATGTTTAATGTCTATGTCTAAGTTTATGTCATATTTATGTTTAGCAAAGAAAAAAATTAAAAGAATGATACTATTTATACACACAAACTGAGTGCATGCATCCAGTGATAGATTGATATTATGTCCAATATTCACGACCTGGACTACTTTAAGCATTTCAAAAGTACATGTAGATAAACACAGAAGACAGAATCTTTATGCTGTGCATTCTTTTGAATTTTAACATATTGGCACAACTGACATTATCATTGTATCTGATTTACGAAGAGTGATGATACATCAAGGTCACATTAAAGCAACAGGAGGTTAGGTCATCTGAGTTAAAGGTAGCAGCTTGATGACACCCTGCCCTGCTGTATGGGGGGGGGGGATGGTGGGTATGTATGCCATGTAAAGATAAGATCCCGGTACCGCAACAGGATGGGCTTCAACCCAGAAAACTCCCACTTCAGTCTGGTTGGCAGCGAGGGGTCTACATACAAACCGATTGTAGTCACTGTAAGCAATAGCCCACCTATGATCTGGTCCATCCTACATTGTGCATAGCAGCAGGTTCTCCAGCTATGGGTTAATGGTACAGACTGATCAATGCCTCACTGAGACGATCTCCTGTTCCTGCTACGAGGCAACACCCCTTTGGCAGCCAGTTGGCAGTACCTGTTCTGCAGGGGGGAATCAGTGCTTGGTAAGTGTCACCGTATCAGGCCGGCCGTGTCATGAGTGCGCTTGGATTACAATGGGTGTCTTTAATGAATCCCCCCCCCCATCCTGCAGGCCTAATGAGGTATGAAATCAGCAGGCAACTTGGCCACCTCACCCACCAGAGGAACATGTGGTGAGTTTGCCTTCTCGAGGCAAAGCGCGTCACTGACCTCAAACACCCCCGGCGCACAGCTACCTACGCTATGTGTATGGCAGCCCTGTACGAGCTAAGCAGTGTCTAGACAGCTGAAGCGCTTGGGTAGCTGGCTGGCTGCAGGGCAATGGCGGGAGTTTCCCCACAAGCTTCCAGGTACAATTGGCAGATCTTCTGCTCTTAAAGGCTGCTTGTGGTGTCCTAGCCTGCCGTCTCCTAGTTAGAAGACAGGTGGGCATGTACCAGAGAGCAGCGGAAAGCCCAGCTCCCTGCAGTTTCAGGCTGTGTCTTTAAGCGGCATTGGGGGTGTCTACAGGTGGCGTCAGGGGTTCAGAGTGAGCAGCAAAGGATTTCCACAGATTTAAGCCAAACTCTTCTGAATCAGTCAAGAGTACAAAATATTCTACCCACAAGTTTATCTACTGGCAGACTTATCAGGTGCTTACACAGTGCAATTACTGACATCTGACGACATGTGCACAAACTTCACGAACTAACCAATCACACAGCCCATACTAACTTATTCGTAATAAAGACTCTGTCATTCTTGCTGCCAGCTATCGCATAACTGCCTTCAGGACTGTGATGTTACCTGGCTTTCTAGCTATTACTGTCCTGGCTTGACACATCTGAATAATTCGGCTCCGCTTCATTTTGAACCCTTAAAGATCTTGTTATATTCTGCTCATAAATAAAAGGATCAAGTCGTGCCTTTGTTGGCAGAATGCCATCATTACGCCTCTTCTGTATAGGCATACAAAATCTAAAAATGAAATCCTCGATTCTCATAAATGCAGCTTCATTTTTCAAGGCAGCATGAGCATTAGCTACTCGCAGACTGAGGTTATTAACTAAGACAAAAATGAATTTTTGCCAGATAGTTTTAAACTTTAAATGTTACTGTTATATGATATGAAATTATCTCCATAAATTCCAAATACAGGATTTACAGTTCTCACAAACCCCATCCTGCTGTCATAGGTTCAGTATATGTCTTTAATCACATTTAAGTACTCTAGATCTTTCTAAAAGTCTCTTTTTTATTGTATTAATATTAAAATATTAGAACATTAGAATAAGATATTTTTAGGGAAAAAAATCTCTCAATGATGTCGCATTCAGTTGACATGCATGCATCTGCCCTATCCATAAACGTAATAAACATAAATAATTATTAATTATAACATACTGATTTTACAGGTTTACAACAGATAGAATAATAATTTTTCCAGCTCATTCATGTAAATTAGTAAAAGCGTATGATTATGTGCTGTAATTATCTTTGTCTTATTACAATTGTATTATATATTACAATTTAAAAATATTGTATAAAAAAATAACAAAATATCCCCTGAGAGTTATACCTCCACAGTCATTTCCTGCCCAAATAGCTACTCCCACCTCACTGTTGCTGTGAAAGTAATTTGTCATTAAGACAGTTGCACTAGTTCCGTCCCAGTAAGTAATGATTAAGCTGGAGCTAAAATCTAGTGACAAGGGACATTTGAAAGAAGTAGTGAGGCCCAAGGAGTCATACTGCGAACTGCATACTGCGGACTGCATACTGTGAACTGCATACTGCGAACTGCATACTGCGGACTGCATACTGTGAACTGCATACTGCGAACTGCATACTGCGGACTGCATACTG
>JABFDZ020000118.1:15542460-15557637 GCA_019775955.2 Pollimyrus isidori | reverse complement strand
GGGTTGAGATCTGGTGACTGTGGGGGCCATTTTAGTACAGTGAACTCATTGTCATGTTCAAGAAACCAACTTGAAATTATTTGAGCTTTGTGACATGGTGCATTATCCCCTGGAAGTAGCCATCAGAGTAAACTAAATACATCAGAGTAACTAAAATTGGAAAGTCCTTCTACGTCTCGCTCCTGGTGGGGGATATATCCTGAACGGCCCTGGTGGACACCGGTTCAACAGCCGTTTTGGCACAAATTGCTGTTCAGTTACAGACTGTGACTGGTGACATGGCACCCATGAAAGGCAGAGAGATGTTTGTAATCAAACTGGGGGAATTATTAGTGCCTTTTTCCAGCTGGATTGCTGATGTACGAGACCCGTGTATCTTGGGGCTAGATTTTTTAAATCTACAGGCTGTGTTCTGGACTTAAGGAATGGAAACCTCATTCTCCCTGTAGGACAGTGTGTGCGGTTAACTCCCCCTCTTGCCAGGCTACCCCAGTGTCTACCCCCACGATCTCCAATCCCTGTGAATCTCAGCACGTAAGTGAGTGGGTACCAGTCAGACAGACAGACCACCTCACAGCAGTAAGGAGCATCTGGAGGAATAGCTGTGATGGTCTGGATTCCAGGCAACAGGGGAGCTTGTGGCAGGTCCTGGAGGAGTTTAAAGACATTTTTGCCTACTGTGACGATGACGTGGGGCTTACACACCTTGTCCGGCACCACATACACATGGGGAATGCCCAGCCCGTCAGAGCATGACCCAGAAGTCTCCCAATGGCACAGCAGGAGGCTGCTGACAGAAAAGTGGATGCAATATTGCAGGTGGGTATTATAGAGCCATTGGACAGCACCTGGTCCTCAGGAGTGGTCATGGTGCCTAAGAAAAGACTTCAAGGTGGAGGTTCTGTGTCGATTACTAGAGTGGGTCTCGAGACCGGTCTTGGTCTTGACTAGAAGTCTATCGATTACAGGGCCCTGAATTAGGTATCCAGGAAGCACTGGTATCCTTTACCAATGGTGGATGATGCCTTGGACCTTGTTTCTGGGTCTTCATGGTTTTCCTGCCTGGACATGCGTAGTGGGTATTGGCAGGTGCCCCTCTCACCTGAATCCAGGCCAAAAACTGCCTTTAGCACCACCAGGGGTCACTGGCATTTTAAGGTTCTCAGTTTTGGGCTCTGCAACGCCCCCAAGATTTTTGAGAGGCTTATAAAAAGGGTGCTGTCTGGTATTCCCCAACAAGAATGCTTGATGTACCTGGACGATGTCCTGGTCCATGGACAGTCATTTGAAGTGGCACTGGACTCTCTGCGTTTAGTGCTGAGGAGGTTGGCAACAATGGGGCTGAAACAGCACCCTGAAAAGTACTGCTTCATGAGGACTGTTCCTGGGCCAGAAGGTGGACAGCAAGGGCATCAGCACCCTGGAGGAGAAAGTAAGAGCCATACAGAATTAGCCAGTGCCCACCAGCCAGGTACAGTTGAAAAGTTTCCTGGGCACTGGGTTGCAACTTCTATGACCGGAGGGACACCCAAAAAATGGAGTTCCAGAGAGAGTAGGACGACAGGGACTCCGACCTGTCACATGCTTCATGCAGTGGGTGCCTCGGAATGGAAGCAACCAGCGCGACAGTGGGTGGAGGCTCGGCAAAGTCCCCCCTGGGATCAGGTGACAGGGCATTCTGTGGGTACAAAATACCTGTGGGGAAAGTTTACTGTGCTGTGCCTGAAAGAAGGGGTGTTGCAAAGGGCCTGGAAGGTGCCTGCCACAGGGTAGGAGAGGTGGCAGATTATGGTGCCTAAGGGGCTTAGAGATGCTGTAATGGGGGTCTGCCACGGAGGAACTGGCTCAGGTCACTTTGGGGTTTCCAAAACCATTCGCAGGTTGAAGCAAAGGTTTTATTGGGGCCAGCACCGCCATGACATGGAGGACTTTTGCAGGTGGTGTGATGTATGTGCAGCTTACAAAGGTCCACCAGAACAGTCCCACGCACCACTAAAACAGCAGATATCAGGATCCCCTATGGAGGCCATTGACATCATGGACCCCTTCCCCCATACTGAAAAGGGGAACAGATACATTCTTTGTAGGATGGACTATTTTATTAAGTGGCCTGAGGCTTATGCCTTGCCCGACTAAGAGGCGGAGACAATTGTAGATGCGCTGTAGGAGGGCATGTTTAGCTGTTTCGGAGCCCCTGAAACTATCCACAGCGATCAGGGCAGGAATTTTGAATTGCAAGTCTTGCCACCATGTACGACCGGGCATAAAAAAAATCCACACCACTCTATTGCGCCCCCAGAGCGACGGCCTCATAGAGAAGTTTAGTAGAACCATAAAACAGCCGCTTTCCATCCTAACCGCCGGCCACCAGCGGAACTGGGATAAACATATTCCCCTCATTCTTATGGCCTACCACTCTGCCATTCAAAGCTCCACATACTGCACCCCCGCATTGCTGATAATGGCAAGGAAGATGAGGTCCCCTGTTGCACTTGCATTTGGCACACAACCTGACTCTCCTGCTGAGCAGCCAGGCCCCTTGCAAATTGCAGGACCAGCTGGAAAGCACCCGTACCTTCGCTAGGGTCCAGCTGAAGCAGGCATGCATCAAAAGCGCAACTATGATGTTAGGTCCAAGGGGAGACACTTTGAAACAGGGGAATTAGTTTGGGTGTATTCCCCTAAACGGAAAAAAGGCAGATGCCTGAAATTAAACAGTTTCTGGGAGGACCCAAGCAGAGTTTTGGAGCGAGTAGGGGAGGTGGTCTATAGAGTACAAGTGCCTCTAAAAGGTAAGAAGATTGTCCTACACCGGGATAGACTGGGGGTAATTCCACCCCTGTGTTCGACACAGCTACGCCCTCCCCAGCTAATGTCACCTTAAAGGAGGCAGCACACTTGTTATTCCCTAGCACAGTGTTACCA
This sequence comes from Pollimyrus isidori, assembly GCA_019775955.2. Lineage (NCBI taxonomy): Eukaryota > Metazoa > Chordata > Actinopteri > Osteoglossiformes > Mormyridae > Pollimyrus > Pollimyrus isidori. The sequence goes on along the minus strand of JABFDZ020000118.1, from coordinate 15,554,712 downwards.
GCTAACTGCCCCTGTGACTATACTTGACCTCACTCAGGTTTTGGAGGAAGAGGGAAATCCGCAACTTCACTCTGAGGAAGACCAAGCAAGACCAAGAAGACTGCACTGGAATTCAGTCTACCTAGAGGACTTTATTTTGCACCCTCAGGGATGAGGATTTTCTTAAGGGGGGGGCAGGTATTATGTGTTTCATGTTATTCTGTTAAGTTTATTTTCTGTACTTATGAGGGTGTGGTTATGTAATTGCATGTCGGGAGGGGTTTTGTTGGAAAGTTTGGGGTCGGAAGCTGGGGTGAGTGGGATTCAGTCTCAGGGTGTGGAGATTGGTGTTTGTTCTGTTTTGAGTTGGTGTGTGTGAACATATCTGCACCTGCCTTCTGTTATTAAATCCACGTTCTGTAGCAAAGTCTCAGAAATCTTGTTTCTTTAATCTGGTCGTTACAATTGTATTATGTGCCAAAAAGTAATATGTTCTATGAGTGTCATGGTCGGGCATGGTGCAGATTGGAAAAGAGTGATACTCCACTGATGGTTCTGAGACTAAAGGGGGTTTCTTAAAGAAACAAACTAGGCCAGGGAAAGCACAAAATTAAAGGACCATGAAGGGGTCAAATACAAACAAGGAGAAACAAGAATTAACAGGAAACCAAGGAATAACACAATTGGGGAGCATATAAACAAAAGGAGCACGACAAGGCAAGAAACAGAGTTACAATCATACAGTACATACCACAATGACAGAATAGAGAACAAAACAGGAGTGGACACTTAAATACACAGGCAATCTGGCCATTGCGGGAGGCAAGTGTGGAACATCAGACAATCAACCAAACAGGCACTGATAGTAAGCAACAGTTAGGGTGACTAACAATAATAAGCGCTGGTCTAGGGAACTCTAACAAATACTGAAAGTGAGAAACACTAACCGCATACTGGGAATACTACACTAGGATAATTAACATTGAATGAAAATACAAATCGTATAAGTAGGGCAAACCTATGACAGGGAAACAAAATAAAAAAATAAACTCTGAGGGAAACAGAAAACCAATAAATACAAATAGGCAGATGAGGCTGGCCTCTGGCACCATGGCCAGACGGTTACAGTTGCTAGGCCACATGCTCAACCCATGCGTGTTCACACTTGTTCACACACTTTCTGCAGGCTGTATAGCAGCACCACAGCGATTTTTTCCAAGCAGCGCCAATAGCCTTTAAGCTGCTCTACACTGTGCTCTACCACCGTCCGAGCCCAAGAATGGGGGGCAGTATTATAATGCCACTTCTGTTCATTCTGTGGGTTTCTATGCAGTGTGAGAAGCCACGACTTCAGTGGGTATCCACTGTCTCCTAAGGAATGGTTAAACCAAACAAAGCTTATAGTACTGGGCCAAATTATAAAATGGGAAGAATCTTCTTACCAAGCAGTCAGCCATCACATACCACCACATTTTCAAATTTGTTTCCAGCACTACTGTTTCTGAGAATGAGCGAATCATGGATTGAGCCAGGCCATCTAGCCACAACATTAATGCAGGGACGTGAAAAGCATTTTGAATGTGGGGGGGACACACTGGCTTAAAACTAACATTTTATGTTAAATGTGGGGGGATCCAAACAAGTAATCATGAAATGTGAGGGGGACACTGTCAGCGTATTGTGTATTGGCTATATCATCCACCCGCAAGGGGGCCTCAGTGAGTTATATATCTCTGTAGGCTCCAGGTAAAGTGGAGTCGTGTTGGTTGTGTGGGGTCTGTAAAAGAGCACACGGAATTGTGTACTGTTCCACTGCATTCTTAATGAACTAGAAAGCGAGGAACGAATGCCTCCTAGTAAATAAACACTGTACAAGACATGGTGTCAGAAGTAAAAATGAAAGAAGAATGAGATGGCGAAATTTAATCCCCCAGACAGTTTCAACTTTGGTCGTCCTGAAGAGTGGCTGTCCTGGAGACAGAAGTTTTCCCCCTACAGGGTTGCTACAAAACCGAGTAAGGAGGACAAAGAAGTACAGATTAGCACGTTAATACATGCTATTGGCATTGAAGTGGAAAACATTTTCAAATAGTTTACATTCGCGGAAGGGGAGAGTGTGGAGGATTACGACACTGTTCTTGGAAATTTGAAGAACACTTTGTGCCAAAAAGGAATGTGATACATGAACGGGCATGTTTCTATCAGAGAGTGCAGAAGCCAAGGGGAAAATGCGGAATGCTACATTAGAGTACTGTACGAGCTTAGTGAGTACTGTGAATTCGGAGCGAGCTGAAATGAACACATAAGAGACAGACTTGTAGTAGGCATAAGAGATAAAGATCTCTCTATGAGAATGCAGCAAATGACAGCACTTACCCTGGAAACGACGGTGCAAATGACGAGGCAGGCCAAGGATGTTGCAAAGCAGATTAACCAGCAATATAAGGACAACCAAGGGGCAGCCTGCAAGAGGTGATCCCCAGGCAGTCATTAAAGGCAGCTAACAGGCCAGGAATGAAAGAGAAAACTAAAAGAAACAGTGAGAACAGGAAGGAGGACAAATTCATAAAAGAAAGATGGCCTGAATATTCTAAAAGCATCCCTAACAGCATACAATGCTTATACAATTGGAAGGACTTCTTGTTCTAGGCAACCAAGGACTGTCAAAATGCAGAGCTCGAGCTAAGGAGACTGTGTGATGGCCTGGAATTTCTGAGCATTTGAAGCAAAAGATAGAAATTTGTAAATTTTCTATAGAAAACGAGCGCACACAGCATAAGGAGCCACTACTGTCAACCCCATTACCAGATAGGCCATGGCAGCGAATAGCCATAGATTTATGCATGCATCAAGGGAAATAGTATTTGGTGGTATCCGACTATTATTCGCGAAATTTGGAAATTCTTCGATTAAGTGTAACAACATTAGAGTGTGTTATACAGAAGCTCAAAGCTACCTTTGCAAGATTTGGCATACCCGAACAAGTTGTCAGCGATAATGGGCCATAATTCATCAGCGAGGTCTGGAGGAACTTCTGTGCCATGTGTGACATCCTACACATTACCTCAAGTCCACATAATCCTCAAGGTAACGGGCATGCTGAACGGGCTGTTCTGACTGCAAAACGGATACTAAAGCTGGAGGATCCATTGTTGGCACTAATGAGTTTTTGAGCTACCCCCAACACCTCTACAGGTGTAAGTCCAGCAGAATTGTTAATGGGGAAAAAAATCTGCGCTACTCTACCCACTCTGCAGAAAAACTTCAGACCAAAGTGGCCAAACAAAGCAAGTATAAGAGAGAAGGATAAAGCAGCGAAGGAGCTACAGGCATACTACTTTAACAGGCAACATGAAGCGTGAAGGACTTGCCTGTTCTTAGACCAGGGGATTCCATCATGGTGAATCACATTTGAAGGGACCAGCTACGGTGCTAACAGAGAGTCTTGGGGGTGTTGCACTCCAAGACCATATAATGTTTCCTGTGAAAAGGAGGGTGCAACAAGGAGAAACAAAAGACATAACCTGTTACTACCTGAAAGAGTTCAAGAAGAGACTTTTGAAACAACAATGAGTCTTGATCAGCCCACACAGAAAGTCCAGCACTGCATGGACCCTGATATACCGGTTGAGACAGTTACATTGAAATCTACTATCACAAGGTCAGGCAGAGTTAGTAAGACTGCGGTTCACTTGTACTTGTGAAAAGATGACAGTATTAGTATAAAATGTAACAAAGACCACATGTAGAATGTTTTATGTGGGTGTTACAGTACGTGTCACGTACAGCTCTGTCCGATCCTCATGTGTGCCACGCCCACCTCATTACCTTGCGTTTCTTCCGGATTGTTCTCACCAGTGTCCTGTTACCCTTATGTCGCCCTGACTAATCTTGCCCCACAGCAGAAATGGTTTACCTGTATTGATTTGGCTAATGCGTTTTTCTGTTTAGCCCTTGCTCCGTAGTGTCGGGACACCTTCCCATTCACTTACAGGGGTCAGCTGCTGCACTACATGCGACTTCCACAGGGGTTTGCTCTCTCGCCTGGCATCTTTAACCAGTTCCTCAAACAGGCGCTGGATGGCTGTGAGCTTCCAGACGGGGTAACGTTGGTTCAGCATGTTGATGATCTCCTCATCGCAGCACCCTCTGCAGATGGCAGCCTTAAGGGCCACGGAGGCAGTTTTGCTCCGCCTCTATGATAGAGGGTTTAAGGTTAGTAAGGAGAAGTTGCAGGTGGCGCGGACAGTGGTGTGTTTCCTAGGTCGCATTTTGTCCAGTGCTGGGATGGGTCTCTCCCCGGCTCGCCGGTCTGCCATCCTCCATTACCCAAAACCACTCACTGTGAAAGACATGCTGTCCTTCTCAGGACTCACAGGCACATACATTTCAGAATACACTGACATTGTGAGCCTTGGTGTGCGAACACGGTCACCGCAGCCTGAGTGCACCCTTAAATTGTACACAGGAATCAAAGCGGGCCTTTATTTCCCTCAAACAGGGGCTAGCACAGCCCACCGACCCAGCCCTACCAGATTACTCCCTCCCATTTCACTTAGATGTTTCTGAAACAGGAGATGTCGTTAATGGTATCCAGTTTCAGAAAAAAGGGGGAGAAAGGCGAGTACTGATGTATGGGAGCATAAAATTGGACACTACAGAAAAAAGGTATCCAGCCTGCACAATACATGCGGCGGGAGTAGCAAAGATTATTCAGAAAACAGCCCACATAGTGATGGGGCACGCCTTGCATGTCTTAACTTCGCATAGCGTGGTGCCATATGTGAACTCACAGACCTTCACTATGACATCGCTCAGACAAGAGACTGAGCAAAATTTTGGAAGCCCCGAACCTAAATTTTTCCCACAAAGGGATTAACATGGCAGACCGGATGGCAGGAGGAGAACCACACGAGTGTGAATATTGAATTCAGAAAGATGAAAAGGTGAGAGCCGACTTAGAAGCACAAAAGATAGAGAGGACGGGGGATTGGTTCACAGATGGGTGCTGCTTCAGGACAGATGCGGGAGGTTTGCAGGCAGCGTATTTGGTGGTGGCCACTATGTCACTTTGAAAGCTGAGAGACTGGAGGGCACCCAGTCAGCACAAAGAGCCAAAGTAATTGCAATAATCGAGGCCTTGAAACTAGCAGAGGGGAAGGAAGTTACCATCTACTCAGATTCAGCATACTGTATGCTGTGGGGCCAGTGCATGTGTAATTGAGTCAGTGGCTGAGAGCAGAATTCTTAACAGCCAGAAACAAGCCGATTAAGCATGAAACGGAAATGGGACAGGTTACAGAAGCATTGCTGCTGCCAGCAAAGGTAGCAGTGGTGAAGTTCAAGGGCCATGAAGGGTCAGGAACAGCAGTCGTCCAAGGGAGTCAGGTAGCCGACGAAGAAGCAGAACAAGCAGCAGGGTATGTGACGGCCAGACAGCTAGTCACGGTGGAAGAGGAGGTGGCTCGAAGAGATACGCTGACACCGGAGAGGATCAGGGAAGAACAGGGTAGAGCATCCCCAGAGGAGAAAACCATCTGGAAGGAAAAAGGAGGGAAAATAGAGGCAGGGATTTGGCAGAACAAGCAATGAAAACCGGCCCTAGCAGCCAGACTACGGCAGCAAGTGTTTGAGGAAGCACACAAAGCGGTACATGCAGGGGTGAGGCAGATGGTGGACAACTTAGCCGAATGGTGGCATCCACACATGCAGGTCATGGTAAGAGAATATGTACAGATTTGTGGGATATGTTCGGTGCATAATGTCCATCAGGCAGTTAAAACAGCACCGAGGAACTTTCCGAGAGGCAGCAGCCCAGGGGAAGAAATAGTCCTAGACTATACAGATATGGTGGAGACGGCGAGAGGGTTTCGGTATGTGTTGATGTGTGTGGACTCCTTCTCGGGGTGGCCTGAGGCCTGTGCCACAAGAAGAGAGGACGGAGCGTTGGTGGTAAAATTTTTAATTAACCAGTACATTCCCAGGTACGGGTTTCCAAGGCGGGTGCGATCAGACAATGGGTCTCACTTTAAAAACGAGGATCTGAGGAAGGTGGAGCAGGCATTGGGGCTACGGCAAGTTTTCGGGACAGTATATCACCTGCAGTCCCAGGGAAAGGTGGAACGAATGAACCAAATCATTAAAAAAAATTGGCTAAAATTTGTGCACGGACCGAAATCAATTGGGTGGACACTTTTCCAATGGCGCTAATGTCCATGAGATGTTTGGTGAACAGAGGAACGGGTTTTATACCATATGAGCTCCAATCCGGGAGACCATTCCCAGGGCCAAAAGGGGGATTGGGAGGGGCCCTGAGAGAACAGAAAAAGCCAAAGTCTCGAGCCTATTATGACAATCTCCGAGTTCTCGTTTCAGATTTCTCCAGACAGGTCCAAGATAGGAGACCCCAGGCCCCAGCAGCAGAACCGGACACCGCAGAGTGGGTCCTCCTGACACGTGGTACCATTGGAGCCAGTGTGTGGCGACAGAGGAGCCATGAAGATCAACGGCAGAGACCCACCACGACCTGCAGGAGAGCCAACACGAAGGCGTCGCTCCAGCTGGACAAGACACCACTCAGGTCCCGACAGAGAGGCAGAATAAATCCCGACCTGAGAGGATTGGACAGGGTAGTCTACCCCTGTCCATCAAAAGAAGCAGAGACTTCATCTGACTCGTAAAGCCCCAAGGGCAGGATAAGGGCAACCAAGCTAAAAAGGGGGACATTGGGGGAAAATGTGATGTTTAATACATTGTTTGTTATCTATGCAAAGTTAACCTACATAGATGCCAGAGGAGTTCCGCGTGGCGGGCCGGACAAGTTTAAATTAGCTAACCGGGTGGAGGCTGAATTTAAGAATATCCCACTTGTGGCGGCCCAGTTTCCCATCACCCCGGACAAAAACATGGATAGGATCAATTATGTTCATTACAACGTCCTGCGCTTATCAAATCTCACCATAGAAGGGCTGGCTGAACAGCTCGGCCCCACGTCTCTCATGGCAGTGCAAAACCGGTTAGCCCTAGACATGTTCTTGGCTGAAAAAGGGGGTGTATGTGCTATGTTTGGGGACGTATGCTGCACATTCATACCCAACCACACAGCCCCGGACGGGTCCGTCACAAAGGCCCTAGAAGGGCTACAGACCCTCTCGAAAACGATGTATGACCACTCAGGCAATAATAACCCCTTTGATAGCTGGCTGATGTCCTGGTTTAGTCAGTGGACAGGAGTAGTGACCTCACTCTTGTTATCACTTGCTACGTTTGCTTCAATTTTAGTCACATGCGGGTGTCGTTGTATTCCCTGTCTTAGAGCTCTCTCCATTAGGCTGATTACTTCCACTATTGAGAAGTGCGACACCACCGCCCCCCACATGATGACCCTGCTCGCCATCCCGACTGAGGAGGAACTGGAAGAAGTGTGTCCGTAAGTGATCTCCTTGCGGAGATCAAAAGGGGAAATCACAAAGATCCCGTGTCATCATCTGGGTGATCTAGTGGAGATCAAAAGGGGGAATTGTGGAGGATGGAAAAAGGCAGAGGCGAGCAAGGAGGCCAAGGCGGGGTCAGAGTGTGCGCAAAGTGGCAGACGGCATGAGCTAGAACATATTCTATGCATGTTAGAGCTTGCTAAAAATAACAGGAAACGTATGTCAGATTGTTGTTTTCACAGGTTCACAGTCTTCTAATAATTGGGGGTGTATTTGTGATCTTAGGAAAGGGGGGTGTAGTTCTGCATTTATCAGAAAAGGGGGGGAGCTGACTTGTTTGCAAACAAAGAACTAATGTAAAAGTGGAAAATCACTGAAACATAGTATAAAAATATGCTTAGCGGAAAAGAACTTGCCTATTCCAGCTCTGAGCTGGGAGGTTTGTTCCTGGATATATATCTGTACGCATTAACCAAGTGTGGCATTTAATAAAATTATATTGTTACTATTACCCGTCTCCAGTAGTGATCCTTTCTCATCAACATAATTGGCGGAGCGGTTGCCTCCACAATCCCCATGTGATCAGCTGTTTCTGGTTGTTATCATTAGTCCACGTTTCAGTTTGTTTTCCCAGTCCGGTTATTGGGTGCATTCGACTTGCTTAAAGAACAGGCTTAAAGCAACGCATTCTGATCCTGCATTATGGTTAGATGCATTGCAACCTCTCACCCGGCTGCACAAATTGTAATCTCCTCAGTGACAACACACCTTTGCCGTTATTGGTTGAAGAGTTTAGTTACAAGCATGACATTTGTATCCCAGGCAGTTCCGATGTGTAATCTGCTATTTCTCCGAAATATCACGTAAAGCAGTGAGAAATGGTTTTCAGTTAATTTACCCGGTAAAATAAAGTTTAAATAAATTACATAAATGTTCCAATAGTGCACGTAACTTAGTGGTTCATTTATTGTTAGTTACTATAATATTGCACTGGTTTATTTGGTTAATCGTCCAGTCTGTGAAGAAGGCATTCAAGTAAGAATTGCATTGTAGTATGACTCATTTCCTGGAGCGTACAATTTATATTAGGTCCATGGTTTGACTTCTGATATTCAGATCCAGTTCTAGGTCAAACTGGTTTGTTCGACTTTCAAGAAATTGAAATTCTAGTGAGTTCGAGAACCGAGGTACCACTGTAAGTGGAAAAGTAAGAAATAGGTAAATACCTGTGGTGTGCAAAAACTTTGACTGGTAGTGCATATACACATTTACAAACCTAAAAATACTTTGTTTAACATTAATCAGAGATCTTGCTCAGGTATAGCTGTACATTGGCCATACTGAAATGGTACTACAGATAGCACAAGTACTACAATCTGAACGCTATGCCACAGTGGACAAGCAGAATGCAGGTAGTGTCAAAGACCAGGCCAGCTGGTAGTCATGAGCACAACTGCTCATAGCGGGCGTCGTGACCTCACAAACCGCTGGGGTGCATAAGCAGACGCACGGAAAGTGCAGTATTCGAAACAGCCGTGTGTCACTGGGACTCTATCAGAAAAAGATAATAAAAGCATGCAATTCACAAGACTACCCTCTAGCACTTTGCTCCTATGATACATTTTTTATGTATCGTTGACTAATAGCCTCATTAACAACCAAAGAAGAAACTATTAAAGAGAACATGATGCAATCTGTAAAACATATGCATTTCAATTCAAGGTCATGCTTTAGAAGGTCACCCACATAAAACCTTCAGTGAAGCATGCAGTAAAACAGGATAAGATCATTAAGATGGAGCTGAGGCACCTCAGAACACCAACTCCTTATGAATGTTAATTCTAGCACATTTTTTATACTGGTGTTTTATTTTACTTACTCATCAAACTGAATTGTTATAAGGCACCAAATGTGCATATATGGAGTAGACAGGAATGGAATCTTTGAAACTTAAAAATGGAGCATATTACAATGAATGCAAACAGTATCAATAACTAGCTTGATGCCAAAATATATTTGTATAATAACTTAGACCTGCACTGCTGTAAATATTCAAGCTTTAAAGTTTAAGCTAAAGCTATTGGACAAGTTGCCCTGAAACCCCAAGAGGAAGCTTCAGGTGTTCGAGGTAGGTAGCCTTTCGCAAAAGCTTCACTGTTAATTAATATGAATCTGACAGAAGAACAGGATCCTGACGATGCCATTTCAGGAGTTTGTAGAAAAGATAACTGCTGAGGGCAGCTGATGGATCAGCTCATTCTCCCTCAGATTCAACAAAAGGCCAAAATGGCACCGTGCTGGATAACCAGCTCAGGTTTCTGCGCACGGGATGCTGTACGCTCCTCTACCAACCCTTTCAAGTCTGATTCCAGATACCAGGCCAGCCAGGTCTACTATACACAGAATGCCAGATGGAGAGAGATAAGTGCTAATTGTGAGCTTATACAGTCCGTGATTGTTAATCCAATCCTTGCCGACACTGCACACCCTGCCTTTTGTTTGTAAAACCTATTTTGTATAAAAAAAACCTTACAATCATGTGCAAGAATACTCGATGTAACATGCCTGTGCAGGTAAAGCACGGAGTGTCAGAGTTGTTAAATGTGGGTGGGTGTGCATGTTTCTGGGTAGGGCTGAGATGGAAGGTGAGCCCCCCCCCTCCACGCAGGTGTCATCGGCTGATATTCGAAGAGTATTCCATGTGCGTGGGAGAGAGAGCGAGAGCAATGGGAAAGCTCACCAAGGATTAACAGCTGCTCATATTAGTTAGATAGCCAAACCAGGCATGCCTATCCTGACCTGCTTACTGACCTGCTATTCTACAAGGGAGTCCAACATATCTTCCTGCTCCTTTCCCCAAAACCTCCCACGTCCTGTCGATCTGTTCGCCATTACAAAGAAGTTTTTCACACTACATTTCTCTGTGCCAGTGCCTGGATAAGGACTCAGACAGAATGGGCTGCCACTGACAGTTGGGTTGGCGCTGATTAGTTTTAATTGATGCAGACTTTTTTTTCCCAAACTCCAACAGTGTGGCACTGTTTCTTCAATGCAAATATAGAGTTCACATGGAGTGCATGAAACAGAAAGACTCAGATGGCTCCCCAAGTAAGTCATTTTCCAATAATTTTCCAGCAGCTCAGCAGTGCCCCTCACAGTCTGCACACCCTCCTGTGGCTTGAGGGCGTCTCTCACAGTCTGCATGCCCTCCTGTGGCTTGAGGGCATCCCTTGCAGTCTGCATGCCCTCCTGTGGCTTGAGAGCGTCCCTTGCAGTCTGCATGCCCTCCTGTGGCTTGAGGGCGTCCCTTGCAGTCTGGATGCCCTCCTGCAGTTTGATGGTGCCCCTCACAGGCTGCATGCTATCCTGTGGCTTGAGGGCATCATTCGCAGTCTGCATGCCCTCCTGCGGCTTGAGGGCATCATTCGCAGTCTGCTTGCCCTCCTACGGCTTGAGGGCATCATTCACAGTCTGCATGCCCTCTTGCGGTTTATAGTGCCCCTCGCAGTCTACATGCCCTCCTCTGTCTTGAGGGCGTCCCTCGCAGTCTGCACACCATCCTGCGGCTTGCCAGTGCCCCTTGCAGTCTGGATACCCTCCTGCGATTGTATGGTGCCCCTCGCAGTCTGCACACCCTCCCACAGCTTGGCAAAGCCGCTTGCAGTATGCACGCCTTCCTTTGGCTTGGCAGTGCCCTCCACAGTCTGTGCGCTCTCCTCCGCCTGGAGGGCATACTTCGCAGTCTGCACGTCATCCGGTGGCTTGCCGGTGCCCCTTTCAGTCTTCATGCCCTCCTGCGGTGTGATGGTGCCCCTCGCAGTCTGCAAGCCCTCCCACAACTTGGCAGAGCCCCTTGCAGTCTACACACCCTCCCACAGCTTGGCAGAGCCCCTTGCAGTCTGCATGCCCTCCCACAGCTTGGCAGAGCCCCTTGCAGTCTGCATGCCCTCCTATGGCTTGATGGTGCTACTCACAGTCTACACACCCTCCTGCAGCTCGGCAACACCCCTCACAGTCTGCACGCCTGCCAATAGCTTCACGGCACCCGTTGCAGTCTCTACGTCCTCCTGTGGCTCAGTGGCACCCTTTGTAGTCTGCACACCCTTTTGCAGCTTGACAGCGCCTCCTACAGTCTGCAAATTCTCCTGCAACATATTCCCTTAGAATGAGGTGACCTCAGAGGACTGCATGGCATGGTGACAAATGCAAACGCTCCTCTACTGTCTAAAAGCTTTATTTTGTGTCTTTTTGTGTCATTGCAAATTCCTCCCTTTTAACCAGAGGAATCCTGGTGCATCTTATGGATCTATGAATACTAGAGCTGGATCCCCTCTTCAGCACCCACCCACCCAAAAATTTAAATAAACACATCTATGCTAATTCCATACAAGCATACATCCCACGTGCATTTAGTAAATGCCTATTGGACACATCAGCATTAAACAACTGCTGTACAAGAAAAAATCAATGAGGTTTTTCTGTTTGGACCACACTTTGTGGAGTATTACGTTCATATGTACACTCACTTAAAGGATTATTAGGAACACCACACTAATACGGTGTTTGACCCCGTTTCGCCTTTAGAACTGCCTTAACTCTACGTGGCATTGATTAAACAAGGTGCTGAAAGCATTCTTTAAAAATGTTGGCCCATATTGATAGGATACCATCTTGCAGTTGATGGAGATTTGTGGGATGCACATCCAGGGCATGAAGCTCCCGTTCAACCACATCACAAAAATGCTCTATTGGGTTGAGATCTGGTGACTGTGGGGGCCATTGTAGTACAGTGATCTCATTGTCATGTTCAAGAAACCAATTTGAAATGATTCGAGCTTTG
>JABFDZ020000118.1:15521407-15535012 GCA_019775955.2 Pollimyrus isidori | reverse complement strand
CCCGAGGTGGCTGGCATCGTCTCACTCCAGCTGATACGTCTCCCGAGGTGGCTGGCATCGTCTCACACCGGCTGATATGCCTCCCGAGGTGGCTGGCATTGTCTCACTCTGGCTGATATGCCTCCCGAGGTGGCTGGCATTGTCTCACTCTGGCTGATATGCCATCTGAGGTGGTTGGCATCATCTCACTCTGGCTAATATGCCTCCTGAGGTGGCTGGCATCATCTCACTCTGGCTGATATGCCATCTGAGGTTGCTGGCATCGTCTTGCTCTGGCTGTTTTTTCTCCTGAGGTGGCTGGCATCATCTCACTCCGGCTAATATGCCTCCTGAGGTGGCTGGCATTGTCTCACTCCGGCTAATATGTCTCCTGAGGTGGCTGGCATCATCTCACTCCAGTTGATATGTCTCCTGAGGTGGCTGGCATCGTCAGCTCTGCCAAGGGGTGCAAGTTCCACCTCCACTGTATGTGCAAGTAGTTTCATGTTCTGTCCATGTTACCTGGGTTTCTTACCATAGTCATGCAGTTAGGCTACCTGCTGTTTCCCACAAAGTGTGACCAGTATTTCATTCCTAAAGTCTGTTGTGCCAGAGCTTGTAAAGAGTACAGAGACCTACTGTTGCCACTGTTATTAATTACTTATTACACAGCTCTCTGGAATGCTTGATTCTGATTGGTCAGTTGAGACATTTGCAGGTTTGTTCTTTTCAAATAATAACCGCTCCAAAGTAATAACGCATAGCCAGTACAACTTGTATGTTTAAAATCCCTAAATGTGCGACCACATTTACAATGTCACAATTCACAATTAAAGGAAATGTATACTTGTAAATAAATAAAATACATGCGTTATTATATATTCATATGTAGATGAGATGTTATGAATTGTCTTACTAACGTTTGAATGTTATGTCAGTCACGTGGTACTATATCGTTAAAAATGTTAATTTAAAACAAATATGCCAATAAAATGTTTCAAATTCATACTCATGCCCAGTTTTTTTCCTTATGCGGCAAGTAGCTGTAGCTACGGGATAATGTACAGGCGGCCGGTAGTTATCGCGAAATAAGCCCCTTCAGTGTGATCACATTGTCGGGGCTTATTTCTGCGATAACTACCCCCTGCCTGTACATTATCTCTTACTTAATACACTACTCATTATTTAAACACATAACAATGCAATTTTTTGTTAGACACCTGTCAGTTATGTCAAGTTCAAAGACAAACGTGCCATATTACCCTTTCTTGGATCCTCCCCACCCCCATCGCAGTGGAGAACTTTGTGTGCCACCATGAACCTTGGAGCTATGCTGTCAGGGGTAGAGTCTCCCAAGGCAAATTGGTCCTAGATGAGTGGCCAGACTAGGTGTGGTTCAAATAGACTCCCATGATGAATACGATAAAGGACCATGTTAGCTCACTCAGACTGGGGGGACTGGGGCCCTGCCTAGGAGCCAAGCCTGGGGCGGGAGCTCAAGGGTGAGCGCCTGGTGGCCAGGCCTCCACCCATGGGGCTCAACCAGGCATAGCCCAAAGAAATGACATGGGTCCACCCTCCTGTGGGCCCACCACCTGCAGGGGGAGCTGTGAGTAATATGTCGATTGGATAGCAGTCGAAGGGAGAGGCCTCAGTGGACTGATCGTCAGCTACCAAAACTGGCTTTAGGTACATGGAATCTAACCTCTCCAGTGGGAAAGAATCCTGAGTTGGTGCAGGAAGTAGATCGGGCAGACCACTATTGATATAGTCCGACTCACCTCAACACATGTCTCAAACTTAGGAACCAATCTCCTGGAGAGGGGACTCTATTCCATTATGGAGCTGCCCTTGGTGAGAGGCGCTGGGCTGCTTATAGCCCCCTGGTTCAGTGACAGTGTGTTGGAGTTCACCCTGAGGGATGAGAGGTTACCTCCCTTTATAGCCCCCTGGTTCAGTGACAGTGTGTTGGAGTTCACCCTGAGGGATGAGAGGTTACTGCTCTTCAACTTCGTGTTGGGGGGCGCATTCTGATGGTCGTCTATAACTAACTAATGTGGGTAATGACAGTGAAACCTGGAAGAGTGTAATTGGGAGAAATGGTTTTCATGATTGTAATCTGAGTGGTGATCTGTTGTTGGACTTCTGTGCTAATCATAGGTTGTCCATAAGGAGTACCATGACCGAGCATAAGGGTGTTCATAAGTACACTTGGCACCAGAGCACCCAAGGCCACAGATCAATTTTCAATTTTGTAATATAATAATATTACAAATTTAATGTATAATAGACACTTGGGTGAAAAGGGGAGTGGAGCTGTCAGCTTCTCACCACCTGGTTGGATCCAGTGGTGGGGGAAGATGCTGGATAGACCCGGTAGACCCAAACACATAGTGAGGACTGTTGACCTCAAAGGGGATATAGTCAGGCAGTGGAAGGAATATTTCGAAGATCCTCTAAATCTTTCTGAATGGAAGACTCAGAGGGGGACTTGCCCATCTCTGGGGCTGAAGTCACTGAAGTAGTCAAGCAACTACTTTTCCAGAGTTCTTGAAAGCTCTGAATAAGACTTGAGATACAATTGGACAATACTTAATCAAATAGTTGGTGCCTTTCCACCAGCTGGCCAGGAAAAACAATGTTTGTTTTGAATTTGTTCTGGTAAAAGGTTTGCAACAGATATTTACCATTTTCAAGGCACAAACAGCATTACAAGAACATGAATACATTTTATGCATTATTGCTTTGATAAATTGCTTTCTAAAATGAAAATCTTAAAACAAAGCCTCCAAGATACAATACAGTTCACTGAATATACATGAATAATGCTATATAAGCAAATATTTAATTAATATTATTGTTTCAGAATAAAACTAATATTATTCCTATTAATTTGTGGATCGCAAAGTCTTTCCTGTCTCTCTTGACTTGATCTACACACCACAATCCAGTCAGTGGTACACCATGCATGTGCACTCATGTGCACGCATACACACACACACACACACACACACGTTGCTCTTCCTATCTAAATGGAATGGAAAGACCCTAATCCCAATAACGACACCCTTAACCCCTACCTTAACCATAACCAACCCAAATACAAGACTTTTGGCATGTTTACTTTTCTGATTGCATTCACAGATTTTTAGCAAACTGAGGTTGTCTAAATGGGGACTTTAAATGATGTCCCCAACAGTAGGAAAATTTCAGGTTTTACTACACTTTGGGCACAATTTGGTCCTCAAATGTGATCTATGCAAATCCACACACACACACACAGGCACATAAGGTGAATTAATATATTATTGTAGGGAAAGTGAGAGGGGACTCCAGGGACTCACCGTGACCCGGAAGGGTGTGGATGCGGTGGGCTCCATAGTGGGGGTCTTGTCCCCAGTACTGCCAGGCATGCTGCGCCTGCGGCCCGCTCGCTCAGGGGGGGACTCTACGGGCACAGGAAGTGACAAGGCACTCAGATGGAGACAGCTGCCGCAGGTAATATTATCTTAAGTGACATGTACACTGGACTCCTGTAGAGCTTGGATTAAAATAAAGCAGGATGATTTCCTGAAATTATAACCAAATCATGAACACTAATCCACTATAATAGTCAGGCACAGGGCAGCTCGTTTAACCCTGAACTGCTTTAAAAATCTTTCTGCTATAGATCGCAGGTCAACAGCTGTATGTTTGTAATTTAAGGCCTTTAAATCCCAAGGGGCTTTCATGTTACAAGCCACCGTATGCGGGTCTGTGTGTGTGCCAGGTACCATTAAGAACACCCCCCACTGAGAACACTAAGCTAACACAGCAATCCATAATGTCAGCAGCATCACTCTGGGCAAAGCACTGAACTACATAAAATCCCACGATCACAGGTGTGCTGCTTCAGCTGGAAGAGGTCCTGCTTCCTTCCCAAATGCAGGAGTAGAAAGATTCTTTAACATCCTGCTGCCCTTTCACAGAGGCCTAGGAAATGTTTTTTTGTTCCATCAATGTGGTGGTAAACATGAGTTGCTTAAAAAATAAACTGATTTTGAAATCAATAATATGCTTTGGTTTACATTATGTTTTTAGAGATTACACTTATTTTTTATCTGAAATATCATCCATCCAGCTTCAAAATGCAAATTTTGGTTCCTAAAACGGCTGGGAGTTATGGCTGTCCCCTGTACAGGTTCTCATTACAAACTAACTGTATAAAACAGGACAACAGCGGAGAAGTAGCAGAAGAACATTTTAAACTGAATTTGAGAAGTTAAAAACAGAATTCACTTGGGTGACTTTAGCAGTCAGAGCTGTACAAGGAAGAAGAGCTAATTGTGTCAATCAGTCTCACTGCTGTAATCATTTCCCAGCACACCCAGTACAAAGTGCTTCAAAGACACGACAAAAACGCTGCCTAACGACTGCTAAATATAGTTATGCTTCTTATTTCCCGAAAAACCAGTGGATAATCTTCTTCTGACTTCAACACACTGGCTTCCAAAAACCAAACGGGCTGAACCGTCAGAAGGGGCAGGTTTGGTCTCGTGTTTACTGGCACCGATGACTTGAGGGGGCACAGAAGTTTTCCCTAAGCAGAGCAACACACCTGTCTCCTAACTTTATCTGGTTTCTGCAGATGAACAAAGCTATAAAATGCCTGATTCATTATTATTTTTTGAATACAGACTTATGCAAGTTGTAGGAGTAGCATGAATGCACATATACTCAATTTTCAAATAATACTGGAAAAATGTCTTAGGAGGCATGGAAACCAAATAATCTATATGTTTGACTTTCCTGACAGAAAAATCTGTCAATATTTTGGTCTATCCTCCAAACAAATTTAGTAAAATACACCCTTTTTCAGAACCATATGCTTGGTTACACAATCAGTTCAATAACAAAAAACTGCTATGGCAAAAACTATTTGTATTGGAAGGTTATGCATGAAAAATGTGGTTTTTCTTCAGTAGTTTATAAATTATGTATGTAATTTAATATTGTAATTTATTCTCCAAGATAAAACTTATGTACCACAATAATGAGCTCAGTACATGCGTTCACTACATAGTACATCGTTTGTTATTGAGATTCAAAACCTCAAGAAAAAAAAACCTGAGCCTGACAGAAAAGCGGTTCTGGAAACAGAGATGGTGCTGGAAACAAAACCACACGTAATGGATCTCAGAAACTGGTGTCAAGACATTTTACAGTCATGCTGCACATAAAGGCAAAAGTAAACATCGGATCATTTTACAGCTATTCTACACAGACCAAGATCCAGACACTGCAAGCATCCTGCTTACACATCTAAGGAAACACAGCTGGTAGTTTCTCATAAAGAAATATAATAATAAAAAAATCCAGGTGGAACCCCCCTCATCATCAGCTGAAGAAAAAAGGGAGACAGGGTGCTGATGAATATATACTGTAGATAAATAAAGACATAAAAGGATGAAAGGACCATCAGAGCTGAAAATATCAGCAATGAGAGAGGTTAGGCACAATTAAGTGGAAATGGATTTTTAAAAATTACAGTGTAATTATATCTGAGAGGAGGTCATATAGCAAATTTACATATTTCAAACTGTAGGAACAGTAAATGAATGTTCAACTGACATCCTTCTTCATGAACTGAAACAAGCCATAGGGCAATACAGTGGCTAGGTGTGTGTGGGATTTGCATGCTTTTTACAAGTTTACACAGGATTCATCTCGATGCTCCAGTTTCCTCCTGCAGCTAAATAACACGGTAAACTTGGCTCTCTAAATTGCTCATAGTGTGGTACTGTGTGTGTGTGAGAGTATGCGTGGCGGTGAACCAGCAGCCCGTCCAAACTGTTACCTGCTTATGGCTTGTGCTTCATGGGAACTCCTGTGAAATAGAGGAATTTTCAGCCTTCTGAATACATTCATAAATGTCACCCCCTGGGTTTATAAGCTGCAGTCTTTAAGACATTCACCAGGCCCCTCATCTAAAGCTGATCAAAACAGTCACCCTCTACACTCAATTGGACGAAAGACTAGTGATCAAATTCAGAGGTAGTTTTTAAAATTTGTATTTTTGGGTGCTTTTGTCAGAGCAGGGTGAAGGCGCACATTATTATGGCCTAGATTAGGCTTAATTAATGCAAATTACAATATACCCTATTCAGATGAACTTCCCTTAGCAGGACAAATAACAAGACGTCCAGTTTCATTTCAACTTTTGACGCTACTAGCAAGCTTTACGAAAAACAAGCTAATTGGTTAATGACCCCAATTACACCAGTTGTCAAAAACGAATTTAAACATTATGACAGTGAGACAGATGCATGCAATATTTTCTGTTTTCTTGTAAAGCTGTTATCAGTTTAAAAACCATACAACAGAAAAGCTTCATTTATTTAAAAAAATAAAGTGTGCTATTTCCTTTATTACTTGGAAGCTTTGCCACAATGAGTGCCACTGTCACAAGGTGAGGGACAAAGGTCTCGAGAACTGGCATGGTAACGAAATATAAATGTTTGTTGAACTTAGAGAACAAATATGGGAAATAAACAGTATTATGAGGGATCCAAAATAGGAAAATCAAAACAAGGGAAGGCACTGGCAACATGCAGATTGGATGTCAATGATGGGACTTGAAAACACAGCACGGAAGCACTTTTCTACATGACTGATGAGGAAGCAAATGAGAGGCAAATGGAGTGAGTAATACAAGGGCAGAAACTAGAGGTAAGACAAACAAGTAACACATGTGGCTTGTTAGGGTCTCGCTAGGGAGGAGAGGAGGGTCAGGTGGATGTGGTAGGACAGAATGTAAGTGCCTTTATTGAGCTTACTCATTAAAAGACACTGCATGGCTACAAAAAAAATCAAACCTGTGGACTTCAACCATTAACCTTAAAAGTTAAAGTTATACTTTTACTTACAAAATCTATATTAACACACATTTATTCAGTCATGTTGGTTCCCCTCGCATTAAGATCACCTATTTATTTAGAAACATTTCAAATATCTCCTATACCTACACTGCACGTAACAAAATGTACTCCTTTAGGTTAATCATCTGTTGATATCAATCAGTGTAAATATCCCCTTTCTCTCATCTGTGTCCGTCAGGCCGCTACACAACATACTTTCTGTAAATTCTCAGATTCTGCAATTTTCAGTGATAGGTTGCCATGGCAACCAGCCAGGTATTTTGAAGACTTGAAAGCAGTTAAGTGGAGTGCATTAAGTGGAGTGCATGTCTCCATCCCTAATACTTCTTCATATAATCAAAATGTGTAAAAGAATTCACTGCTATAAAATTAACAGTACTTCTTTACCTGGCTTCTTCTGAGTAGATTTTCTAATTTATGTAAATTACAAATCCAAATGAACATCATTATTAATAAGCATAGTCTGGGAAACATCACACAGAACATATATTCTGAATCTGATGATGCGATGATTTGTTGACTTGTAGTCTTCTACAGTACATCAGGGATTCTCAACTTGTGGTCAAGTTCTGAAAGGGTCGTGAGACAGAGATGGAAATGTAAGCACTTTAAAACCAGAAAGCTGATTTTATGCTGATCCACGATCAGATTTCCCAGCCCCAGTCCTAGAGTTAACCTATATAAATGGGTCTTGGGTCAGCAACTGCCTAGCGCAAAGCTAGTGAACATTCAACCAATCCAAGAAGCTAAACCACAGGTGCTTAATTTAAAACTCACAGGCACATCCAACCAGATTTGTGCAATAGGCCTTGAATGACGTAAACTGCAGAGTGCACTGCATGCTTGATCAAAATGTCTATATGAGAAAAACTCACAGAGCTATTTAAATGACTTGGCAAAAAATCTGTCAGATCCCACCGGGAGGAACACCATGCCCAGAGGGTTAATTTTGACCAATACAGTGGTACCTCGGTTCTCGAACTTAATCCGTTCCGGACTCCAGATCAAATCCTAAAAAGTTCCAGTTCTGAATGAATTGTTCCCATAATAAATAATGGAAAACCAATTAATTGGTTCTCGGCCCCCCAAAATTACACCTAAATATTATTATTTTTTAGCATTTAAATACAAAATGAACAAGATAAAAAAAGAACAGCATTTTTTTCTTAATGGCTTCCAAAAGATCTTTTCCCAACATTACCCCTGCCCTGCCCCGATCGGCCGCTCTTTCCGTGTGCCACGCCCCCTCGTTAGCCTCATGTGGGATCATAATGTGATCAGCTGTTTCTGGTTGTTGTCATTAGTCCGCTGTATTAATTCTGCCTTTCAGTTTGCTTCCCCAGTCCAGTCATTGGGTGCGTTCGACTTGTTTACAGCACTGGATTAAAGCAACGGATTCTGATCGTGACACAATGCATTACGGTTAGATGCATTGTGACCTCTCACCCGGCTGCACAAACTGGAACCGCCTCCGTGATGACACACCTTTACTCTTATTGGCTGAAAAGTTTAGTTACAGGCATTACGTTTGTATCCTAGGCAGTATCATATAAAGCAGTGAGAACTGGTTTTCAGTTAATTTACCTATTAAAATAAAGCTTAAATAAATGACAAAAATGGTGTAATAGTACATGTAAGTTAGTGGTTTATTCGTTGTTAGTTACTGTAATGTTGCGCTGCTTTATTTTGTTAAAAGGCCAGTCTGTCAAGAAGGCATTCAAGTAAGAATTGCATTGTAGTATGACTCCCTTCCTGGCGTGTACAATTTATATTAGGTCACCGTTCACGGTTCGACTTTTGATATTCAGATAGAGTTCTAGGTCAAACTGGTTTGTTTGACTGTCAAGAAATTTGAGTTCTAGTGAGTTCGAGAACCAACACCACTGTAATTGATACAGGTTTGCGACTAAACTGGCATGATAAAAAGGACACTATGGTACTACCCACTGATCAACCAGACACCCACGATCATTGTAAACATACAGAATCTGAGGAAATATATTCTTTTTCATTTAGTCCATTCTAAATATCCATCCTCTAAATCATCCATCCATCCATCTTCCAAACACTTATCCTCGACTCACAAGGTCACAAGTCCAGTAATTTTTGGAAAATAAAAATACTTGCACAACTCCTTTGTACTCTGCCTGTTCAAATTTCAGGCAGTGGAGCAATAAAATGTGACTGATCAAATTATTTTCAGAGCAACCTCTTCAAAACTCAGCCGAGAACCATATACACATACACAATTCTTCAGGAATGCGGTTTCTAGCGCCGAAATATGAGCATTTTTAGCCACTGAACATCTTATCCTTGTATGCACTGTAAACATTGTATGTTATTACACATAACATGACATATATTTGTACAATAACCACACACATATTAAATGCCTAGTACTATAAAGACAGACAGATAGATAGATAGATAGATAGATAGATAGATAGATAGATAGAAAAGAGAGTTGAGTTACTGAGATCCATATGTACTTATAAGTTTAATTCAACAGTGCACTAAATAACAATATACTAATGAAATAAAACTGTACAATCAAAAAGAACTTTAAAGAGGAAAAACAGGGCATACTCATGGGTAATTTGGTAACTCCAGTTAACCTCAGCATGTTTTTGGAGTGGGACTACAGGAAACCCCATGACAGCAGAGGGAGAACATACAAATCCCACACACATGAAGCCATGGCAGAGATTCGAACCCAGATCCCAGAGATGGTAGGTAACAGTGCCAACCACTACATCGCGCTGCCACCCCACCCCAAAAGGGAAAAATATGCTTTTAAAATATAGTGACATATAAGAACTACAAGTATGTATGAATTAAATTTCCTATAATCTGACTGAACATATTATCTGAAACCAGTGTAGGTGAATCACCAAATGGAACAAAAGCATGTTACTTGTTTGTGGGAGGAAACTAATAACATGGCTATTGCTTTTTAGGAAGTTGCAGTAAATTTTTTGCTGAGAAGGAGAAACTACTCATTGATTGTTATGCTTTTTACCTGTTACAGTTTTTCTTGTATTGCACTATGACGCATAATGGTAATTTGACACAGCTAAATCATCATAAACAAAATTCGGAAGCAGAACGTGTTTCTTAAAGAGAATGAATACATTTTTAAACATGCACATTAACTATACGATCAGTAAAGTCAATCATAAAAGAAAAGGTCTGAAACAGCAGAAATGTCCTTCCACCGATGGACTGGTTATCTGGAACTTTTCTGAAGCAAAAGGTTTCACTGTCAGTCTTAATATTTGCAACTAAAGTGTTTTTTCTTTATATTGTGCCATTATGCAAATATTGTATTAATTGCTCTGAGGAAAAAACAGGTTCCTGAAGCAACAATTAACTAATGTTACTGAAAGACGTCGCCACTAAAGCATCATTCATATCGATCTTACAAGCATCTGTCACAATGTGAACATCCATCAGTTTCCTTTGCTATCCTGTACTGCCCACCATAACGGCAAATTAACCTTCATTAATACAGGGTCAGGTAGCACACTTCCTACACTCATCCGGAATCTTCTTCATTCAGGAAGGCTCCCATTTCCATTTTAGCAAACTTCACAAACCTTCTCCACATAGGTGGGGCCCCCACTGTGAATTTAACCCTTGCAGAATCACGGTGAACAGCGCTCTAAATTAAACAGGGGCTGATCATATAAACACTACGAATTTCATGTGATACATCTCAGTGTTTCAGGGAGTAAGCAGGGAAAATTAGATACTCATGAAGATCTCACCCTATTGATTTGTAAAATGTCTCAGTCCAAGTGGGCCCCTTCAATGGGCCTCCAGAAAATGCTGTCACTTTTGTGGTTTGATGGGAAATTGTACATAACGTGTAGTGATTTATGGGGGAGGGGGGTTGGTTTTGGGGTTTTGGGTCAGGATGATTCCTGATGCCTGAAAATGAACATTTTTGTCTTAAAAGAGGTGTCAGGTGTCCAAAGAGGGGAGCGGGCAGCTGAGGCCTGCTCTGCATGTGGACGGGGTCACACCCTAAGCACATTTTTTACAAATCATAGAATCAGAAGCTGGTTAGAACCTATGTCTGTTTTATTTTTGCACAGCTGGGAACGTGAGATTTAAGCAAAGGGTCTCCTTGATGTCTTTCAAACGATCTTTCAAATACTACCTGGAAAAATACTCCTTTGTATGATTTTTTTTAAACAATCAGTCAGAATTAACCTTCACTCCTACATTCAAAAAGAATTTGAATTTGAAAGAATGAAGACCTGAAAGAATGTGTAATAAACACGGCATGTCCACTTCAAACGCCTGTCAAATCGGATAATGCAAGGAGGCCATTTTTCTGTTTCAGATTCCAGGGCTTCTCTATCTCAGGAAGCGGTGGGGGGAGGGGGGGAGCTCATCGAAAAACTAATGACCAGCAAGCAGTCTGGACGAGGAGAACTTTCCAAGCCTTTGCCCTTTGATTAGCAATCAGCTCAGATTTGATACAGGACTGGGACTTGGCATTCTCTTCATTTCTAGCTTCTCATTCTAAAGTAAAAACAAACCGACCTCTCACCTGATTACTTCTCCCTATGATGGGGGATGCAGTTGTTAAAAAAAAAAAAAAAACTCATCAACAGATCAATATTAGTTGCAAATGTATTAATTATGATCAACAGAAAACATGTGTTACCGGTTTAAAATAATGTTATGTCTCTGTGTAATACTATATAAAATCTAAACGAGAATAAATTACTATTGAATTGTATCGGTTATTTGTAGTGGGAAAAAAAACAGAAATATATTTTAATGTATAGTACATATATACATACTATGTATATTTAAATACATAGTAACTTCTCTTTGTTCACCATTTTAGATTTTCCTTAGTATTACTAACATGTTACCACTACTGAGTATGCTCTATTACGTATGCATTCAATTGCGCATTGTGTCACATGTTCAAACAACAGCTCAATGAAAGGAAAAAGGGTGAATTAACAGCTGAGTATAAATAGAAAACAGCTTACCTCCCAGAAAGGAGTTAGACTCTCCTTCTCCTGTAACAATTCTCAAATGTGGACCGAAGTTACTGGCTATTTCAACAAAACACAGGCATGGATGCCATAAGTAATTGTATCTATTTAAATTGTATTTGCCATGAGGACAAATTCTTATAGTAATACAATATAACACTGTTTGATTTTTAGCTTGATTTTAACACTATTGTACAGGTTTATGGGACTCATAAAATCATACTAGGAGAAATCTATACATCAGAGTTCTGACAGTAGATATGATGGCAACAACTGAGCAAGATGAGTAACGTTAATGCCTTTTATTTTGTTATATAAATACCAATTTTATAAATGTTAATTTAAAATCTTTAAGATTTGTCAAGCAGCAGAATAAAGTGGTAAATACTTGACAATACCCCTTCCTTAGGTCTCTTTTATTTCTCTGTAATAAACACATATGATTGATTATAATTTACCCATCAGCCTGCAAAGTCCCACAGCAGAGCACCCTGATGGAGGGACTTTGGTTTAGCCAAAGTCCCTAAGGTGTGGGAGGCATGCAGCAGAAAGAAAGTGAATGAGACTTCAACACAAATTCTTGATAGCAGGGGCTGACTGTGCAATTACTTTGTGGCTAACAGGGTAATTTGTCCACTGTCTTTATCTCCTGCAGGTGACACCGCGGTCCTGAACAACAAACCTCATGCTGAACAAATGCCAAGTAGCATGTGGTACGACGGCCTTCATATTTCTTCTTTTGAAGTCGTGTTAAACAATTGGCATGTGACAGATGAGCGGCACGCAATACTGGAATCCATCCTCCACATTGCTCACTATACATAATCAATAAACAGAGAAGCGTAGATCAAATTTCTACCATCGTTTTCCCCTGGGGAGCCCAGCAGTACTAAAGATAAGGAACAACACCATCTATGTGATAACAAAAGAAATATAGACAATATGTCACATATCAATGGGGCTCCATTTCAAAACATCTACAAAACATATGTTACAAAAAGTAAGAGATAAAACTAGGTCATACTCTATAATCAAGGCAAACATTATTTTGGGGACTGAAATATCTTTTGAATAATCTACATTTCATTTACCAAGATTTCATTAAAGTTTCTGACATCACACCTGACTTTGTCACTGAATAGGTCAACATTACTTCTTTATTCCAGCAGGGGAAAAAGGCAGTAAAAGAGTCACTAATCACAGAGGCTGTACAAACGTAACATAGAACTGTCATCTATCCAAAATCCATTTGAACTATAACAGTATACTGTCACATTCTGAACAAACCTTCTGCATGCAGAAAGGTACATCTGCTGTAGTTTAACTCAAGTGTGACAACCTTAGCCTCCTCTATTAGCAAAAACAACAAAATATTTTTTAAAAACCACAAGGCACAAGTTAGTGTCATTGATACTGATCCACCAAATTGGATAACTTTAAGGATAAAAAACATACCTTTTGAAACAAGACAGAAAAATGTCAAATGCTACTTAAAAAGTGAGCTTAAAATCCATCCAATTTCTGCTTATCCTATGTGGGGTCCCTTCAATCTCAGAGGCAAGACAGGAAACAACCCAGGATGGGGTACCAAGCCTATTCACTCACACAGGCACACCTACAGGCAATTTGGTAACACCAATTAACCTCAGCATGTTTTTGAACTGTGAGGAAGAAACTAGAGCACCAGGGGG
>JABFDZ020000118.1:15489766-15500282 GCA_019775955.2 Pollimyrus isidori | reverse complement strand
TCCTGCTAACAGTCTGCATTTCACTGCAGCCAAAGGTGACAGCCTGCGCACAGACCTCCACGTGTGTCCTGCTAACAGTCTGCATTTCACTGCAGCCAAAGGTGACAGCCTGCGCACAGACCTCCACGTGTGTCCTGCTAACACTCTGCATTTCACTGCAGCCAAAGGTGACAGCCTGCGCACAGACCTCTATGTGTGTCCTGCTGACAGTCTACATTTCACTGCAACGAAAAGCGACAGCCTGTGTACAGACCTCCACGTGTGTCCTGCTGAGTCTGCATTTCACTGCAGCCAAAGGTGACAGCCTGCGCACAGACCTCCACGTGTGTCCTGCTAACAGTCTGCATTTCACTGCAGCCAAAGGTGACAGGCTGCGCACAGACCACCACGTGACCCTGAGGCATGTCGCTGGCTGTGCACCCACTTGCTATCAATGTCTCCCCCTGCAGCATTTGGCATACAGGCAGTTCCCAGTTTATGAATGAGATCCAAGTAAAACATGTACATAAGCAGAAAACATAATACAAATAATAATAATAATAATAATAATGATATAGTATTGATAAAAGTAAGTACATAAAGCATGCACTGTACCTCGAGCAGATGTTTCCACGAGCTTGACAAAGTAGTGCGTGCATCTGTTATTATGGCTCATTGTACAGTATTCATTTTTTATATAAAAGGCTTTATGGGAGTCCATTCGTAAGTACAAGTTCTCCTTAAGTCGGAGGTTCTTCATGGGAGGACTGCCTGTGTGTGTGTGTGTGTGTGTGTGTACAACTCTGGAAAAAAAGAGAACACTTTATATTTTTAAACATTCTGCATTTTTAAACCCTGGTTTAACCCTGATTCTACTGGCAGAAGATGCACTGAGATGCAGGTTTCTTCCAGACTCAGAGCTTCTAAGACAGCAGTACATGGGAACTAGGAGTAGCAGGAGACACTGGGAATGACCAGAAACCAGCCAGTTAAAGGGTGGAAGCAACATTCTAATACCAGAGATGACCATTAATTTATCCCAGAGTTTCTTATGAATCAGAATATGACTTTCAAAAATAATGGAAAACATTAAGTGCAGGTGTGAAGTGCACTGCTAGGACAGTTCATAAATAACAGATTCCTAGAAGTAGGACTGAAGTCCCGTAAAACAAGGAAGAAGCCCTTCACTAATGAGAAATGGAGAAGAAACAGGCTGCAGTTTGCAAAAAATGTAGGTTTTACAAAGGCACATGCCATGTGTCTTCTGCACACACACACACACACACATACGCACAGGTTTGCAATTACATCTTTGTGGGGACTCTCCATTCAACTCTCATGGGAAAACTCTAATCCCAACATGACGACCTTGACCCCTACCCAGCCCTACCCTTAACCATAAGTAAGCAAACTACATTTTTACTTTTTTGATTGTATTTGCAGATCTTTGTGGGGACCTGAAAAACTCAATGTAAAAATAACCAGCTTTTATCACATCGTGGGGGACATTTGGTCCCCACAATGTAATATAAACATAATCCACACACACACACAGACTATATATATATATATATATATATATATATATATATAGAAATACACACACATACAGATACACTCTCTCTCTCTCACACACACACACACACATACATGTTGTTTGTTCATTAACACCCATCCATCCACATACCCATCTTCAAACCACTTGTTCCAATCAGGCTTCTAACTGGGCACATGATATTCATTAAGGTATCTCTGTCCACAGTATCTGTAATGCCATGTGTATCCCAGTGAGGGTCTAATGGGAGGGGGGGTGTAGCTGAAGACAGTCCCAGACAGAAATTGCAGCAACAATTGTAGCAGGACACCCTGGACAGGAAGCCAGCCCATCGAAGGTCATGTCTCAGGTGCAACTTAAACTAACTGCATGTCTTTTGACTGTGCGTGCTCATTGAGGTACCCAGTGACAGGCATTAACTTAAACTAACGGCATGTCTTTTGACTGTGCGTGCTCATTGAGGTACCCAGTGACAGGCATTAACTTAAACTAACGGCATATCTTTTGACTGTGCGTGCTCATTGAGGTACCCAGTGACAGGCATTAACTTAAATGAGTTTTTCAGAATCTCATTTACTCATGTGCCATTTTCAGAACATGTCTGAAAATTGGCTATTCATATATAAGCCAACAAACTGCATCTCATCCGTGCCTATGTTATACTGCACTGCTTAACAGGCTGCAGTAACTTCAGATACTCCCTTTGATCTGCTAGGGAGGGGTACCTTTTCCAGAAAGCAGGGTCTGAAAGCCAGCTCCCACCTGCTGGAAAACATGGCTTGATGAACCAGGGAATTTAGCTATCAGAGAAGATTCTCTTTGCTGCTCAGGATGTCAGGATCCTTTCAGCTTCTGTGTTTGTGACAGAAAGTATGAGAGAAGCATACTTTTTTTTACTTTTACAAAGATTAAAGTGTTAATTTTTAGCCTGTTTAAAGCAGCATGACAACTGGGGAATGTCACACTGGCCCTCTGTGACTAGTTAGATCAAAGGCAGATGTCACTGGAATTGGCTTCCTCCCCTTTCTAAGGGTGTTTTTGGGCTTCTTTATAGCAGTGACAAACACTGACTGTTAACTGTGGTTCAGTGTTTAGCATTCATTAATGCAAATCAATGGCATAATATTTGGATCAACCCAAAAATGACAGGTCCAGAGTAACTTCAGCAAGTTGAATGCCATAAATTCCAGTTCAGTCAGTAAAGGCCATGACTCAATTTAATACTTAGAATGAATATAATTATGTCTGCAGTTCTGAACACCTCTTGGGAAAGACTGCAATTACATAAACCTCTGTAACACCAAACTGCCCCAAGGAAGGGAAGATTAACAAATTGATTAACCAGAGACAATGTTAGAAGAAAATAGGGATGGGCCAATCCACATTTTTTCAGTTCCAATACACAACTGATGATACTAATACAGATTCTGATAAAAGAGTTCTTATTCTTTGTTATACTTTATACATTAATTTTTAAAGCTAGTAAATATAGATTAAAAAACTGTATGACAAAAAATATTTAATTAGGCTACTATAATACAGATTTCATGTACAGTGGTACCTCAGAACTCAACTTTAATCTGTTCAGGACTCCAGATCAAATCCTGAAAAGTTGTGATCGAATTTTCCCCATAAGAAATAATAGAAAACCAATTAATTGGTTCCCAGCCCCGGAAAAATTACACCTAAATATGTTTTTTAGCATTTAAACACAAAATGAACCGGACAAAACTAGAAGAGCATATACTGTACTAAACACATCTAAGCACATTTATCAAAACAATAATTTTGTAAAGTATGAAAATAAATGTATCCAAACAATGTGTCCTGCCCCGACCGTCCTCTCCTTCCGTGCCCCCTCGTTAACTCCGTGTGGAAATCCCCGTGTGATCAGCTGTTTCTGGCTGTTTTCATTAGTCCTCTGTATTTCGTCTGCGTTTCAGTTGTTTCCCCAGTCTGGTCATTGTGTTTTGCCTGCCATACCTGTAATTAAACCCCACATTCCCCGATACCCTAATGTCTGCGCCTTTGTCTGCATTCCGTCTTGCTCGGCACAACAATATTATTTTAATTGAACATATTAATGGTTTATTATTAGTATTAAAATAATTAATATACAATCTTTATTTTTTAATGTATTTTATTATATAATAATAACTACTGTTACTGTCTATAATTGTCTAAATGCATTTTTACTGTCTAAATACATGTCTTCAGCTAGTGTAAACATGCACGGTGATATCACAGCAAATTCGAGGCTGAGACTAAAGCTTTACCCTTTGTTTCCACTGAGAGGCGTGCCACTTGACTCATTAATCAATTCCCCTAGCATACAGGTTATCTTAGGTTGGTGTTCACAGTTTGACTTCTGAGATTCAGATAGAGTTTTAGGTCATTTTTTTTTCAAACTTGTTGGTTCGACTTTTAAGAAATTCAAGTTCTAATGAGTTTGAGAACTGAGGTACCACTGTATTGTGTAAGAAGAACAAGAGTAAATGAAATATGCTTTATCCCCTCGGGGCATGCCGTAGCCGGTATTGTATTTGTGAGGTCCTGCGAGAGTGTGATTCGGGCTCTTGCTGTTTTGGGGTTTTTGTCCGAGCTGGAAACAGAGAAGTAAAAGAGAGGTGAGTTTGCACCAACTCTGTTTCGCAGCCTTTCATTTAGATCCATGCTTTTCTGCGCGGTTACATTACTACAAACATACATAACTCACTGTTCCATCTTGTTTGTATGTCTTGTTTTAAGTGTTTTTGAGGCATTTGCAGTTCAATATGAATATCTTCAAAGCAGCTACACACAAGTGGTGAATGCTTAAAATATTTACACAATTTTTCTCCCTTTGGCATCAGCTCAGTTACAGTTTCTTGCAATGGCAGCCCCTCTCGTATCAGCAGCCGCAGCGAGTATGCAAGACAGTCCAAGTTAGCGAATCCCAAATCATGTATTGCTTGTTTTGTCTCACAGTTGCATGCGCTGTGGTCCAGTGTTTAGCATTCATTAATGGAAATCAATGCCATAGCATTTTGGATCAACCCAAAAATTACAGGTCCAGAGAAACTTCAGCAGGTTGAATGCCATGGTTGAGTGAGATTGTCCTTTAAACGCTATCCCCACCTCTCAAAACTTTATTTTCAAAGATTGCAAATCGCTGTGCTACTGGTTTCTGTTAAAAGTGTAAAATATTCTCAGATCAGCATGTCTCATCTTACTCTCCTCGTACTACGAAGGGTATGCGCATGACGTCACTGCAGGTGAAAGTCACTGTACTCACACCCACTGAGTAGCAAAAATGACTGAGGGGCAGCAGTAGCGTTTGATTTGAAGGCTGCAAAAAACACATGTAAAATGGGAAAGAGCTGTCGTGTGATTGATTGTACAAATAGACTTAACACAAAATATCTGTCATGTTTAGAGATTGCCAAATCACACATCACTGTTTATTATTTTGTATTTCATGAATGCATGCATTTACTTTTTACACCAGTACTTTTCATCCTGCTCTACAGAGACCTAAGTCTTCCCATACCTTTGCTCTACTTCACCATTATTTACAGTATTTTTACATATATATTAATGTTACAGCAGAGAGTTTTACCCAGCAGAGTAAAGTATCACTCTGAGAGCCACTGCAAAACATCTTTAGGGTTACCGGTTTAAGTCCTTCATAATTATGTCGCCTTCTAGCTTGTAGCTAAACTAACAGACTAATCATTAAGGCTGTTATTTGATGTTAACAAATGACACGTTGATAATAGCATTATTTCACACTGGTAAATTTTTCATTATGAGAGAAACAATATCATTTAAAAGTCTGGACACACCAAGCTGCCCACAAAGGAGAGTGACATTAAAGCACGACATGACCTGGCCACCTGACAAAACACAGTAAAAATGGTTTTGGAGAAACCACAGAGCTGCTCCTTCCAACAAATTAGATAAGATTTCTGGTCAGTACATAGTTCCATACATGTTACTTTACAGTTTTTATGTCCAAAAATGTAGAGAATGCCACAAACAAATTTCTCTATGGGTAGGTGTGTCCAAACTTTTGACTGCTAAAGAAATGTGTTCAAATGTTGGTAAGTTGAAAATGTTATGTATTCTTACACAATTATTGTGTTAAAACAAATTAAGAAAAATTCCAAAAAAAAACAAAAACATTTTAAATCCTCCCTGTTGGAAAGTAGTTTCACTGTCCATTTAATCACGGATGCTACATTGTAAACAAAGCCAGTGACTTGTGAAGAAAGCTGCATTAATGTAGGCAATGTTGTTATTCAAACACGGCCTTTGGCAAGTAACTCAATTCAAATTTCGACAGCGCTTGTGCTACCTAAACAAGTCTGTTCTGTTATGCTAATTAAACACGTTAATCTCTTCTGGAGAGTGAGAGAGCATTTGGAAAACTGAAAGCCAACACATGGATATGTAAATGCCTGGGAACACGTTGTACCTCAATAGATCTTTCCAGTATTCTACTACTGTGTATTTCTAAGTAACAGCAGCACAATAATAATAATAATACAACAAGCACAGCCAAGCAAATCAACTAAACTGAAAAACACCAAACTGTGAACATTAACAGGTTAATAACGACATCTGTGTTTTTCTTAACAGCACACATGGAAAGCATCCAACCCTTCTAACCCAAAGGCACTTGCACAATACACTTATTAAAATAAATTGCTATCACTGATTCTATCAAAAATATGCATCGCCATAAAAAAAACACTGACCCCAACTGGTTGTACAACATTTGCACATCCTTCAATACAAAATGCAGGCTTCGTGATCAGTCGTTTATTCATGGCCTACTGCTGTAGATTTATATTTATATGTATATATATTAATATAAAAATATATATATTTTATGAGTAATTTAAAATAAATCACATTGTGAAAAGGGATAATTTTTTTCTAGATATCCCAGAAAATGACTTTACTTGAACTTGAATACACTTAAGTCATCAAAATATTTCAGTAGTATCTTTTATCAACGAACAAGTAAAGTTCAATGTTCATGCAATCCCACATGATCGCAAGTGCTAGTGTTTGTGGTAGTGTGTGATTCTGTGGGATAGGATTCTGCCTGTCATAAGCTGGGGTGACATCGCTGCTGGCCTCCAGAGTAAGACCCTGAACTGGCTGACATTGGTCTCTACATTTACATATTTAGCAGATGCATTTGTCCAAAGTGACATACATGAGAAGCAAACAGCACATTAAAAACATACGTGTAAGCAAGTGCAACTAGGCTGAGTCCAGGTACAAGTGTAAGCAGTATCAAATCAAGAGCTACACCGCTTCTAACAGAGTAGGGAGTTAATAAGACAATGCGACGATCAGAAGTGAAGCACAGGAACATCCAGGGAGCATGAAGAGGCATCAGTAACTGATCCTCAGTTGGACAAAAGCAACGGCTAATGTCTGAAATGTATCGCACATCACTCTGACAGACCTTTTATCTCTTTAATCGGATGTTATGTTCTGTATTAACCATCCGCCAACAAAAGGCAAGACCAAAAACCTCAGAAGAGCTGAGAAAGGAACAAGTTGCTTCCCGCTACTTTACTCAGCAGAGATGGATAGGTCAGGTCAAAAAAATTTGAAACAAACCATCGTTTGAAACAAATGATGCTCTGGATTTTTACTTTCTGGACCTGAAATATTCACAGTTGAGACTGAATTACATGTTAACGGACAGACCATGCTGCATTTTACACACTGACCAATCTGCAAAGCAGTTTGAGAAGATATGGACACTTAATACATGGAAAGCCTGGTCACCATTCATGCTGCTGGCATGTTAAAACTCTCATGCTTAATTAAGCATTATTTTACAATATATTAGCTAGCCTCACAAATAATTTATTCAGTTCCTCCACTGAGTCTAAATTACCTTACCATTTATATTTAAGGGAAAAAGGCAAAACTTCTTAGTCATGCAACATAAATATTAATGCTTATATTACTACAGCTGAAAAATATGACAATTTGGTAGGGGTTAAAGAATCTACAGCATTTTAAAATGCTATAACTTGTAGTAAGATGCATCATGGTTTTCACAGTGACTGCAAACTGTACGGAAACAAGGTATTTTGCACCTCATTAATACCACGAAGTTTATAAATGCTACCAATTCTCAGCACTTGTATGCACAGGCCGAACTAGGGCT
Source organism: Pollimyrus isidori (assembly GCA_019775955.2). Taxonomy (NCBI): domain Eukaryota; kingdom Metazoa; phylum Chordata; class Actinopteri; order Osteoglossiformes; family Mormyridae; genus Pollimyrus; species Pollimyrus isidori. The sequence continues at coordinate 15,492,570 of JABFDZ020000118.1, read as the reverse complement.
GTAAAACAAGGCTCTGAAAAGGGAAGAAAAAGCTACACACATGAGAGAGACAAAGGGATAACGAGTGAGACTCTGCTCGTAACGTTTAAAACGGACAAACCCAGTCGAAGATAGATGAATGTTGGAAAAATCAAGTGGTAATTATATGAGTTTAACTGTGTGGGTTTTAATGCTGTTAAGATCCTTTGAATAATCTAGGGAATTTCCAGGTAATGGGTGAGTTAGCAGCAGTTCTCATGTACAATCATGGGTCACGCAGATGTAAGAATGGCTCCGGCCGGCACAGCCAACCGGAATTCGGCACACAGAAACGGGACATAAAACACAGGCTTATTTTTAAATACTTAATATATTTATGTTTACTTCCCCCTTCTCAGAAGCTACTGGCACTGGGCAGGGATGGTTTCATCACAAGACAAACACAGGAATATGAGGAAAAGAGATTAATGCTTGCAAGAAGAAGAAACAGAAATTAAATGAGTTCAAAAAAAGTAAAGAAGAAAGTAACAGGAGTGAGTCTGGTCAACAGGTTATGCCATACTTTTAGTCCTGAGCGAGAGATGGGCAGCAGGAAGAGCCGCTGCCTGCTGACAGCCATGCCCTCCATTTCTGGGAGAACAGCCCACTGATCACGCAAGTCCAGTGTGGGAGGGACACCAGTTTCTATGGGACTGGAATTTGCAGAATTGCTCTTACGCATGCAGTGATTATGGTAGAAAAGAAATGTAACCTCATTATTACATCATTATTTATTGCTCATTCATGTACGCAGTCAGATGCTCTGTAGGCATCACCGAGTGCATGTAGTGAAGTTAGATCAGTAGCTATAAGCTACTGATTAGGTAAGAACGCCTGTGCAGTACACAATTACCGGTATGCATTCTGTCTCTGAAGGGATCATTCCAGTCGTCATACTACCTTTGATCAAACAACAACAACAAATATATTTTTGTATAGCACATTATCACAACATTACATCATCTCAAAGAGCTTTACAACATCCCCACCCAAAGCCCCCAGTGAGTAAGCCATAGGCGACAGTGGCAAGGAAAAACTCCCAAGAAGGAAGATACTTTGGGAGGGACCAGACTCAAAGGGGGAGCCCAACCGGCAGGGAGAGTCAAATACAGCCAATAGGTTGAATGCAGAAACAGAAAAAGGTAGTTCTGAGGTTAAGGACACTGTGCAGCTGACATTAAATGGGGGCAGGGGGGTAAAGGCTCAGCACTATATGCTTCCTACATTTGGGAAATTCCACAAACTGGAGTTTCTCTGAAATACAACACAGAGGCCTATCATCTGATGCCAGTAGGTAACAGATTCCTAGCAAAACCATGAATACTGACAAAACAAATATTAATATTAATATTAGTATTCTTGCTGGGGAGGGTAGCTTCACATCAGCTTTTCACTGATTTTTATACCATATGATATTAATCAGCAAATCACAAGATTCAAAATGATCTACCAGTCATCAGTTTCAACACTGTCAACACAGATTAGTTGTTGTACAAGTTCAGATGTTTCTGTCGATTTGCAGAAAGTATTCAGGGTTTTCGCTGCATGTTAGCAGTGGTTTTAAAAACTCTGTCAGGCCATAGTTTCAGGAAATATTTAAAAGGTTTTGGTAACAAAGGTTCCATGAACATGACTGGCCTGCATTTTATCATTCTAAAAAGTGTTTCAGTTTACTATAAACATTTGACTTTGATATTATTACCTGACTCGACCGGGGTGTCTACTTATAACAGAATAACGATACAGTCATTAGTAAATCTATAATCTTTGTCTGACTAGGCTTCATTTGAATATAAGTGTTTTATTCCATTACAGACCTGATTTAACTTTATTTCCTAAAGAGCAGAGACAGAGAGGGGTGACACAAGCTCAGGGTCAGAGTACTAGGTGAGTCATGTTCTTAGCACGGTTGGGCTCAAGAGTGATATAATTACTCTGCCTGTCCTAAGATACACCTTCTGAATTCATCCGATTCAGAAAAGTAGCATAAAAAATATCAAAAAAAGACTGTGTGTATAACAAGTGTAGCTATATTATATGAAGACAACGAGGCATATTTACATATATACATAAATGAATAAATAATATTTATTTACTGGATCAACCAAATCACCAAAAAAACACATTTAATGCAAGAATATAAAAACCGAAAGAATTATCTTCTATATACTTGTTATATTGTTATACTATTTATTTTCATGTATTGTCCACTGTTTACTAGTGTGCACTAAGATGTCTTTTTAACAAATTCAGGGAGAGCTGCTCGGCTAACACACTGTGAAAGCGCCCTCTCCAAGGCATTTGGCAAAGCCAAAGTGTGAGAGGCATTCGGGGGGGGGGGCGTACCTTTACTGTGCAGCGAGTGCATGCTCTCCCAGAGTCTCCCCGACTGTCTGCATGTTGGCGAACATCTATCCATGTCCCTGGACAACAACAATGCTTTTAATTTTGGGTAAAGCGAACCAAATCTTTTCATTATTTGGTGCCTGCCCCTTCATGTCAGGCACCAACATCCCTGAGACTTGCCGGCAGCCGGAGCCTCGCCCCTGGAAACGTGGTATCCATGAGCTTTCCAAATCTCCCTATTCACAGCACCCATCACACAGAAAGTGACAGCAAAACCTTACAGTAATTCAGAAAAATTATTGTATAACGTGTCTATTTATTCCCTGTGCTGCCGTTCTCTGTTTGTTCTTTTTTTTATACTGCTATAACCTGGAGCCACGTCGTCTCGTCTCTCTATGCACCTGTACAGTGTATAGCAGAGATGACAATAAAGTTGACTT
>JABFDZ020000118.1:15476884-15489666 GCA_019775955.2 Pollimyrus isidori | reverse complement strand
GGACTGGCATCCCGTACAGGGTGTCTCCTGCCATGTGCCCTGTGATGGACTGGCATCCCGTACAGGGTGTCTCCTGCCATGTGCCCTGTGATGGACTGGCATCCCGTACAGGGTGTCTCCTGCTATGTGCCCTGTGATGGACTGGCATCCCGTACAGGATGTCCCCTGCCATGTGCCCTGTGATTAGTTTTTAAGTGAGGACGGCAGTGATATCACAGATATGACAAGCTAACTGAAATAGACAACAGAGTGTAAAAACAGAACATTTCCTACTAAAAATGGATATCAGAAAGCATCACGAGACGCCAGAAAGTGACTTCAACTCCATTTAAGGTATACAGATAGAAATGATGAATAAACAGCATGCAGTCTTTTCATGGTCTCCATACTGAAACCCTTCGACTCTATAGTGTAACAGGTTTCAGAAAGCAGAATGTAGAAAATGTACTTTGTATAAAATGTTTTCAGAATGCAGCCAGCAATATAAGTACATTATCCTACATTATGCAAACAGTCAAAACAGTTCTTTTTTTTTTTTTTTGTAAATTTCATAACGTTCCACCACATTACCTATCTACATGGTACAATCCAGAAGCTGAATCTTACCTTGTAATGCAAGATACAACAGGAAAAATAGTCATATAGTTTTTATCTAGTTTAACAATACCTATTATTCAGCTAAGCATCAGAATACTGCAAGTAGAAAACTATACAAAACAGCCTATAACAATACTTTTATTTAAAAAGTCTGTGACACACAATGCTACAGATATATACGTAGCAGCTGATTTGAAAAACAGTTTTTTGAATCAATTTGCTAATCCATCTATCATTTTTAGAACCAAGACAGAGCATCACATAGTGTACAACAATATTATACATTTATATTTTTACTGTTTTAATTAGAAAAATAAAAATGGATCATCATCACTAATAATAATAATAATAAAAATAATAAAAACAATAAGGTTCCATAGCACTATGTGCTTTGGACCCTTAATAAATTAAGTAAAATATAGTTTTGGATACAAAGATCTAAAAATCCTTCCCCTGTATGTACACATCAAAAAAATATACTTTGAATAAACACATAATTACAATTGATGAGGTAATTTAATAAGAGATTACATGAGCTGTTCAAATGCTCTTACCACAGTAAGGGGCCAGAATCCTGCTGCAATAGCCATCCCAATGCTCAAGGCATACATACAGCCGGAGCACCACTCAGCCCAGTACTCTGCTCTCAATGTCGGAAAACGACTGTATACCATTCTACACAGCCTACATGACCACGCCTACAAACATATCTTTGGGGGCAGGACAGTCACTCCCAATAACACAACCTGCAGGGTGGTGGCAATTCAAGCAGAAGAGTTCCCCCTATTTCCTATCCACATTAAATCTCCATAACTGACCATGACGAGTGACTTCACAGAGGAAGACTGCTGAGAGTGCTTCAGGCAATACAGTCCCTGGCCTTTCTGAGTGGCCGAGACAGAATCAAGATTGTGGGCTTCCTGTGAAAACCACAGACTTATTGGCTCAACCCAGTAAATCAGGCCAGGTCAGTTTGCATAGTCTGAAAGTTTTGATCAATTTAGATGCTAGTCAGTCAAGTATATCACATTCAGGATGTGATATATGTGCATTTTAAAACTCAATGGGTCTAATAAAAGAATTTTGATTATATATTCGTTATATTTCAAACTGAACATGGTAAGAATTCCAAAGGTGTTCGGAAAGTTTCTCTTTGGTCAAAACAGCACATCCAGCAATATCCTGCATCCATTAACAAATCAGAACCTTCATAAAGCATCTGTAAAATGACACCGATAATGAACATTGAAACCCATCATCTTTTCACGCTTAACAAAAATGATGACATGCTGAGCAGTAATTAGAGAGAAACAATAGCCTTTCATTATTCCATCAGTTTGTACATCACATCAGCTCGTATTCAATCAGTATGTAGCCATGTCTGTTTGCACCACATTATCGATTGCACTGTTTTTGCATCTCATCTCTATCTACCCACAAAGCTGCCTGCAACAAACAAATGTATGAATTAACATATTGCTTTCACAGTTCCCATAACAATACAGCCTTTACACTGAGAAATACATTTGGATCCTGAGGCAAGTTTAAGGAGAATTAAGATTCCATGTTATTCTCTATAAGCTGACCCAGTTTGCAGTGACTCCCCATTTACTCCTTGTTCTCCTTTTGCTGTAGTCAGCAGATCACAGCACTGCTCTGTGCTGGTACAGAAAATGTTAATTACTCATTAAAAGTTCTTGATGAGAAATAGGCAAAGCATTTGCTAAGCGGCACTCTGTCACACCCCTGCACATCCAGGCCCGGAAACCATTCCCAAGAACACAATTAAGTGACACACAATCCTGTCTCCATAATGTAATGGCAATCATTGTCATTAAATTTAGAGACCCTGTTATTGTGCCCCCTCTGAGGGTCCTGACCTTAGCGTAGGGGAGGTTTTCCTGGGCTTTCATGACCCACAGAGCAATGTCATCTGAAACCTGAGCTCCTGGTGGAGCCTCCCTTGGCAAACAGGTCTGTGGAAGGAGGTCACGTAAAATACGATCCAAGAATAACCCCCATAGAAAAGTACTGATAAGTAGATATGGAGTTATCTAGTGATAGTGGGAGGGCCCTTAAGGGATCAGACCTTTGCAATAAAAAGAACTTGCTTTGGGACTGAAATGTTTCCTCCTGTGGAAGAGAAGGAGCCTGGCCAGTGCAGGAGAGGGAAAGGCACTAGCTTAGCACATGGGCCACACCACCGCGCACTGTGAAAGCATTTCTCTGCTACTGGGAGGGAGTCTCCTGCTCCACAGTTTCCTTTAATGGAACTGCTCACGTGGATGTGGGCCGATGTTATAAGACGGTTTCAGAAGAGGCTTGTCACAATGCATTCAACAAACATTTCCAGAGTGTATCAAAGTGGAAAAAGAACTGAACTGAATAGTTGATAGATTAATCTATCAACTATTTTATCGACTGGTCGATTAATCTAAGTGATTAATTTTCCTTCAGAAAATCAATCTGACCGTTTAATTTTAAGTTAATTATATTTTGAAAACAACAAACTGTTTGCCATTGCATGGCTTTAGATAATGTATGCCAGTTTTTCAGCACTATACGCACATTACAGTATCTTCATCCACAATTCGATAGGCAGATTAGTAGTATGCTGCTCTAGAAGGATGGAACAGATCTTTTAAAAGATGAGATACTGTGGTTAAACAAAGTAAAAACATGCTGTTGGTGTGGCGGACATTTCTTTTGTAAATATGGTTTTAATTTTTATTTCCGTTGACAAATTATTTTCCTTCCGTTTTCATTTCAGTTTTAGTTTACGATAACAACACTGGTCCCAACAAGTCGAATGTGCACAAACTGAAACACTGGCACCATCAATCCATGTAGAATAAGCTCATATTTTAGTCCAAACACTTTCTCAAACACTTATTCAATGAAGATTTTAATGTAGCAGGCAGACAACTTTATGGTTTTAATAATGAATGTATTTAGAAGCTACAAGCATAAAATATATTAAAAGTCTCTCCGTTCTAATGTTAATTTAATGAACGTGAATAGACAGCACTTCAGATGTTTTTGCCTGCCCTGGCAGTGCATTGTCCAGAATAGCTCTGTGCTTTTCCTTTTCAGGTGCTCCTGCATATTGTTGTAAGGCATCGCACTTTGCACAGTGTAAAACACTTTTTTGTTTCGTGATAATTTGAACTACTCTCATAATTACGTAGTGATATTAAAGGAAAACATTTGTTATAATGAACTGAAACAAACGTAAACGTAATTTAATTCGATTTACAAAAAAAAACGTGTCGATTTAAAATGTTGATATAGACACGTTTCCAGGGTCAACATCATCGACGCGCTAGAATAATCGCGGCTGCCCTAGAATACTCCCGCCTTTCTTCTTGTACTCAGGTGTCCAAGGTAATTCTTATATCCCTGTTTATTTGCCAGCTCAAGCAGACAAAACACACACAAGGAAATGTTACATTTTGTCCACATTTACTACTTTCCAAAGGACATAAATGCACCATGTATCAAGCGTACCAATGGCCTCACACTGCTTCCTCCTAGCCTGAGAATCTTTATCACTCTCACAGGAGTCATGAGTATGGAACAATTTCTACATCTGAATATTTCTATGGTTAGCCAGTCATTTAATGCACCATTGATCCACCACCAATGTAGCTCCCAAGAGAGAGGTAAACAAAGCTTCCACGCTTGCATTCAGAGCTGAGTAAATATTGCAAAGTCATAACTTTTGTAAAACTCCAATACTTGTATCCTTGAGACTTTCTGTCCTCTTATTTGCCTCTGTCCTGGACAGAAGCATGTTGATTAGGAGCTCTACAGCACTGCAGTTACAGGACAACACACTTCACAAGTGACAGTACCAGTTAAGCAAGGTCTGACAGGACAGAGTAACAACTCCTTAAACCTGACAAACCAAAACATTTCAAATAACTGATATAAAAAACAGTTTATTTTTTTTCCTTTTCATCACTGAACAAAAAAATCATAGCTGGCCATAACAAGGAACTCATTTTGTAGGATATAAAAATGACAATCGTCTGATTAAGCTGACTTATGTGTATGATTTGCCTCATTTTATGAGCACGGCATTTCGCTCAGCTGTAGTGATAAATGTCTTACTCAGAACAGGAACAAGAAAAGAAACACACATGGAAGTGCTGAACAAGTTGTGTTGACAGCAGAACCCACATCTTAATTGAAATGTCAGAGCGGAAACCAGGCCTAACAATTAAAAGAAAAGGTCTTTTTGTTACCTGCAAACATGTCTGTAATTTTCATTTAGATCCATACAAAATGTAATGTAACATGCACAGAGGCATTTCACACATCCAGCACTAGCTACAGTATGATTATGTTTGAGATATCAGAGCTACTGTAATAAATAAGTAATAAATATATTTCATGTATTACAAGGGATGATTTTAGGACTTATATAACATCAAAAGTAGGCACTGACAGAGATGGTAAGTGAACAAAATACTGTGATTTTAGATATGAAGATTTCAGCTGTGTGCTATAAATGCACTTCACTATCAAAACAAAAATCTTGTTATATTGTCACCAAAGACAGACTGAGAAAAAAATATCTTCCAGTGCTTGGTACAGTGAAAGGAATTCTTAAAAGAAACCTATTGCAATTCTGGTACCTATTAAAGCAAGAATTCATACATCTTGAAACATCTCAGAACCCTCAGGAGTTATAAAGGATGGCAAACTCAGTCAAACCAGCTCATCAACAACATTCCTCACACTTCGCCCCTGCTGTACTCATGCACGTTATGCAATGGTCACACAAAGGGATCCCTCCGTCGCGGTGCAGCAAATGAAATACTGCAAACAGCACCTGCCACTTCCAAGAGCGGCCGCCTCTCTGCCTTTATTCAAACGAGGCCTCTCTGCATATTCAGTCTTTTAAGTTTCACCAGGCCCTCAAAAAGGCGGCACGCTGCATTTTAAAAGCCCGGACACTATGGCCGACGATAATCAGCGTCAGCGTATCTGATCCCGAGCTTCAACATGTCTTTGAAGAAAAAAAAACTGAGGGGGATTGCTGGTAAATGCGTAATTCAAAGCTTGTGATTAAATTATTAAAGGAATGGGTCGTCTTACAGAAGAGCGAAAACGACTTCCTTTAGATGTGTGGCACTGCGTGCTGTGAGAGTAGCTCCACAGAGGTCAGATCGGGATGGGCAGGGGGCAGAGGACTGGGCTTATTCTTTTTTGAGAGAGACAGACCGCCAAGTTGAGGAGGTGAGAAGCCGTATCTTCACTGGCTATCACAGACCCCCAGCCCCCACCTGTGAACATCGCCGCTGGTCCATCTCATTTATCAGCACCCCACCTGATAAAAACGGGCTGAGAAAGTCAGAGGTCATATCCTTTCTTCACTTTCAAAAGGCTCTGCTCTGCAGACATCTCATGTCTGAGGGCCACAGCACAGACAAAGCAAACACCCTCAAAAAAATAAAGTGGGGAGACCCTAATGGCTGACGTCAGCCAGCCGCATAAAGACATACAGGACATTGGCTCAGCCTCTGTATGTGCCTGAGGGTGAATAGAATAGCATTTATGACCTGCACAAGACAAGTGTGAAACAATTAATAAGATGTGGATATGAAACAGTTTGAAGTGTAGGTTCATATAAAAATGAAAAGGGGGGTGTAGGAATTTTGGAGAACAGCCTCAGATACACTACTATAATACAGACTCTTAAAACAAAGCTGAACTCAATTGCTTAATTCAAACACAATTCCAGACCCCCTAAAATTTCACAGCTGTTCGAAGATGCTTGTCCATTCCCTCTAAGACAGGCATATAGCACCCACAGAAGAGTTCAGGAAGACAGCCACCACGCCGCCTCTGCTACTTCATGAGAGGGGAAATCTGACATTGTCAGGAACGATGACGAAGCCGGCATAGACAAAACACTGCACGGGTCACTCATCTGGCTCAGCACAGACACTGCAGAATAAAGCGTGCTGTGATACCATCTACGTCAGCATGCTGAATACAACAACCCACGCAGAAAACCTGCAGTTTCTATCCAAGGTTTAACATTATTATCGCCTTATCCAACAGAGTATTTCCTGGAACAATGCTGGCTGCAGCTAAGCTCATTTCCTTAATCAGCCTTAAGTTTTTACAGTTATTTCTTACTGTCAATTCTAACGTCCGAGATGAAGCCCGTCTTTCTGTTTGAGTTACTGCGTTCTGCTTTTGCTTTAACGCCGGTCCTGAACCAGAGCGGCCTCCTACCAGCAATCCAAACACTTGTGCTATAAGGTGCTTATATGTGCAGCTTTCCTCTTATCATCTTCCCTGGAGAAACAGCATTTTTACATTAGTTTGCTTTTTGTCTTCCCACTTTCTCCCAGAGCATTTCCTCTGAAATGCGAACGCTACCACTGACGTACTGGCCACTTCCAAGCTCTCTGTGCCGCATGGTTCCACCCAGGAATTCAAGCGAATGAATGAACAAATAACATTTCAAACATAACAACCCCTCCCGCAGAACTGAATGAAGGACAAAGCATTATGCGTAACGCTCAGTACACAAAGCTTACGATACAGGTTGCAGTTTACTGAGCTTTCAGCCGCTCACCCAAAGCAAAGGCCCCTGTTCCTCCACGCTCCTTGCCGTATTGGCCCAACGTGGATTTCAGCGCACAATGAATGGCCTGAGCATGGGGGCATTTTTAAGGAAGTACACTAAGGCAGACACATTTCCCAGCAGGCCCTTGTGCAGCATGACTAATTCCTATTTGCTATTGTAACACCAAGCACAGTATGCAGAGTCCTGACCTCCCATCCGCATCCCAGGAATTCTCTACATTCCTGCCTGCTGGAGTTACCAGCTTAGGCTTCTTCCTGTCCCCTGTAGGGAATTCCTCAGTGTGTCACTGTCACATGTCACTGGGGCCAGTAACTTCTTTGTTTCCAGATCCATTTACTCCAGAACCATTTACATCAGATGCTAAAAACATTGTGGAATTGGGTGTCGATGTGGCTCGCAACAGGCAGGCTCCTGACATCTACTAAGCCTGAAAATTCACTGATCACACGTTGTCTTTATGTTAATACTTTATATTGCTAATGTGACTAAGCGTGACAAACTCTGCTAGTGGAAGTTTGACAACGTGGGCTGTCGGTGAACGATATTCCCCGAGCCTTCTGCATGTAAACCAATTAATGTCCTATACTTAGTGCAGCAGGAGGCTATAAAAGCAAGCGGTGGCGGGCCTGCAGCTCAGGCCAGCCCCAAACGGGATGTCTGGTAGATCAGCTCCAGAGCCCTGTGTGCCCCGGCCTTGTCTCCCACTTCCCCTGCCGTGCTCCTTCTGTAGTTTCATCATACCTGGCCCATTCTACATCACATCATCACCGTGGAAAGCCAGAGCCCATGGGACTTCACAAAAAATAATATTTACATACAGTTTTCCAATCCTCCACCCCAGCGTTGTTACGTAAAGCGACGTCCGCTCCTCCTGTGTGCCACGCCCACCTCGTTTACCTCCTGTGATGACCCATTGTTTCCCCCTGTGTGGCGCTGCCGCTCGCCAGTCTTGTGCCTTGTCTTGTGTATTTAGGTCTGCGTCTGTGTGTTTTCCAGCCGAGGCGGCATTAACCTTGTCCATGTCGTGGTGTTGTGCCATTAAACCCTCGTTTGCCCTAACCCCTGGTCTGGATCTCGCTCCTTCTCCGCCCGTGCAACCCGCGATACGCAACAAAATGCCGCGTCTCCAAAAAAGCACGGCTTTGGAGCGGCTTGGTCTGCTGCAGGACTTCATGTTCTGGCGGTACCAGCCTGAAGTGCGCCACAACCCGGAAGCCCTGGAGCTGGCTAGCCGAGGTCTCATCCTCCTACAGGAAAAGCGCCCGGCTGGTCAGCAACCCCCGTTAACCCGAGCGCGGAAGCTCCTTCAGCGCCTGCTCTCGCTGATCGGCGCGGGAGGAGAGGAGCACCGTGCGAAGTCGAGCGGAGGCGAGCGTTCCGGCAGCTCCCACGCTCGCCCTGCGCGCCTGTTCGCTGGTCCCAGCCGGGGAGAGCGATGAAGAGCGAGGGAGCTCCCCATTCACCTGGGCTGAGGCCGCCGCCGTTTGGGACTGCGTCCACGGTGAGCCGACGCCTCCGGGGGAAGCATACCCTGTCCGGCCAGAGCGCCTTGCACAGAGGTAGATCAGCCCGGTGAGCGACCCGGTCCCGAGGATCCCGAGGACTCTTAAAGGGGCAGTGCCCGTACGGCCAGCGCTGGACCTGCCGCCGCTGGGACTGCCTGAAGCGGGCTAAGAGGCGCCTCCGCAGCCCATTGCTGCGTTTAAAGAGGCTGCTCAGCCCGCTGCCAAGCACGCAGCCACCGCTGCCCAGTCCTCCTGTTTCAGACTATCCACAGCCCTCACGGTTCTTGCTAATCCCGTGGTCCCTGCTCATCTCGCAGCTCCGCTGGGCCCGCCGCCCCGCGTGTGCCTATTCCACCCGAGACTGCAGCCACTGGGACTTGTCCAGCCCGGGACATGGTGTCCCCGAGGAGGTCTTGAACGACACCCTCACTCTTCCCCTCGTGGCAGAGGAGGAGGAGCTCCAGTGGGACCCCTTGGGTATCCGGTTGCTCCACGCCCCGGATCCAGGAGGACACCCTGAGCAACCGCCGGTGCCCCAGAGGGGTGGGGCCCATCGAGGTCCCCGCCTCTCGGTATCCTGGAAGGGTAGGGGGCACCGTAGGAGGGTCCGGGTCCCTCCCGTCCCACCCTCTGCCGCGCCCGTGCGGCCCCTGGCCGTTGCCCAGTGTTCCCTCCGGCTCCCTCCTGGGCCCCTCTGGGGGTCCCTCGGCCCGTCCCCACTACTCCTGCGGGGCCTCCTCCTGCTCCTGGCTCTCCCTGGCCTGCGGCCCCTCCGGTCGCTGCTCGTCCTCTGCCTGGGGGCCTTCGGGCGCCCTGGGGTCTGTTCGCCCCTCCTCCGTTTCTCCCGCCTCCTTTTGTTCCCTCGTTCTCTCCTGGCCCCTTCGTTCCCCCGTTCACTCCCGGCCCTTTTGTTCCTCCGTTCCCTGGTGTTTTCTCGCCCTCTCCCTTCCTGGTTTGTCTGTCGGCATTCCCTGTTCTCTGTCGGGTCTTGTCTTCTGTCTCTCAGCTTGTTTTGCCTTTCTGTCTTGTGCCCTGTTCTTGGTTGATGTTCTGTTTTGTTTTTCAGGTCTGGTCTGCCCCGTTCGTCTCGTCCGTCGCCTCCCCTGGGGCGCGCTCGGAGTGCACGCCTTTGGGGGGGGTTCTGTTACGTCCAGCGACGTCTGCTCCTCCCGTGTGCCACGCCCACCTCGTTTACCTCCAGTGATGACCCATTGTTAGGTCTGCGTCTGCGTCTTTTCCGGCAGATGCGGCATTAACGTTGCCCATGTCGTGGTGTTGTGCCATTAAACCCTTGTTTGCCCTAACCCCTGGTCTGGATCTCGCTCCTTCTCCGCCAGTGCAACCCGCGATACGCAACAAGCGTATGGCGGACACACTGTCGTCCCCGCCATTCTCCAAACGAGACAGACCTGTCTGCACTTGGAGGGCCATCCTTCCATTACATAAAGGAGGATTCCTTGTACCACAAAGTGATGTGATGAAAGATGTTTTATTCTTGATTTTCAGAGAGATTTCAACATTCTGTGGCTCTCATAGGTGTTCAGATTGCAAGCTTCAGCATAGCTCAGGTGATGCATGCACGCCCCACAGTCCCCATGCTCCTGACACAAGGCTTATTTATCTCTATTATCTGTTTATGGCAGTTACTTAAGCATGACGTTTTTAATCATTAAATCTTATGCTTATTTTACTTTTCCTGTGCTTTGTAGAGTACAGCTGAAAATTGTCTAATAATTTAGTTGATGGCTGTCAACTCCAACACACTAAAAAAGTGTAAGGGAGTAAAGAAAAATGTTTTAAACTATTTATCTGGGTACGAAATATGCTACAATTCACATGAGAATATTTGTAATTGGACCGTACCAAAATTACAAGTAACAAGAAATTTCTCCAAAAAGTTACTGATGTCTTGTAGGGTTGCTAGATTACACACTTTGGTTTCCAGACCTCCTCAGGGGTACATGTACTCATAAAAAATCAACACCAGCTCAATTAATTAATTAAGTAAATTAAGTAAATAGCTTGACAAGGTATTGATTAGCCAAACACGGTATGTTAATGGTTGAGTAAAAAACTACATGGGTACTGGATGGTTACTGCAAATACTGGGAGATTTCAGGAGAGGTTAGTCAATGGCTAAGCTAACATACAGTACATTGACAAACATGCTATCATAGTCATAGCCAAGCATGAAGATCATTTGAACATAATGATAATTTTAGACATTTGCACAGTACTTTACAATCCATGGTTACAAAAAAGGACTATGTTTGGGTTTATACTCATCAACTGATGTAATGCACAAGCAAAACTGTGCAAAAAAAAAACTGTAAAACTTGTTATATCCTACAAAAAAAAAGAGATCTGTTTGGAATTTAGCTACCTTGCTAGTAAAGATAAGCGAGTACAAGAAACAAATTAAGTATTGCGTGAGCGTGACTGCTGTGCCGGTCACATCCATGCATGGTGCAGAGATCATAACAGTACAGCAATGAATATGAATGCCAGTGTCACAGACACACCGCCATGTGCTACAAGCCGATTTAAATGCCAAAAGGGACGTGGGCAAATAAGCACTTTGTATGCTAGTTTATACTCCAAATTAATTCTAACAAAATATGCAGGCACCTCCACACCTGAGACTCATGGCATCTCTTCAGCCTGGTTTATACCAAATCCACACAAAATACACAGGGGATCCCCTGGAAGACCAGTCTGCAACACCGTTATATACACCATTAACTGCCATATCAGATCGATATCATTAACTGCTATACACCATTAACTGGGGATCTTAAGATTTCAAAATAGCAGAAAAAACATACTGTTAGAATACGGTATACGGTATAATAATGCATGGACTGTATGACATATTCTAGTCAGTATAATTAGCTATTTAGTATTTTTATATCTTAACCTAACCCTTTGCTGTGGGAGGCCTACGTAAGTACTGAGCTACAGTAATGTTTTGTTGCCGTATTTTCTCACAGCTGTGAGTATACCAGGAGTGCCATGCGGTGACTGTTTTCCTCCAACTTGGCTCATGGTGCCACAGATTGTTGTGGCAGTAGTTTCCAGGTCAGGGAGGAAACCCAAGGCGCCTCTTCCTGTTGTCCTGCTTCAGCACAGCTGAACAATCCAGTGAAACGCAAGGTTAGCGGCATGTGCGCTGCGGGGGCCGCACTCAGCGAAACAAAAGCTACTCACAGTGTGATGCATCAGGACAGGCAGCCCTTCAGACACTCTGCTATTACCTCACCCACAAAACACTTTCACCTCCACTTTTCCAGAAAGTGCTTGTAACACAGAGGGCAGGTAAACACACGTCTGCTATTGCTTAAGTCCATCAGTTCACGATTCTTGGAAAGCCTTGTTCTAAGAAGACAGTGATATATAGATCATTACACAGATTATTACATGGTAGGATCATCTACTGAAATGTGGATGGTGTAAATGACATGGGTGCTTCAGATGAACATCGACCCTGGCATTTTGTGTCCTCTGAAATGCCTACTGCTGTGGATAAATAAGCTTGTTACTCAGAGGCTGGAATGCTGGTGATAATTCTAAGCAGGTTATTCAAGCCTGCGGTGTCTGTACAACAGCGGCAATGTAACATGAAAAGCAGTTCAGGTTGAGCTTCCCCTGGCGAATGTGATATAAGAATATATGTTAGCCTTCGCCTCGCCCGGTCAGTGTGATCTAAGGATATATGTTAGCCTTCGCCCCACCCAGTGAGTGTGATCTAAGGATACATGTTAGCCTTCGCCTCGCCTGGTGAGTGTGATATAAGGATATATGTTAGCCTTCGCCTCGCTCAGGGAGTGTGATCTAAGGATATATGTTAGCCTTCGCCTCGCCCGGGGAGTGTGATCTAAGGATATATGTTAGCCTTTGCCCCATCCGGTGAGTGTGATATAAGGATATATGTTAGCTTTTGTCCCACCCAGTGAGTGTGATATAAGGATATATGTTAGCTTTTGTCCCACCCAGTGAGTGTGATATAAGGATATATGTTAGCATTTGTCCCACCCAGTGAATGTGATATAAGGATATATGTTAGCATTTGTCCC
>JABFDZ020000118.1:15443185-15460085 GCA_019775955.2 Pollimyrus isidori | reverse complement strand
AGTGGAAAACCCCCCAAAAGTGAGCCGTACTGAACCGTACCGTGCCGTACTATGCAGTGGAAAAGCGCCATTAGAGGTGCCAACTGGCCTACCTGCATGCAACACCAACATACAGGCCAGCAGGATTTGCACCTCCTCAAACCACAGTGATGTCAGTTAACATTGCTAACCCCTCTACACTACGCCATCCATCATAAACAACATAATAAATAAATAAAATGTAAGATGGTAAAGTATTATTTGCAAACTTCATGAAAAGTCGATCAGAAATCAGCTGAAAGCAAAAGGTTCCAGCCACTGAAATTATAATGTGAGAGATTAAGTTCTCTTTGTCACTTTTCCAAATCTGAGATAAGAGATTAATCCTTTGCCACTTAAAAATTAATTAAACAAGAAACTTATAAAAGATTAGAGTTGAGTTTCACACCTCCCCATGGAGGATCGTGACCTTGGCATGGTGCAGGGATTTGTGACGACCTGGTGGCTGGACTCACCCACATAACTCGGCTGGTCCCAGCCTCAGATGGTTATGTGGAACCATCTCATCATGCTGCCAAGCACAAGAAGACAGGGGGCATCAAATGAGATGCCAGTATCAACCACTGGGAATAGGAACCCAGGCAGATCAGACCTTGGCAATGGACAGTGGCTTTGGGTTTGTGGAACATTACCTTTCATTTGTGGAAGTGGCCTGAGTTACTGCAGGTATCCATAAAATTTAGTTGGTCTTGGCTCCACACAAAGTTTGAGCTCTGGAACAGAACCCCTGGATAGGGGGTGGACCCGCTCCCATTCTGGAGAAAGACATCAGGTGAGTGTGAATCAAGGGCATGACTTTGGGTTGAGCATTGGGGGGGTTCAGATCTCCACCCATTTAAACAGATCCAGGGGGTTGTATTGGCTTTGATTATTGGGGGTTACACCCATGGTGTGAATACTCACAACTGCCAACCTGATAGCCACAAAAGGGTGTCACCTCCATGTGACTACGTTCGTGATACATAGAGAAAATCTGCTGTCTGTGTTTAATGCAGCAAACTGCAGACCTGTCACAGTGGTTCTGATATCCCAAGGGCCCACTGGTGGACACCAGCGGAAAGGGGAGCTGTCATGCTGAAAAAGGAGACCTTCAGGGCAATGCTTGCGTAAGGTTCTCCTGAATCAGCTGAAACAGACCAGAAGAGGGGGTCCTGAAGGACAAGCTCACGCATGAGGGGAGTGTGGAAGGGTTGTGGGGAGGCTGTCGAGTGGCCCCAGAATGAAGGGAAGGCTGTGTTCATTAAGCAGGGGAAGGACTGACCAGTAATGGGGAACACTCTGAAAAACTTCATAACCCAGGTGATATTACCTCTCTTTCTCTTTATTCTCTTTATTCTCTTTACATGGTAATGCAACACAAAAAAAGACCCCAACAATCCGCCAACACAACAAAAATACATACCATGACAAGAAGAACAGGAGTAGGATGAAGAAAAAAATCTTATAACTACTACCCCTAAGCTGGAGACAAGTGTGTTTTTTTGTCTGTTTGCTTGCTTGCTCACTTACTTGGTACAATGGATTTGGTTAAGCCAACTGTCCAGGATAAGCAGTTAGAAGATGTATGGATGGTAAACAATATTTTTTATACTGAGTGTGGTATTTTTGATAATGGCTTTCAGAAAAGCAACACATAGCTGAAATCCAGTCCGAACCACACTTTTAAGGGTAATGCCTACTCCTAGTCACTAATCATTAACAATGACTGCACAGTAGCAGCATTTTGGGTGTCTCCTGATTTGAAAAGCACCATTTATAATCTGAAAATTTTTCTTACAGGTTATAAATTTGAAACAAATACATGGCTTATTCAGAATATTGTACTACAGCCAAGCATATGAAATCAAAACGGCATAATAAAGTAGAATTTCAAATGCTGTCAATGCAAGAATGCAGGCCTGGAACTAGAGATGGGCGATCCACGTTTTTCAGTTCCGATCCGATTCCGATACACAACTGCCAATACCGAAACAGATTCCGATACAAAAGCTCTTTTTACTTTGTTATACTTTATATGTTATTTTTAAGCTAGTAAATACAAATGGAAAAATGTATGACCTAAAATATTATATTACTGCATATTAGACTACTACAAACATAGATACCATACTGTTCCATCTCGTTTATGAAATTAACTGAAAACCAGTTTTCACTGCTTTACGTGATATTCGGGAGAAATAGCAGTTTACGCATCGGAACTGCCTGGGATACAAACGTTATGCGTGAAAATAAACTCTTCAGCCAATAAGGGTAAAGGTGTTTTGTCATGGAGGCTATTCCAATTTGTGCAGCTGGGTGAGAGGTCATAATGCATCTAACCCTATTGTATTGCATCAGGATGCTTTGCTTTAAGCCAGCACTGCAAGCAAGTGCAACGCACCTAATGACCGGAGTGGGGAAACAAACTGAAACATGGACTAATGACAACAACCAGAAACATCTGATCACATGAGGATCCCACACGAGGTTAACGAGGGGGCGTGGCACACAGAAGGAGCGGACGATCGGGGCAGGACAGGGGTAATGTTGGGATAAGATCTTTATCCAAGCCATAAAGAAAAAAATGCTCTTCTTGTTTTATCCTGTTCATTTTTAATTGGTTTTCTATTTCTTATGGGAATAATTCGATCAGAACTCAAACTATTTAGGATTCGATGCAGAGTCCGGAACGGATTATGTTCGAGAACCGAGGTACCACTGTACTCCCAGATCATCACTTCTTATCTCCTGATAACGCTCCTCATACTGCAAAGGGTATGCGCATGATGTCACAGCAGGCGGAAATCACTGAACTGACACCCACTGAGTAGCAAAAAAGACTGAGGGACAGAGATTGCCTTCGGTTTGAATGCCGCAACAAAACACATGTAAACTTTTTGTGATGTATTGCCTCTGGACACAAAAGCTCTGAAGGACCCACTGAAGCACAGCAAACTGTGACATGAATATGCGTGTCCCTCACTCAGGACACACAGGGCGTCCCACTCAGGACAGGCAGGGCGTTCCACTCAAGACACGCAGGGCGTCCCACTCAGGACAGGCAGGGCATCCCACTCAGGACAGGCAGGGCATCCCACTCAGGACAGGCAGGGCGTCCCTCACTCAGGACACACAGGGCATCCCTCACTCAGGACACACAGGGCGTTCCACTCAGGACAGGCAGGGCGTCCCGCTCAGGACACACAGAGTGTCCCTCACTCAGGACAGGCAGGGCATCTCTCACTCAGGACAGGCAGAGTGTCCCACTCAAGACAGGCAGGGCGTCCCTCACTCAGGACACACAGGGCATCCCTCACTCAGGACACATAGGGCATTCCACTCAGGACAGACAGGGCGTCCCACTCAGGACACACACAGTGTCCCTCACTCAGGACACTCAGGGCGTTCCACTCAAGACACGCAGGGCGTTCCACTCAGGACAGGCAGGGCGTTCCACTCAAGACACGCAGGGCGTTCCACTCAGGACACACAGGATGTTCCACTCAGGACACACATGGCGTCCCTCACTCAGGACAGGCAGGGCGTTCCACTCAAGACACGCAGGGCGTTCCACTCAGGACACACAGGGCATCCCTCACTCAGGACACGCAGGGCGTCCCTCACTCAGGACAGGCAGGGCGTCCCTCACTCAGGACAGGCAGGGCGTTCCACTCAGGACACACAGAGCGTCCCACTCAGGACACACAGGGTGTCCATCACTCAGGACACGCAGGGCATCCCTCACTCAGGACAGGCAGGGTGTTCCACTCAGGACAGGCAAGGCGTTCCACTCAAGACACAAAGGGCGTCCCACTCAGGACATGCAGGGCATCCCTCACTCAGGACACATCTGCTGGTCAGTGAAGCCTTCCGCCAGCAGAACCATGAAAAGAATTGCATTTAAAAATCCAGAATTGTTAATACAGAGTGGTCTCTTAGTTTGTTCTGCAGCTGTATATTGAAATCTTATCATATTAGTCCAACAAAATAAAGAACAGAAAGTAAATAGGGTTAAGTGTTGCACATAGGAAAAGGCTAATTGCATCAACACGCACAACGAGGGACAGAGTATCTCAGCATACATTATCTTTTTTTTCTCTTTCGTGACGTAACTATACTATTCCTCCTGTAAGATAATATATAAATAAAACTCACCACCAATCTGTAACTCAATTCAGAGAAATGCACCAATAATAAAGTTAACATTGAGCTCGACTTATGACATCTACAGCTGCAGGACCCTGTGAAGGTAGCAGCTGTCTGATAACAGAAGCTGAATCATTTTAACATCAGACAGATACATGTGCATGTAAAAGGATCTGCAATTATCATAACTGTCAAAAGGCATACAAAGTGTGATAAAGTCTATAAAGTGCCTAGCTCTGAGTAACTCTGCATTTCAACAAAGCCAGTCAGGTTGAATGAAGAAGAATGCAAGAACCTTGCTAGGTTTGAATTTAATTAGCGCAAGAGCTGTGCAGTAAAAATCAATGTGAGAAAGCACCCAAGCTGGAAATGGAAAAGAAATGAACAGTTGTTTTTAAGACAAAATGGCTCATTGAAAAGATAATCGACAGCTCATTGCACATGGTTTAAAGGCCACACTGCTGCCACACTTCACAAAAAGCACTCAGTCAAAGCAGCTATAGCTCTGCCCCTAAGAGTATTTTGGGGGTCGCAGAAACATTAAGGACAGACAGGACCATATGACATGCATGATTCTCACAAGACAAATAAGAGAAGCTGAATTCTCCATATTATGCTCAATAAGCCTCAAAGAGCTTACAGACTAAACAGAGTAGCACTGAAGACTGATCAGCACACTCCATGCATACTTTGGTCGTCTAATAATGGGCATAATCCTCTTATGGGCAGGAGTACCGGTAAGACCAGAAAAACACCGTCACCCACGCGGTGCCAGTAAGTCGCTTGTCTCCGGAAATGTTTTTTCTTGTGTTGGTGAATCCCATTCATATGATCATTAATTTTTCCCGCTTCTTTCATTCTTCTCTATAACATCAGTGCCTCACTATTTTTACAAAACATGGGAAAAAGGCAGGGATATCAGAACCAAAGCAGATGGTGTCCTCCAAATCTGCCTCTACGGATATTCATCCCTCAAACTGAAAATCTGAAGCTTGTGGTAGTCCTCATATATATACACACATATTCTCACCTTGTGCTGAGAAAATATGAATGACCAAGTTGACCATAAAACATGTACATATAATGTCGAATGTAGTGCTCTATTCAAAGATGTTTTTATTGTGCTCATTCTAAATTCTGATGGTGATTTCTCCTGTGACAGGCAGCATGGGGGTGCAGTGATTAGCACTGTTGCCTCACACCTTTGGGACCAGCATTCAAGTCTCTGCCAGGGTTCCATGTGTGTGTGAAGTTTGCATGTTCTCCCTGTGTCATCATGAAGTTTCCTCCTGGTACTTTAGAATCCAAGTACTGCACTGAGTCACAACCTCATGTTAGTGACCTATGCACTGTACTGAGGCATTGCTACAGTTGTGTTCAAAATTATTCAACCCCCACTGAAACTGAGTGTTTTGGCCAGTTTGACATTGATTGTCATCTTGTTTACAATTAAATCAAAGAGGCACTTGTAAGTCAGACAAATATAACAAAACATTTATAATGAAAAAAACACAAATGTCTTTTCTGTGCTCACATCATTATCAGTTTTATTCAACCCCCAAGTGACATTCATTCTTAGTACTTAGTACAACATCCTTTTCCAGTTATAACATCTTTTAAACGTGAAGCATAGCTTGACACAAGTGTCTTGCAGCGATCGACAGGTATCTTAACCCATTCTTCATGGGTAAAAGCCTCCAGTTCAGTGACATTCTTAGGCTTGCACGCTGCAACTGCTTTCTTTAAGTCCCACCAGAGGTCCTCAATCGGATTTAAGTCTGGTGACTGCGATGGCCACTCCAGATGTTCCAGCCTTTAATCTGCAACCATGCTCTTGTGGACTTGGAAGAATGCTTGGGATCATTGTCCTGTTAAAAGGTCCAACGTCTTCCAAGCCTCAGGTACAGTATGTGATGGACTGCATCACATTTTCTTCCAATATCTCCTGGTACTGAAGATAATTCACGGTACCATGCACACTCTGAAGCTTCCCTGTACCTGCAGAAGCAAAACAGCCCCAAAGCATGATTGACCCCCCGCCATGTTTTACAGTAGGTGTTCTATTCTTCATAGGCCTTGTTCTTCCTCCTCCAAACATAGCGTTGATCCATGGGCCCAAGCAGTTCTAATTTTGTTTCATCAGTCCACAGAACACTATCCCAAAACTTTTGTGGTTTGTCCACATGACTTTTGGCATACTGCAGTCGACTCTTCTTATTCTTTGGAGACAGCAAGGGGGTGTGCCTAGGAGTTCTGGCATGGAGGCCTTCATTACACAGTGTGCGCCTTATTGTCTGAGCTGAAACTTCAGTACCCGCATCTGACAAATCTTTTTTCAGTTCCTCAGCAGTCACACAGGGACTTTTCTCCACTTTGCGCTTCAGGTAGCGCACATCAGTCGAAGTCAGCATCTTCTTTCTGCCACGACCAGGTGGCGTTTCAACAGTGCCCTTTGCCTTGACTTTGCGAATTATGCTTCCTATGGTGTCTCTTGGAATGTCTAACATCTTTGCAATCTTCTTATAGCCATTGCCCTTCTTGTGAAGAGAAATCGCCTCTTCTCTTGTCTTGTCTTGCTGGACCATTCTCTTGACTTCACCATGTTTGCAAACACACTAGTAAATGTCTAGAAGGAGCTGAGTATCACAGTCATTTTAAATCTGCCTAATTGGTGCTTATTATGCTTGATTGCTGCTCATTGACATCCACAGGTGTTTTCAATGCCTGATCGAAAACACTTGAATGAACCTCTGTTCTTAGGAGTGGTAGTCTTTAAGGGGTTGAATAATTGTGTCAATGAAGAAACCACAAAAAAAAACATTTAATATTGTATTACAAAAACAACTGATGTCATCTTAGTTGCATTTAGTTCTTTAAAAAGTCCTTGTAAGATTTCATTCTAAACACAAATACAAATGTACACAGAATTCCCTAAAACCCTTTACAGCATTGGGGGTTGAATAATTTTGAACACAACTGTATGTTATGTGAGGCGAAGGGACTTTTGCCCCTGTTATGTTCCAGCTCCGTCCGATCCTCATGTGTGCCACGTCCACCTCGGTCTGCTGCAGCAATTCGTGTGCTGGCGGTAACAACCGGAAGTACGTTGGGACCCCGCAGCCCTGGAGCTGGCCAGCCGAGGTGCCGCCCTCTTATCAGGGGAGCGCCCGGGTCAGTGGAAAAAGCCGCCTACTCCGCCTGATCGGCAAGGGATGGGAGGAGTACATCGCGCAGAGCCAGGGGGCGGCGAGCATTTCTTTGGGCGCCAGCTCGCTCAGCCCCGCCAGGGAAGTCGATGGTAAGTGAGGGAGCTCCGCGATCGCGTGGACAAACGCTGCTACCAGCTGCCTCCGCGGTGTGCAGAAGCCGTCATTGGAGGCGTACTCCTATTGGCCCGCTGACATCGCTGGGAAGGGGATCAGCCCGGTGAGCGACGCGATCCCGCGGATCCCAAGGGCATTTAAAGGGGTAGTGCCCGAGCGGCCGATGCCGGACCTGCTGCCACCTGCGCTGCCTGAGGCCACCACACCCGCGCCTCCACCAGCAGCTGCTGCATTGCCCAAGGCCACCACGTCTGCGCCTCCGCCCGCAGCTGCTCTGCCTGAGGGCGCCACGCCTAGGTCTCCACCTACAGCTGCTCTGCCTGAGGCCACCACGCCTAGGCCTCCACCCGCAGCTGCTCTGCCTGAGGCCGCCACGCCTGCGCCCGTAGCTGCTCTGCCTGAGGCCGCCACGCCTGCGCCTCCGCCTGCAGCTGCTATTCCTGAGGACGCCACGCCTGCGCCTCCGCCTGCAGCTGCCTTTCCTAAGGCCGCCACGCCACTCCTGGGGCGCGCCTTTGGGGGGGGTTATGGCCCACTCCGGAACTATCCACGGCCCCGCCCTGCTTGTTCCTGCTTGTCCCGTGGTGCCGCCCGCGACCCCGCCTGTTCCTGGTTGTCCCGAGGCCTCGCCTGTTTCTGCTTGTCCCGCGGCCTCGCCCGCGGCCCCGTCTGTTCCTGCTCAACCCGAAGCTGCAGCCACAGCGGCTCGGAACCCGTGCAGCCCAGAAAAATACGTCCCCGAGGAGGTCCCGGACAACACCATCGCTCCTCGCTTTGAGTGGAACCCTTTGGGGATCCGGTTGCTGGATTCCCCGGACCCAGGAGGACACCCGCCCCCTGGCGAGCCCGTGCGGCCCCTGGCTGTTGTCCAGTGGTTGCCTGCGGGTCCTCCAGCTCCTGGTCGCCGCCTCCTTTTTTTCCTCCGTTCACTCCCGGCCTTTTTGTTCCTCCTTTTGGTCCTGGCCCTTCTGTTCCCTCAGTCTCTCCCTTCTTTGTCTGCTTGTCTGCTTTCCCTGTCCTGTGTCAGGTCCTATCCTGGGTTCCGTCTTTGTGCCGGTTTTGTGTGTTGGTTCTGTTCCCAGGTTTCTGTTGATGTTCTCCTGCTTTTGTTTTCCAGGTCCTGTCTGCCCAGTTCGTCTCGTCCGTCGCCTCTCCTGGGGCGCGCCCGGTGTGCGTGCCATTGGGGGGGGGTTCTGTTACGATCCAGCTCCGTCCAATCCTCATGTGTGCCACGGCCACCTCGTTATCTCTCGTTTTGCTGATTGTTTTCACCTGTCTCTTGTTCCTGCCTGCCTGTTTTGTGTATATTAAGTCTGCGTCAGCGTAGGTCCGGCAGACTTGTCATTGAAGTTGTCTAGTGTTGGTGTGTCCTCCATAATAAAACCCTGGCTGGACACACCTCCTTCATCGCTCGCCGACCGCCGCAATCGCAACAGCCCCCTACTGGCCCAATAATAATATTGCTGACAAAATCAGGGTTTTTATCTAAGAAACAATTCATCAATTCAAGTGCTAAATACCCCAATTCTGCATATCTTCAGATGTACCTCAAGCTGGTATGAAAGAGTGCCATGGTTTTCTGCTGCAGCTGCATCCAGCACATTATTTATTCCATAAGTGGCTAAGCTGACCCCATAGGTGAGGGAGAAAATCAGCTCTCCAATGCTCACAGAACACTGTACATGCAGAACAGTTACATGGGGGTGCGTGTAGTTTCTGGACAAATAAGGTTACACTTCTTTTAGGAAAATCTCTCAGCTGGCCTCTGTTAGCGTATGACATAGTATTATGGTTAGGGCTCAGGTTTAAATACAGAGTAAAAATACTGCTTTCTATGAACTGTAATCAGCACTGGCCTAAATAGTTTTTAGAGTGGAAGAATTTTTCGTTTTTTTCCGTGTTTTGGATTGCTGAAGGATAATGCAAGTCTTACCATTTCAAGCCATATATTGAGACTATTTCACCAAAAAACACACATTACCACACAAACCAAAGAGAAACATGCTGTACTAATATAGCTCTTACATTTATGATTTATGTTGATGGAAAAAGCTTCTTAATTGCAGAAAGCTATGTTGCAATTCATAAGAAAGAGAAAATGATGAGCTTAACAAAATGATGATTCTGATGACTATACCACTGTAACACGGCATGCTTTACCACTTCAGAAACACTCCTGTAATGGTGGAGTAAATGCAGCATTGTGTTGTTGATTGTGTGGCTGAAAGAGACTTATTACGTGAGTACAAGGTGAGCGCTAAGGTACTGCATGCTACCTTTAGATGATGGTAAGTTGGAAGCCTAACAAAATGCTTTTGCAAAGTATTCCACAACATTTCCAGAAACATACAGTTGCAAAATAATGTGACAGGCAGACCTGTAGAAACAACGAATGAGACACCTAGTGAAGGTTTGAAAGGAGAACTCAGTATCAGGCCGTGTTTAACTTCATAAGAAGTGCCACCTGGAAAGCAGACATATCGCTTTTCCTGACAGAGGGCTTTGCTTTCCTTGTTATTCTGAGAGAACGGCATTTCATTGACTTCTATCATTTCAGCCCACCTGCATGATGAAAATTCAGCTTGCAAAGGCTCAGAACAAGCATACCCCTTGTGTGAACACACCTTGACGTTTAAGGGACTGCGTGAATCCCACAGCAATCCAGCAACAATCTGAAGGATCCCAGCAGCAGAGAAGTGCACTCAGGGAACGACACGTTCTCCCTCTGCTGGTGAAGCAGCGGCACTAAATGCATCGCAGACTATTGCAAGTTAAATCCATAGTCAAGTCAAGGATAGGAATGAAATATTACTATCAGAAAAGCAGTGTTACTTATATCTGTATTCCTCATTCACTCTTCCATATACCACCTCCAAGACATTTATGTATCTTTAAAGGGGAAGGAAACTGAAATGGTACTAATAAAACAAAAAATATTACATTCAGGATTTATTACTTAGACATCACTTGAGTTGATCAAGTTACAAAAAAAAGATATAAAAAGCAAGTGAGCAATGATGAATCCCAAGAGCGTTATGGTCGCCACGGCAGCCCAGCCTTCACTCCTCTATTCTGCCAAGCCTTACTTCCGTAATTTAGTTCCATCTCACCAGGACCTTATGTCTCCAGCTTCAGATAAATGGAGATGATGTGACACGCCTCAGAGCCTTCCTCTGCCCTCCTGGCATGCCCTAGTGAGCTAATGCGAAAACATGTCACCTTTCCCATCTATGTACCTCTGAAAACCTAAAGCCGCAGCAGTCACCGACCTCTGCCCAGCACAGCATGGTCTCTGTGCCCAGAGTAAGAGGGAGCAGGTCGCTCCATTGCAGGTGTCCTCGTGGTGGGGGGGAGGGCTGTCGCCGCAGCTATACTCACCGCTTCCAGTGGAGAGCTCACTCTGGCAATCGGGGAGGTGGCTCTCCGCCGGCACACTGATGGTGCGACGCAAGAGCCGGGCCCGGCTTCCAGGCCGGTGCTCCTGCAGCAGGAAGGGAGGCGCCTGGAGGAGGGCAAGGGGCAGGAGGCCACATGAGCAAACAAGGAGGTGGAGTCCAAGCCAAGGCTCAGAATGCTGATACGGACCCAAGGCAATGATTGTGGGTGGGTCTCTGCTATTGAGCTCAAGGACAAATACGGTATATTCCACATAAACAGAAATGTACCTTTCATTATCGCAGTGTTTCCCAATCCGGTCCTCGGGGACCTCCATGCAGTCCATATTTTTTCTCCCTCCCAGCAACCAGTAGGGAGCAAAAAATGTGTACTGTCTGGCAGGGAACTGGAAGGGAATAAAAAGGTGGACTCGAGGCCCAGGTTGGGAAACACTGCTATATTGTATGAATCCCTTGAAGGTTTTTCTTTTTTTGCCATTCGCAGTCTCACTAGTGAGCATTGAATCACACAAACATGTAGTTTAATACACAATCTCTACCAGTGCTAAAATAAAAAACAAAAACAGAGTGTCGCTAATTGTTTTGAGAGTTTCAGATTTTTTAAGCTGTTTTTTTGTTATCGTGCTATTATATTTTTACTCCTGAAGACACTCTCACATTTTATATAAATAGGTCCTCATGAGATTACAGGAAAAACTGCACCACACAGACATATTCTGTTTTGCATGAGCCCCGCAGCATGTCTTTTCTGTCTCACTGGTTTCTCTCTGAAACCAAACCCCTCACCCCCAGACAAGTTACCTGTGGCTGACACCACAGATAAAATATTACTTGGGGAACAGGAATTACGTAATTCGTTCAATGGGCAGAGAGGCGATGGATTTCTCTTTAACTGTCTGGAGGGACAGGAAGATGAATGTCTAGGCTAAAAAAATAAGAAATTAGAAGAATCAAAGGCATGGCGGCAGTGCAGGACCATAAAGCTACGGACGTGGTCTTCTCCAGCCCAACCGGAAAAAGGACAGTGCAGGACCATAAAGCTACGGACGTGGTCTTCTCCAGCCCAACCGGAAAAAGGACAGTGCAGGACCATGAAGCTCCGGACGTGGTCTTCTCCAGCCCAACAGGAAAAAGCAGAGTGCAGGACCATGAAGCTCCGGACGTGGTCTTTTCCAGCCCAACCGGAAAAAGGACAGTGCGGGACCATGAAGCTCCGGACGTGGTCTTCTCCAGCCCAACCGGAAAAAGGACAGTGCAGGACCATGAAGCTCCGGATATGGTCTTCTCCAGCCCAACCGGAAAAAGGACAGTGCAGGACCATGAAGCTCCGGACGTGGTCTTCTCCAGCCCTACTGGAAAAAGGACACTGCAGGACCATGAAGCTCCGGATATGGTCTTCTCCAGCCCAACCGGAAAAAGGACAGTGCAGGACCATGAAGCTCTGGACGTGGTCTTCTCCAGTCCCGCGGGTACCCGACCTGGTGTGGGACTCTGCCCTGCTCTTAAATAGGTGCCAATGTTAATTAACACTAATTAACACTGAAACCAAGGAAGTCCTGAAGAAAAGGCCACTCAGGGTAGTGTTTATGACGATTGGGATTTGGGCTCTGCAGACCACATTAAGTAGGCCATTCTTAATTCTCACTTTTTAGCAAAAAAATCCCCAGTAACTTCTGCAGAAGAATACACCAGGGACTGACAGAGGGCAGGACCAAGTCTGGGCATCACCATCCCACAGTTTGCAACAGACCGTTTGAAGATCCAGGTTTGTCCCCAGCTGGTCTGGTTTTGGCCAGATAATCTCCATATGTAATGTATCAGACATGCCCTATATGCCAATGTTTGGGGGTTGAAACAGAAAAACGTGATTCACTCTTCACATCAAGCCAGTATTCCCTCTTCATAGGAGGTCTGAGTGCTCAAACGGCCAGGAGGTGAGCAGGAGAGTGAATGAGCACTGATTTCCTCCTCATGTTTCACGGTAATTCATGGGTGAACTACAGCATGGCCTAAAAAGAAAAAAAATCGAAGCCTTCTGAAACAAACCACCCACCCTCTGCGGTATTTCAGGAAGGCGAGATGGCAGTGAACGGCGAAAAGTCAATACATGGCCAGTCCATCGGACGCGGGGGGGCATGATGTTCTCAAATGGCTTTTCAGCCACGTGAAAACCATGCCCTTTCATGATATTTCTCCCTCTTCTCCCTCCCGCTCCTCCTTGAGATAATGAAGTTAGAATTTTTCTAACTGCAGTGTACTTAATTGCTACGAGCTGCCAGGACAGGCACTGAATTTTAATTATATTCCCCATAGTTAAATCTGTTCACTACATGTAACTGAATTACTTACTCATTATTCTGGCTCACAACTAGATATTCAACACCTAATTTTTTAAATCCTGCAAACATGTAGTAAAACAGCATGGCTGTTTCAGTGCTTTCATATACTGTGTGATCCAGAGCCACAGACTGCAGTGGCACATAAAACATGCAGACATTCTTGTTATTATGCTATGTTTACTATCCAGTCGTGGAATTGTCATTAAGAATCTATCTGTTCCATGTTTTTTGCGTCATTTTACTGAAAGCAGTGAAGCTTCGCCTGAATGTCTCACAGGACGGTGGATTTCGGCCTGAGAGGTGGGCTGGGGACGGCTGTGCAGTTTCTCCTTTGTTTGACATTTTTAATACTTTTTCTCTTGGTTATGAAATTTACTTTCAGGAATGTAACATTGTCTTTGTCAAAATGAGTCACAGTATAAATGACAACTTATTCGACTATGAAATAGCTGGTATTGTCTAGTATTAAATAAGAAACTGAAACAAGTTCCATATACTTCAAATGATTACAGCCCAAATCAGATATACAAAAAAACTTCTATTTTCAAGGTCTACTAAAATCCATACAAAAAGTAGTTCAATACATTTGTACTACTATTGTTTGCTACCACTACTTTAATTCTTTATGCTGAATCTAACTTTCTCCATATCAAATTCATGTCTTTTGATAAATAGTTAATTCGGATTTTGTACACAAAGCACTATAGTTGTGCAAGTGACAGGTCAAGGAATGATTTAATAGAGGGTTTCTCCATTCAGGAACAATAAGTGAGGGTAAGGCAGGAATCAACACTACAAAAATGGCTCTATATAGTAGAAATGGAAATAGAACAGAAATCAAAGTCAAGTGGAGCCATCTGAGATGAACAATGCTCAGCTATAAGATTACAGTGATTGGTTGGGCTGTCAAGCTGGGACCCAGTAACAGGAAAAAGCAAGTCAGAGCACAGTCATTCTTCCCTTGTGCAGGGAACAAAGAAAAGGTTAAATTAACCAGTACCAGTAATGCCCATTACATAACTATTACTCTTCAGACAGATATGAGCCATCTCCCATACATTTATTTGAGTGTTTCCTGTTCTGAGAAAAACCTTTCATTTTTTGGCTGTGTACAGGGGTTTCTTACTACGAAGTGGGAAAGCACTTTCATAACTGGAGAGCCCAGTACTTACTACATCCATTACAGTGGCCCATTTCCCAGCATTGCCATAGAACATGGCTCTGTGAATCATAAGTCTCATGCATGTCTTGTAGACCTCGAAGTGTTGCTTAAATTAATTATAACACTACATTACATCAACAAATATTTAACACAAAGCTTAAAAACAACTGCATGACCAATACCGCGTATTACAGATTCATTAAAGACAATCTTCAAACTCAGTTCTTCACATTGCTACAAAATACACCAGTAACATAACACATTTTTTAAGAAAGCAATCATTACATACTGCTTTCAGTACAATGGTGCTAAAAATATATAATTCTCACAGGACCCATTAAAAAGGGAAGTTATTAGTAACTACGCAATCTTACATTCTGTATGACCAATAAGGATTTTATCCGTCAAATAAACAAAGAACCGACAGCAAACAGAAAACATAACGAGAGCACGAATGTGTCACAGTACAGTGACCACCGGCATGTCCAAGCTATTATCAAGGGCAGCCATTTCTGAAATTAGATTGCTTTGTTTTAAAGATGCATCCATCTTTTAGATACACGGTAAGGAGAGCTGTCCTGTAGTCTGAAGACCAGGACACAAACACACACGTGGTGCAGACTTTTTATAAAAATAAATAATTAACTGGCTTATGACCTAAATGTCTATAAACACTTAAAAAAATTAAAATGTAAGCAAAATTAATAAAATTCTAAGTTAATTAATAAACTAACAGAACATGTTATGAATAAAATTAATTTGCTTGCATTTAGGCATGTTGTCTTATTTTAGGATATCTTACCAAGTACAATTTCCTTACTGCACTGGCAGATTATTTTGCTCATTTTAGGCCATCCTGTCTCAAAACAGAAACAGTTTATTTTAAATTTGAAAGGTCATTTTTGCAGTACAATAATCTTAAGTGACTTGTGGTAAAACAAAGAACTGGGACTGGATACGGACAAATGTATAATTACACGCACAGCTCTGCTGTTACTGACCTGTCACCATGACAAACTACATAAGATGACGGCATGGGCATGGTCTTGTTTAATTACCTGTGAAATGCAGAATATAAAGCACAGGAGAATGAAGGTAAAAGATGCTGGTTGGAAATACGGAGAAAGAGTGAGAGACCAGGAGAAGTACTGGGAGAATTAAACCAATGAGCAGAAAGGAATAGAAAGGAAATGTGAAGTGGAGCCTAAGTGGGAGGATAATGACTTAACAGAAGATAGAGAGGGCTTTGGGGGCAAAGCGAAGAGCTCCAGTCCAGTAAAAGTGGCATCAGATGCCACAGGAGGGCAGAGAGATTGTCCCTGTGTAATTTATGTCAGTGGTATAGCCCAAACCTGACCTCAATTCCCACATGGGGAAGACACCCCATTAGATTTGAGGCCGGTCAGCGTGTTACAGGGTTTTAGTGAACTCTGAATACCAAATCAACACTGTTAATGACAATATGTCCCAGGTTCAGCACATTAACATGCGTACCTTTCCTTTGTCCAGCAGTAGCAGCTGAGAGTCCGTGACTATGCAGAACTTTGGGTTCCATGTGGCCTGCTCGGCAAAAGGGAGACCGCAAGAAATCCAGTGGGCTGGGGGGGCAGTTACGTCTGCAAAAACAGAACAGTGGGAAAAGAATTGGAATAAAACTAATAAACAGCTTCTTAAACAATCCAAATAATTTTTACAGTGCTTTAAAAACTGTATAGATCCATCCATTTTGTTATGTCGTTGACTTATTTTTTCCCCATCATTGTGCATCAGTTGACACATGATACCCTATAAGGAAAAAGGAAACATGTTTTAATTTTTAAAAATAAAAAACTGAAACTTGGCATTTACATAAATAACCTGTACTTTGAAACACCATCTCGAGCAGTGATTACAGCCGCAATTCTTCTTGGGTATGTTTTAAAGACCTTTGTGCAGATGGATTTGGCCATTCATTGGAGATCCTCTCAAGCTCTGTCACACCGGTGAAATTGCAGCCTTCAGGTCTCTCCACAGATTTTCTTTGAGGTTCAGGACTAGGGTTTGGCAGGGTGACTCAAGGACATTCAGAAACTTGTTCTAAAGCCTCTCCATCAATGTCTGCTTTGGATCACTGTCATGCTGAAAGTTGAATTCAAGGTTGTGTGCACTATAAAGCAGTTTATCTCCAATAACCTCTCCTGATTTGATTCATCTTTCTGTCAATACTGAGACTTTACTGGACCCTGCCACTGAGAATCATCTCCAAAACACAATGCTGCTTCATTAAGAAGGATATTGGCCAGGGGATGGGTCATACCTGCTTCTAACCAGACGTGAAGCTTAATTTTTGCATCATCAGAACAGAGAACGTTTTCCCTTGCCCGGACGCGGGTCACCGGGCCCCCCCCCTGGAGCCAGGCCTGGGGGTGGGGCTCGATGGCGAGCGCCTGGTGGCCAGGCTTACACTCATGGGGCCTGGTCGGGCACAGCCTGAACAAGGCACGTGGGTCCCCCCTCCAATGGGCTCACCACCTGTAG
>JABFDZ020000118.1:15419837-15440225 GCA_019775955.2 Pollimyrus isidori | reverse complement strand
CCCTTGACTTAAACTCCATGCACCTGGAGATATACCCCAACATCCTATTGGCCTTTTTTACTGCTTCCCCACACTGGAGAGAATGGGACATGGAAGCATCAACATATACACCAAGGTTTTTCTCATAATCAGCTACCTTTTATTTGGGTTCTTTATTTATTTATTTCAAAACAAAAACTATTATATGTGCAAATACATAAGTTGTTTTAAAATGTGTTTAGCTGAAGTCCAAGTCAACCATTGAATTCCACGTTTCTTTTTCTACGAACATGAATGTGCCTTTGAATTCATTTTAAGCATAAATGTTGCATGATGATATCCAGACTGCTGATTTCTTTTTCACAAAGTGACAACTCATAAAAGTGAGATGCATCAAGCCCAGAGAGAAAATTCTGTCACCACATTCTCTAAGATCTTCACGTACTTAAAAAAATGTAATTCCTCACTTGCATCTAATTTACACCACTCTGTGCTGTGGGTTCCTTTCTAATGCATTCTGAAGCAAAGCATGGTGGTAAACTATTTTTTATTATTTTCAGAATCAAATGAGTTAGGAAAGAATCCATTGTCAACACTCATTATTCCCCTGATGGATATTAGGGATAATTCCTTCTCTACTTTACTAATAATTCAGGCTGTCAGCTATGTTACTGCATTACAAAGCTCACAAAGAAGATCAAGCAATGTCATCAGATGGATGGTCAGAAAAGACCATCAGATCCCTATAAGTAATAACAGTTAGCCTAGGACTAACTGGACAGACAACACAAACCTAGAACTGCAAGTTTATTTCAGGATCAAGCTTTGTGTTTACAACCCTGTTTCCAAAAAAGTTACAACGCTGAGTAAAATGTAACAGAATGCAATGACTTACAAATCATATAAACCCATGTTTAACTGAAAATAGAACAAACACAATATATAAAATGTTGAAACTGAGAAATGTTATTGTTTTATGAAAATGTATTTTAGATAAAATTAAAAATATATTTTGCATTTAAATAATTTGAATTTTAGTGCAAGCAACACATTTAAAAACAGTTGAGACAGAGACCGCTGTGTTGCACAACTCTGAACATTTCTGTACTGAGGAGACTAGTAGCTGGAGTTTTGAAAGTTAAATGTTGTCCCATTCTTGCCTTATATAGTCTGTCAGCTGCCCAGCAGTTTGGGGACCCCTTCGCTGTATTTTTTGTTTAATGATGGATGCCCCCTCTTCTCTTTAGCCCAGTTCCCTCTTTGAGTCATCAGAACAGAGGACAAATTTACATTTTGCCTCAGTCCATCTTAAATGACTTTGGGCCTGAGAAGTCGGTGGCATCTGGTTTTAATATGGTTTCTTCGCATAGTGGAGTTTCATACTGCATTTGTAGATGCAGCAACAAATTGTGTTCACAGACTGTGGTTTTCAGAAGTGTTCCTGAGCCCAGGCAGTAATTTCCATTATAGGACTGTATATGTGTTTAATGCAGTGTCACCTGAGGACCCGAAGGTCACGGCTATCCAATACTGATTTTCGGCCTCGTCCCTTGCGTACAGAGATTTCCTTGGGATCTTTAAATTATATTATGTACCATAGATGACTAAATGCCCAAATTCTTTTGCAATAATACAGTGAAGAACATTGTTGCACTATTTGCCCATGCAGCCTTACACAGAGTGCTGAACCTCTCCCCATCCTCACTGCACAGAAACTCTCTGGGGGGCTCTTTTAATACCCAATCACCTTATTGACCTGTTGCCAATTAATCTGATTAGTTTAGAGAGATTCAACCAGGTGTTTTTTTTTGTTTTAGCACTGCATAACTGTTCCGGTCTTTGGTTGCTCCTGTCCTAGCTTTTTTTAAACATATTACTGGCATCCAATTAAAAATGAGCATATATTTACCAGAAAAAAATCAACTTTCTCAATTACAACATTTCATATTGTAGAGCCGAGCAGATCAAGGCATAGCGAGAGCAGCAAATGACAAAGTGACTTTGTTTTGGGGAAGAACCAGGTTCTTTTATTCAGTCCTTAACAGGACTAACACAGGCAGCCAACAAGCACTGAACTAAACAAATGTACAGAAACACAGGGAGGTCAGATGCTGAAACTTACACAGGGTGGGTAATTCATACAATGCTACAGACATGGGAGGATCGGAGCAGGCTTACACAAGACACAGGCATACACACATGCAACAACAGGAAATACAACAAAAAAATGTGATTATTTAATTTGCAAATAATTGCATTCTGTTTTTCTTCACATTTTACACATCATCCCAAATTTTTTGGAAACAATGATTTAGCTGTGGCTGCATTTACAAAACTAATTTCTAAATCAGTCACTTATCTGAGCCAAGCAGGTCTATAAAACAGACCTCTCTTGGTTATGGATAGCCTCATGGCAACTCTGTTTAGCAGGACATTCAATTAAGACAAAATAAAAGGCACTGACCCAACACTTAAAATTTATTTTAAAACCAAAAAAGACATTGGCATGGCTAGGAAAAGAAAGAGAGTAATTTTCTGTAAGGCGTGTAGCTTTTACGGCAATGTTTCTCCCTCATTTTGGAAGTGAACATGCATGTTTGTGTATGTGTTTTCAAAAGCTTGTTTGTGTTTATGTTCAAGAACAGCATGAGACCGCATTGGCAATTTTACTTCCGATAATTTGATAGTGGAACCATTTTAATCAGTCTAGAATTCATTATTCTTGTTGTAAACAAAGAGGACATGTAAAAAAGTCTTAGGGCTATAGGCTTCCATTGTAGTTTCATGCTAGAATCAAGACATATTGATTTATATATTCTTATTCTCAAAGAGCAAGCTGTAGGGTTCTCAGCTCATTTACTGAAATCATGAGACAAAGCCTTTCTTCCTGAGCTTTGCATGCCTTGCATGCTAAGTTACTAGCCAGCTAATATAAGGACATGTCCTGTGTCATATGGAATATAACAGGATAAGCAGGAGTGACGACAAAGCATACATAACTAATTTAAGCCAAAGATAATGGACATACTGCAAATTCTCTGACATTTGGAGCTGTGAAACAGAACTTCTGGTAAGTGAGAAATACCAACTAAAAGGAGTCAATCTGTCAAATGCAAAAAAGGAAGTGCAATTTACATTAATACTAAGATACAAAAGCACCAGTACTTCTGCAGTCTATTAGTAAATGAATCTACCTCTGCTTTTAGCTGGATATAGAGCGCTTTCTTCTGTATTCATCTAAAAAAAAAAACAGGTTAGACCATTTTTGGAAGGACACCATTTGAAAATAAAGGTCTGAAGGATTTCTAGTACTTCTGAACCTAAGTAACAAAAACTGGGGTTAATAATGCCTAAAATCTTTTTTATTTTTGAGCAGTAGTCTAATTATATTAATCTGTATTTTTACGGTGAACCTATTCCATGCAAAATGGTATATCAGACCAAAAGTAAGATACTGAGAAGTCTCAAGCATTTGAAAACCAACAAATCTTTTCCTGGTCAGTGAGGAGAAGTCAAAGCATCATAGTTTACAATACCAATGCCCTCAAACATTCGGGCAAATTCTTAAATATGCCGTATAGATAACCTTTCTAAATAGCAGTATATATGGTAAACAGCCATCAGTCACATTTCTCTGCCCTGGACCTGACCACTTATCACTAGACAACCATATACCAAAGTAGAGAGACCAAGAGCAGTTTCGGTAATTTCACTCTTTATGCATGAATCACAATGGTAAATGACCTGATTCTTATTAAAGGGGTAAATGCTATTAGACATGGAGCAGGTGATACATATGAAATAAATATAGCATGTTAGTGCCTGTATTTGTAGAACAAGTCAGTTTAAAAAAAGAATAGAGCATAATTTGAGAATCATTCAGATGAATGCTGAAAAATGAAAAATAAGTCAATTATGAAGTGCATTGGAAACATTAAGAATGTTTTAGGTATACATGTTCTTAATATCAGACATTTGTTCATATGTTAAAAATCACAAATTTAACATATGGGAGATCATCATAAGTGGAATGTACGGAATGCTAGTTTCAGTTTACATGAAAACAATTCAATGCTTTCTTGAAAAATCTTGTGCTCATATCAGATTTCACTCAGACTTTCAACTATATTGAACTATAGAGGAAAGTGGGTCTTCTAATGAAAAGAAAAAAAAAAAAAAAAAAATCTCTACAGTTTGCAGGCCGCAGAAACCCTGAGGCATGATTTTGAGGGACGCTGATAATACCTCGGATGTTTGCCCAGTCTGAGCTACCAGAATGACTGAATAGTGCTGAATAGTAATATTGCTGTTGCGTGATATTATAAAGCTTATTACCTTGCAGCAGCAACGGCTATGACAGTCAACAACACAAGGCTTGGTGAACAGCTACAAGGGCCAAGAGAGCCTCTTAATAAAATGCATTTACATTTATGGAAGTAACTTCACAACATTTACCAAAGGAATATCTGATTGTTGTCTTCCCACAGAAACGTTTACATTCCATGAGTTTCTGCTGAGGCGAATGACTTTGTGTTATCACAGTAGGTTATTTAAACTGAAAATGCCGTCGCTGCCAAGCACCTGTCAGATCAGCTAAACCCCACTGACACGGTATGCATAATGATGGACAAGGCGCTGGAAACCGTCTTTCATTTCGACAATCGACCTGATCCAACCTCACAGCTATGAGATTCACTCCTGAATTTACTGTTGACCGTACTGCACCACATTTAAAAGCTACAACCCATATAAGTAAATGGCTTTTCTCCCCTTCCATGCCCGTGTTTTTATTCAATGGGAATTTGGTTTTAAAATATATCTTAAGGGATGGGTCAGTGCTTTCTATTTTGTCTTACCGGTTTAGGTTAAAAAATGTCACTGATATACATTAGCTGTGAGAATGCCCATGCACAAGTGCAAATTCTTTCATTGCAGATCACTATACAGTATGTCAAGGCATAGATTATTTCATGTAATACTGAAATAAATATCCCAACGGCACATCCTTCTCATCACAGCCAATTATTTAAATTGAGAGGTGCAACATACAGTAATCAATAAAATGCATTTTCTGTTCTCAGTAGGACTACCTTGCTCTGACATTCAATCAGAAATTAATTAGGAAAAAATATGTTTTGGTGTTTGCATAAATGATATGTTCACACTGCATCCCTGAATCGCTGCAAAAAAAGCCCATAGCTTCAAAATCCACAGAATGTGTAACTGCAAAGATGCTGTTTATTGATCGAATAAGAGGGAAAAAAATCGACTCACTTTGCCCCAAAACGTTAAATCAGAAATGTAAATTAGAAAAATACTGCAGTAACAGAGAATGCTGATTCCTCATAATTCCAGGGCTACAGGTTTCATTCATTCAGCCGTATGTGTGAACATTTTGCAAAACAACTGCATTTAACTGAAGATTCTGAATTGCAGTGTATGCCTCTGTCTATTAGTTTCCTTCGATGGACCTGTGTCCAGTCTTCACCTTAATCCCAAAGCTTTCTGGGATTAAGAGCAAATAACAGCGATAAAGAGTATAATTGGATGGCAGGACAGGCTTTGCAAATAGTTAAAGATGCAAGGATAATTTAGCAGTTATTGCAATAGCAAAGATAACTAGTTTACTAGTCAGAAATGGGTAAGTAGTAAAGAATACTAAGTACTGAATTTACCATCTCTTTATTAAAACTGAGCTACGCATCTTGAAAAGCTGAGCCTATTTAAATATTCAGCTTCATTTGTAAAAGGAAGACACTCCTTTGCAGTTCAAGTGCCCTAGTAAATGATAAAAGGCAAGGCTGGATGGAGAATCATAACGGCCATCTGTCTAAACAATGACCCACAGGTAGGATCTGGAGACCCTGACACTTATGCTACTTTCAGATTTGATACACAAACACAAAAAATCTGCCATATTGGAAATTAAAATATACAGGAATAGTATTTTCACCTCCTAGAGTACTTATAACAGTAGGGGAGTCAGCACAGTCCTTACCTGATGCTTGTTTGTTTAGTAATTACAGTATCTATGTAGGTGATGTGTTACCCTTTTATATCAATAAGGTGGGAAACAAGTTAAGTTCATGACCACTCCAGCCAAAATAGAATTTTTTTCATCCATCCTGGAAAAGTATTTTTTTTATTTCAGATTTTTACATGGGTCAATCCCAACACTTTCAGAACAGAGGAAATACCAAAAACAAAGACTGGCTTCTTGTCCCCAAATTCCCCATTTCACATGGTCCTCCCCTCCAGCCAAGCTGCCTTCCCACAGCTCCATGCTGCTCCGCTTCGCCTCAGATCACTGAAATTAACCATCTTACTGACATGAAAATGTTGCTCAATTCTGCAACACATAATTACCAGGCTGATTGTCGGTTTGCTGACTCAGTCATCATTCACATCTAGGAAATACTGTGGAGGTATAAATATCCATTTAAAACATGCCAAAATCATTTTCAGTTGACCCGATAAAAATTCTTTCACAACTACCATTTTGTGATCCACCTGACACTAAATACTAACTGGAGGCCAATCAAAAACAAAACAAAAAAATAACATTTTTTCCTTTGTAAACACTAAGCTGACCAAGTTGACAAGAATCATAAATTGTTCTTAGGACTTGTGAAATATAAATCATACAAAAATCTACATTAAGCAATATATATAATATGAGACACAGTTGCAACAAAACAGGGAAACTGCAGCATTTAAAAATATTTTGACATTTTTAATTTCAACGCATATAAACAATGTGTTTATTTGTTAGCATGTTGAAACTATGCTGGCAGGTATCTTACCAGATACTGTAGATGTGATAGTACACTGCAGTCCCCCATAATTTGTGAGAGATTAATTAAAACTGTCGTTTTCTTCTAACATATGGTGCTATAAACATCCAACCTTACACACATTGTTCAGAGGAAAGTGTTTTAAGTGATATAAAAAGGAGAAATTATATTGTGTTGATGCTGACAAAATTGTATTATAATGTGATTTCCAACAAATTTCATAATTAGTGGGAAATTCAAATTTTTTTTCTTTCTATGGATTCTTTAAAAAGTGTTGCAAATATTCTCATACAGGGAAAATGCAATATGTTGCTATATGCCAAAATATAGCCAGCATAACGCATACAAACAGTCCATATTGATTATAAATTATTTTTCTAGTTGATTTAAAATGCTCATTATTTATCCTTTTGGGTTAAAACTTACGTTCACAAAATTGTCCTTCGCATAAAGCTTTTATTAAGCTTTCTCCAATATCATCATATATGTAAATAAATTGTGTAGATAATGGTAAAATGTGAATCAAGCTTGTTGTATAAGTCTTTGTCACTTAATGTCCACAGTCTCTCCAGTTTCAAGAAGTGGCTGTAGTCTTAAAATCACTGGAAAATTGGCAGTTTAATGCTTAAGATCAGCCGGCAGTGTACCCAAGTATCACAAGCTCAGTATGGAACGGCCAGACTATTACAGTATATTGAATACCATTAATACCTCCCAAGCTGTCTTTTTTGATATGTACTGCATTTTTGCCGTGGTGGTCGCATACACCACCGTAATTTAACAGCTCACCACGTACAGTAATCATTCACAGACCTTTTATTTTGATACCATTGTCTCTGACACTTTCAGTTTTCTCTCCTGACCGTTTCCTCTCAATTACCAAGAGAAACCCAGGGGATTCTTTTTTTATCAATTCATTCCTTGGAACAAAATCACTTACTGATGTTAAATTATGACTATTATTAGGCTATTGATATTTTTTTTAAAAGTCATAACGTGATTTATGATTAGTTTTCTACCTCAAATGTTACATCAAAAGATAACTCTCTCTAATGCAGAGGTGACAGAATGGCAAACTGCTGTTTTGGTTTTGGTAGCCTGAGTGCGTGTCAGCATCCACGTGCTAGCCTTTGTTGTGCAGGATAGACCTTTTTCTACTGCATGCTGCCTGATATGATTCTATTGGGATTCTGCTCCATGGCTCACAGCGTAACATGCACAGGCAACCCATAAACCCACTTTCACTCAGCAATGAGAAAAAAAGAACAGCATTTTATTTACTACTTCTGTATATTACTTTTCTAGTCTACACTCTATGTTTCATATTATTCCTATTTCCCGTGTTTACATCAATGACTGTAATTGTAAATCATACATGTGGGAAAAAACTTCAAAAGTAACCCATCATTCTCAGAAACTTAAAACTGACAAAAATACACAAACGATATAAAAACAATAATATAATCAAATATAATTACTTATTATCTGAAACAGGTCAGCACACGATGGGAATAAGTTAAAGCGCCCTATCTGAAAAATACACAAGTGCACATATTCGCAGTAATCAAAGCAACAAATTCCTGTGAGGCGCTCCATGAAAGGCAGTGTACCAATATCACGTAAACAGCAGACAGAGACTGCAAAACAAAGGAAAACGAAAAGCTATTTACCTGTCAGGGAGTCAAAAGACATGCTGTCGAGTTCGTGAAGCTTCTTTCGGGATCCTCGCGTCTCCGAAGCGCTCGCGTGTGCGCGCGTTCATGCGCGTGCATGCGCGTAAGTGCTTTAACGGTGACGGCCGTTAGGTGTGGAGCCGCCTCGACAAGAAAGTGACGTTTTCTTTATTATAGGGGCGATATCACCCCACACCTCACTCCGATAGTATTTACGGCACAGCCCGTCCAGGCGCGTATGAAACTGAGCGGGAGGGCGAGTGTGAGCTAGCGAGAGGAGGAGGGGAGGCTGTGGGGGATGTGGGGAGAGGAGGGAGCAGAGCAATTGTAAGCAACGCCTTCGGTACGCGGTTACACACTCAGCCTTTAGTTATTGCTCTCCCTTCCCCTCCACATAACCTTGGTGTGACGGCATAAGGCAAAAACCCGCACAAATCGCGTGGCCACGCTCTGCGCGCGTGTCTGCATGCCTCAGTAGATATTTCATTAAATTCTTTCATCTGAAATGTCAACATACCACACTCTAGTGTGCCAGACGGCCTTCTTTACCCGCAGTTAATCTAGTTCATTAATGTAGCAAGAATAAAAAGGACGATAAAGTACCCGGTAAAGGACAAGGTAGTAAATTTAAAATAGCCTATGTATTACATTTATTATCATTTACATGCAATTTTTGCCTATTGTGGGTTTTTTTAAGTAAAGGAGTCATTATAATCATAGACTGTACATACACAGATCTAGGTTGGATTACAGGATTCTTCTTGGAACCCCAAGAGGTAGAATTTAGGTCTCATGCTGTCTCATAACAGTAAATGCATAAAAGTATTTTTTTTTGAGAAAGTAATAAAAGTCGGTTTTATAGCAATGGAAGCTCAGTGGGTAGCACTGTGGCCTGACAACCTCCATGTTATGAATCTGTTTCCTGCCTTGAATGCATATGTATGTCTTTATGTTATAAAAAAAACTGCTGGTCCTTCTCTCTCTCTCTCTGTGTATGTGTGTGTTATAACCCATTGTCATCTCGTCGAGGGTTTATCCTTCCTGGGACAGGTACCAAGCATTTTTCAGGTGCCATGCCTTAGATACACAGTTCTGAATGTGTAAAATTGAGTTGTTATTTTGGCTTTTAATTTTTCTTTCTCTTTGTTTTTTCTCATTGCATGGAATTCTCAACCATCTCCTATTTTCTATCGATAAAAATTTAAACAGTTTCTGCCCAGCAATACAACCTGAATCAGATTTCTCCAAAACCCTATCCAAATGATACATGGAATATCTTTACCATTTCTAAAAAAAAAAAACTGATATCACCACATGCCATACATGCATGTATATTTTTCAGGGCTGAAAAATATCATTCTGCTTAAACATACAGTAAAATATGTACACTACTGTTACAAAACCCTTTATGTCCCACTGATAGTTTCTCTCTTTGCTCTGCTGCAAATGAAAATGGTTGAAACACAGAACTCACTGGCTGAAATGGTAAACAAGATCAACAGCCTCTTCAGCCCTACACAGATTCAGCCTCTTTGGGAAAGTGTCGAGACCGAAGCCACACCTAAGGACAGCCAAGATTAAGTCATGCCTGTATTTTGCCAGAAGCCGCGTGACACAGCAAAAAGATTTTGTGGTTTGATGAGACATTACATGGCAAACACTGGAAATAATGTTAAAAACAAGTGGTCAGTACTGGGGGAAGGTGTGGCCAAAGTGCAAAAAATAGCTGAATTAAACCAAAATATAATTCTGTATTTCTGTATGCTGAGTATATTTAACTTCAAAATTGGATGCTGTGTAAACTGCACAGAGGAAAAACAGGCAGGATATTATGCATTATTATGCAAATCCTAACAAAGAAAGAGAATTTTCTTTATAGGGAAAAGTTAGGGTTTACATAAAGGCCTAAAGTAAATGAAAATCAAAATTTCTACATCTGAGGATATGATTACATAACTATAATTTTTAAAGGTACAGATCTGACTGCTACATTTTACACTGAGCATCTAAATGAAATAAATACCGCTCCAATGTCATGGTCATACTCACTTTATA
Source organism: Pollimyrus isidori (assembly GCA_019775955.2). Lineage (NCBI taxonomy): Eukaryota > Metazoa > Chordata > Actinopteri > Osteoglossiformes > Mormyridae > Pollimyrus > Pollimyrus isidori. The sequence continues at coordinate 15,429,724 of JABFDZ020000118.1, read as the reverse complement.
CACTAAATTTCAGAGAGATATTACTGAAATCATAAATTATCGCTGCTATGTAGAAAACTGTACAAATAAAATCACATAATGTGCATGTGAGTAACCAAGTGAAAAAGCTTCACTGGATACAAAAAAGACCTCAGATGTAAATTTAATAAAAATATATTTAAAAATGGAACTGGAATGCCAACACAACCATCTGCTTAAGATTAAAGAAGCATAAATGTAGTATAGATTAGACTATATGAACTATACTGATCCCAGAGGGAAATTCCTGAACATATCTGAATACACCAAAACATAATAATTAAAATGTATTTTCAATCAAATAAACACACCAAGGCAGTACTGTATAAATCACAATTGGTGATATATATACAAAATGCATCTCTAAAGTGACTGGCAATTTGGAAGGAAGAATACATTTAATCTACATCAAAAAATGTCACCAATAAATCAAGTGATAAATAATCAATTAAGGCATATAAAAGAAGCAGGTCTCACCGTATAGTAATCTGATTTCAAGGAATTTTTAAATACTTGGAGATAAAATGTAACTTAGAGTTTGCTGAAAAGTGGGGGGTTTTTTTAGATCAAACTGTGCCCTCAGTGAGATCTGTGAAGATAATGTGTCTCAAAAAAATTTGGAAATGAGTCACTGCCAAAGTCTCATGTGGTGAAAAGATCTTGTATTATATTTAGAAGTACAGCAGAAACATCAGATGATTTACTTTCCTCTGGGGCAGTTCAGCTTATTAGCACATCATGAATTTCTAGGTGAGACCTATTATATAGTTCTCAAAATTTATTAAACTAAAGTTCAGGAGATCAAAGCACATCAAAAGCAGTTATTGGTTCTCAGCTTTAGTTGTAATCACTTGGGGCTTTTCTGAGAGATGCCCAACAATGTTAAAGAAGTGATGAACGTGAAGAATTTCTGTGTGTCGGTGTGGATGGGTAGATTTGTCGGCGGTTTAGACACACTCTATGCGCCTGAAGAACACAGGGAAAATGTGCAAACCCTAAACACAGGCACAGACCACCAATCCCACAGGTGTGAGGAAACAGTGAACACACAAACCCTAAACACAGACGCAGACCACCAGTCCCACAGGTGTGAGGAAATGCTGAACACACAAACTCTAAACACAGGCACAGACCACCAGTCCCACAGGAGTGAGGAAATGGTGAACATACAAACCCTAAACACAGGCACAGACCACCATAATTTTTAATCTTTAAATTATTTTAATTATTATTAATTTTGCAAAATGGTGACACTGTTGCTTCACATCCCCAGGTTTGGGGCAGTTTGAGTCCAACTCATGGGGAACTCTGGCCAGGTACTCTGGAATTATCCCACAGACCAAAACACATCAGTGTGTTATTGTTGCACTTTACATGTGCCAATCACTGGACTGGCAGCCCATCCAAGATATAGCACAGTCATTTGCCCTGTGCTGACCAGAACATGCTCCAGGGCCGCTGTGACCTGGATCAGGATAACTACTTAGAAGTTACAAGAGACTTAAATTATGGTTCATTAATTAAATAATCTTTTTAATTCGAAAAATTTAATACACAGTGATCTCCCGCTATATCGTGGTTCAACTATCGCGCCCCCGCCATATCGTGGTTTTTTCCCCGACACATCACAGTTCTCTGTGTATCGTGTATCTTGCTCGTGGTCCGATTGTTTTAGTTCTTTTTAAGCCCTACGATGGCTCCCAAGCGTCCTGTATCTTCTAAGCCTTCTGGTAATAGTGAGCCTAAGCGCCAGAGGAAGACCTTGACTATTCAAGAGAAGGTGAAACTCCTGGATATGCTTCAGGAAGGAAAGCGTTACACGGACATCGCTCGCCATTATGGCTTTAATGAATCGGTGGTACGATACATCAAGAAGGATGGAAAGAATATAAGAGCCATCATCATCATCTTTCCTTTAGCCAAACAGGAAAGAGGATGGCAACTCCACAGAATAAAGCCATCGATAAAATGGAATCACATACTGTACATATACATTACATATATTATAATAATTATTATTACGTTACTCATATCCTTAGCTAGACATCCACATATCATATGTGTTGTTTTAATAAGTTTACACGTGTTTAAAGCGTGTGGGAGGGGTAATTTAAGGTGCAAACTATAAAAAAATGTTTATTTATATGATCTTTCTATATCGCAGATTTTCACCTATCGCTGATGGGTCTGGAACACATCTTCCGTGATGGGCGGGGGGGTCACTGTATTGTTTTCTGTTATGTCATAACCAAATTCAAGAAAAAACATAACATGTCCATTCCACACTTAAATCCTGCAACAGGCATCAAAAAAATTCAGGTTCTACCAAGATGATACGTCCACTTGTTTACATTGTACAATCCCTGCAGTTGTTTTATGAAAGGAGAGAAGGTTAGCACTCCCCTTGACAAGGATGGAAGAGGTCCTAGTGGCCTTCAACACATATATGGTTAAGGCATTGCCGCCTACTTTGTGGCTTCTCTAAGTTTTTAAGGAGCAGTGCATGGCCATGTAGGTCAGCAATCTGTGTCCATGATAAGAAGGCTGCCGGTCAGCAGAGTGATTTTAATGGTAGTTCCTTCAGCAAGGCCAGTAACCCTAAGTGCTCCCAAGATGAGGTTACTCTGCTTTCTGAACTCTGCACTGCTTTGTATAGATGCATCTACTAAATAAATGTACATGGCTTTCCCTTTTTCCCCCCACCTCAGTGTTTTTCAATCCCATGTAAACCCCCCCCAGATCCTTCCGCTTCTGTGGCACTAGGATCTATCCAGCACGCAGCAGGGTACAGCTTCACATCAGTCTAGTGAACTGGCGAGTCGTGCAAAAATATTTGCATGGTAACCATAACAGTGCCTTTCTGGATTGATCTGAACTAAGGCTGTGCCATTAAAATGAGCCTATATTAAGTTTCCACAAATGTATTGGCATTGGGAGATAATGGCTCTTTAAACATTGATGATGAGAAATGTAGCTCTCTCACTGGAGAATGCGGTGCTTCCTGCATTAAAACTGACCGCTCTTAACCTGGGATTAGGATCAGATTTGACCAAAGTCTTGTTATTGTATTATAACACAAAAAAGTAGTTTGTATTATATTAATGATTTTTACGATGGGATTGTCTGCTGTTTATTTAAATTCGAAAAAGTGACAATCATATCAGTCATTAAAGCACTGTCTAAGTAAAACTACGAGTTTTAATTATGTAAAACAACTTCAACTGATATCCATTATCTAATCTTTCGGCTTCTTAAAATTTGCACTGATATTGAAGACAAAAGTTCCATATTAGTCTGGCCTAAATCTGAAATACTTATGCTTGTGTTGACTCACTGTTATGAATCCATTCTATATTTGAAGGACATTTGTGTGGAATACTTTCTGCCAAGTATAATTTTATAACCAAAACAACATTCCAAATCTACAAATAATTCTATGCAGAACAATAAAGATATATCATTTACATATGAGTTTGCTTTGTGTAATATGTTGGTAATCATTCCTTGTGTTTGCTTACATTTTAAAAACCTCAAACCGCAGCAGAAGGCCGTCTTTCCCCACCTGCCCTGTCGATTAATACAATCGGCTTTCCACAAATCTTTATTTCTTCTCCAAGAAAAGAAAATGCAGACTGCAGATGTTGTCACTGTTACAACTCATTCCTGCATTGTGAGCAGATGTCAGGCCGGGAGAAAGCCAGCCGAACGACTTCATACGCTCTCCGACTTACAGTAACAGTATACTGCCACTCCAAATCCAACGTGATGGCCTAACATGCAAACAGGCCTGTTACTTTAACCAGATTACCAGCAAACTGAATAGCTGTATACTTCCTTATAGCGTGTACATTGGTGAATACTTTCATATGTCAAATTTGCATGAGTACCACTCAAATGAAGCTAGTTTCTTCTGTTTTCCTCACTCTTAGAAGCACTTTTTCCTAAAAGTGGACACATATACCAAAACAAAAGAATAATTTGTATTGTGCTGTACACTTAATGCCCACCTCTATTAGGCACACCCGCTAGCCAATGAAAACAGCTTACTCCTCCAAACAGTAAATCAGGCAGCCGCAACTGAATACATCAAACATGCCCACCTGGTCAAGAGGCTCATTTACTGTCCCAAGGATTTGAATGACAGCATGTGATTTTGAATGCTGTGTGACTGCGAGTGCCTTATACCTGCTGGCTCCATCATCCCACCTTCCTGGGATTTTAATGCCCTACAGGGACTAGGCTTTACAGAATGGTGTGATCAATAAAAATATTGTAATGGTTTTTCTAGAATGGCATCTCATTTCTTTTGGCTTTAATGAGAGAGAATGGGGAGACTCATTAAAGCTAAGAGGAAGGTCAGAAGTGCAATAGCAGCTCAGTAAAACAGTGCTGTGCAGAATGGGTTCTCTGAACTTACAGCTCTTCTACACTTGGCGCAGTTCTAGAGTTAAAAACGGGTCCTATCTAGTACTAGCTAGGAGTATGTAATAATGTGTCTGAGTGCACATTATTTGTAATATTATTTATTTATTCTTGACTATGTTTTCATTCCACCTAAATTAATAGTAAAACCTAAACACTTAAACATTTCCTATCAGCAGGCTACTGCATAGACCTATTTAAAAAATGCAAAAATCCCGGATTTAAAAAATTATAAAAAACAAATGGGTACCTATATACATATTAACAATTTCATGTTATTTTCAGTCACCACTGTAAGTTCTGTATGTCTGTATTACAAGAATCCATTTGCCTTTCCAGGTATTTCCCTCAGAGTGATAATGCATTGGGAGCCACAGAAACTTAGAAACGCTTATTCAAAATCCCTGATTCAGCTCCTCCCTCATCCTCTGAACTCAATTTAAGCATGGAATCTAAATCCTGACTAATAGTCCTTAATAAGCATTTAATTGCTTGTAAATATAATCAAACCACATATCCGCTGACACCTTCAAAAGCTGCCTTTTATTACATTAAAAAAATGTAACCCTATTAGAACAATGTTATATTAAAAATGAAAAAAAAACAAACAATCTCCCTGCTGCAAATCTCAAGTCTGTATTCCACAGGCAATGAAGAGCAAATAGCTTTATTTGCAGTAGGGCATGTTCAGTGTTCAGTGCTGCTGATGACAAACATGTAAGTTATAAAAAAAAAAATCACCATACGCAATGTACGGAATAAGCATTATGTGTCTCTCTAGCATGGATAATCAGCTTTGTCCAGAAGTCCTATAAGTGCTGTTCCCTGAATCTGCATTCTGACGGTGCCAGAATCTATTTGTTCGTTTTTGTTTGTCAGACTGATAGGAAAAACAAAGCAAATGGAGATTAGAACACCAACGTAAGCACTTTGTCAGAGCAGCAATTCTTCTGAATGCTGCATTTGGCTGGTTCCATCAATCCCATGTGCAAAAGGTCAAAATCTCTTTTAGTCAACAGCAGAGGGCACGCAACATATCTGTTAACCAAGCATTGCTATTGCAACACAAATATAAATCCTGCTGGTCAAATTTTAGCAAGGATTGTTGTGCAATAAGCAACACAAACTAAACTTAAAGGGACCCAAACCTATATGCAGTACTGAAATACACGTTACATCATAATCCAAAAAAATAATTAGCATTTTCATAGCAACTGCAAAAATTTATGCATTGATTTACTTCTATAGACATTAAATTCCTCCTTTATAAAAATCAACAAAAACATCAACAACAAAACTTATTTTAACCTTTCAGTTGTACAAAATATTGAAGACAAAAGTCTATAATCCTATGAAACTCTAAACATGAGATTATTTTACAAAAAAATGATCAGAACCAGATAACATCATTAAGACCAAAGTTAAACGCGCAAAATAAATGAACTGGCATTCAATTTAGCTTTGTAAAAGCACTCTGGCAAACCAAATAGTTTAAGTTCTTCAAAAAAACAAAAAGGACAAATTCCCCTTTGATGTTTGTATGTGGATGAGTGACATTTACCACTTTGTAGCCCATATATCATAAAACTGGCCATGACATTTAGCCTTGATGGTGAACAATATCAACAGGTCACATGAAACACCAATCATAATGACTAGAAAAACCAACACATGTAACGTATACTGGGGGAGAAAAGAACATGTCACATATTGACGATTACAGACTATGTCCATGGACTTTTTTGTGTCATATGCCTGATTGAATACCTCTGTTAAACTAAAATGCAGATACTTATTCATTTTAAGGGCATTTTGACATATGATTCCTTAAGATTCTTTTCATTTCTAGCTCACATCTGAATCAACTTGTCTCAACAAAATGCAACAACACCATGCGTCATTTAATGAAAGAATTCATTGTGTCAAATTCCCATTTTAAAAGTAATTACACACGGTAGTCAATTTTTGAGATGCTAACTAGCCTAACTGCATAACATTCAAACTGTGAAAGGTAACATGCAAACTCCACACACAGAGTAAAGAAGGGGTTCAGGGTGGTGCTACACAGTGGTGGCGGTTTAAGTGGATCCCTGTTGGTTTGGTAACATTCATTCATTCATTCATTCATTCATTCATTCATTCAATAAAACTGATCAAATTAAAATTACACTCTGTTTCACCCAAGCAAATGTCATCTCCCACGACCCTGAATCAGATAAGCAGCTGGATGGATGGATGGATGGATGGATGGAATTCTCTCTATATGTGAGCAGTGTATGTATCTTAATCCATCCCTCCTTTGAGAACTTATTCTGCTCAGGGTCTGGGGGGCAGGCAGCTGTCTCAGATGGTAAGCCAGTAGCACAATGTGATTCCACTGCCTGTGTCCATCATTAAACATCCATCCCCTTTTATTGACAACACATTGCTGAGACTGATGATTAAGAACGGTGTCTTCCATGCTCTCCAGTGTTTCTTTTTGCAAGTAAATAAAAGAATGTTTTAATATGAATATAACATGTCCGTACTTAGATATTTACCAGTGGATTCTGCCTTCCACCTATCAATCAATCTTATAACCGCTTATCCGGGTCTTGGGGGCCTAAAGCCTACTCCGGCACTGTCGGCACAGAGCACCAGTCTAGGATACATCCTGGATGGGATGCCAGTGCAACTGTAATATTTAAATCTTTCTTCTGTTTATTTTAAAGTGCAGCCCAGTGGATTAGGGATCTGTGTCTGTAACCAGAAGACCGTGAGTTTGAATCCTGTGACTATGAGAGTGATCATATTATCAATAGGCCCTTGAGCAAAGCCCTTGACACCCACTGGATGGTTGACCATGCTTTCTGACACTAAGCTTTCTTACTTTGAAAACAAAAAGGTGTTTCATAAATGAATTAATATAAATAAAATGTATTTCTTTGGTCTCTGCTCCAAAGTAAACTCTTGTAGTTGCAATCACAATGTCCGATGAGCGATTCATATTCCTGTAAGCCAGCAGAACTTTAAGCAGAAATGACCAAAACTTGGATTTACAGTGCACCTACTGTACTACTACAATTAACTAGTAACCAGTAGGTTGCCTCAAGTTTAAGTATGACAACAAATAAAGCACACCCTGTTGGAATGCTGAAAACAAGATTTCCAAAACGGGATACATTCTAGATTATATAATTCATTCAGGTTTTAGGACACGTTATTCAGTATTTAGGATAAAATTACATTCGGTAGCCTATATTACATATTAAATTAATACTACGTTAAGTTGCTTTACTTACCGGAGACTCTTAACCATCCTTGCTGCAGACTCTGGTACAAATAGTACAGCAGGTTCTCTTCGGCGTCTTCGGTTAAATCCATAAATAAGTATGACCAAACAACAGCGTATCGCTTCTCATAACCTTCTGTCCCGCTGTTACCGGGGTCGAATGGCAGTGTCTTCATATAAAACAGCACGCTGCTTTGTGCTGCCGTCCTATATAGACAAATGTGTACACTTATACATAATCACATATAAATATAACATTTCAAATGGGCAGCATTTAAATAACGTACAGTTTACGTCAGGACAACTTTTTAAACGGTTACAGGTAGTCCTCGCAATGAGAAAGAGGTAATTTCGTTTCAAGTAGTACTTCTAGCAACGGTAGGACAGTAAAAGTAATTTGTTCAAAAAGACAAAGATAAAACCTAGATACCATATATTTCCATGCAGATGTGCAGCTGAAAATAAAAAGTAATCAAAAACACCGAAGCACCATAATAATGTTACTATGTTGAAAAAGAAAATCTAGCCAGCTGTCCACCTGGATAAAATTAGTCTACGATTGTTCGTCAGTGCACCCAGTGAAGCGGCTACTTTGCAGCCCACTGTTAACCAACAGCAGTTTATTTCATACCGTTAGGTGCGGCAAGTACACTGCACCTCCAGCGCGGACACTGACAGATGACAGCTGACCACTGCACGCTGCTTGACACCTCCAACGACCAATAACATGCGCATTTAGCGTTGGAAGAGGCCGAGGGTGGGACTTCAGCATACTAGAGCAACCAATCAGCAGAGTGGTGTGTGTCGCGCTACGGCTAAATCTGCACGGTCAGCGACTTGCTGTACAATCTGAAGGAGAGGCACGGCGTAGTTTCCTGTGGAAGTCAGTATTCATTCAGGAGGCTGTATTCGTGCATAATTTCACTTGAGTATTGAAAAAGTTGACGAGTTGATTACTATAAATGAAATTTTATGCATTTTGGAGAGTTTTGCTGTATTGGTTTTCTACTCCTTTGATTTTTTTGATTTTTCTTTTGGTTTTAGTGAGATCGATCAAGCGAGAAAATAAATTTCCAATTTGAAAATGAGAATTCTCTGGATTAATGGATTATTGTATGATTACGCTTGATGTGGATGATTTTTAAAAAGAAAAAAGATTTTATGTCTGGTGTATATATAAACTTTATGTTTTAATATGGGACTTTGTGATTATCCTATAGCTATAATATAATTATTGTGCGTTTTTTTCGAAAACAATGAGGACTTCTTAATTTTCTTTAAGAAATGTTAATTTTCAACATCTTAAGACATAATGAATGCGTTAATACGTTCATTGTCAACGTCTTAAAATGCACAAATTTGACGCGTTGATTCAGAGGGTTTTGAATCGGATTGTGTGCCATACCATATCTTCAGCAGCCTTTCTCTTTGCAATCATTATATGATGCTGCTTCAGTTTTAGTTCAGTTTGTCTCAAAATTTGATTAGTTTTAGATCAGCAACCATAGCATGTATCTGCAGGGTTTCAAAAAAAAGAAAGAAGTTATCATGCCAATGAAAAGTGACAGACTGGTCACAAAACCCTACAAGGTAATACAATGATGGGGCACGCAATTCAAAAACTAACTAACATTATGTTATACCACTTCATAAGTACAAATCTTTCGCAGACGTTAAAATTTGACTGCTGTATTTTCAATGAGTTTAAATATTTTGCATAGATCCCTCACTAATATTTATAGCAATGGAGTAGATCTTGTGAAAATGAGGCAGGTGTACCCCATGACTCAAAGCAGGATAAGCTGGTAGAAGATGGATGGATGGATGGATGGATGGATAGATGGATGGATAGATGGATGGAGTAAGGTTGTGTATCATTTTCAGCTACCCATTTATATATATTGTTTATAAATCCCCCCTTTAATCTATGAAGTGGAGTTTGCTTGTTCTCCGTGTGTCACACTGGTTTCCTGGCACAGTCTGAAGACATGCGCTTAGGTTACGTCATGTGTCTACATTCTCCATTGTGAGTCTTTGAGTGGCATCCTATTCATGGTGATCCATGGTGTGCTATCCATATGGTCATCAGATACATCACAGTAGACCAGAAGGTGCACTGTGCTATCCATATGGTCATCAGGTACATCACGGTAGACCAGAAGGTGCACTGTGCTAT
>JABFDZ020000118.1:15399081-15414744 GCA_019775955.2 Pollimyrus isidori | reverse complement strand
TTTAACAACTCTGAGCTATTAGTTAAGTTCTCCCCAAGCGAGCTTGATGGGCCGAATGGCCTCCTCTTGTTTGTACAGTTCGTATGTTCTTATGGATACCAAAATCCGCGGATACTGAAGCCCCTTACATAAAATGGTGCAGTATTTGCATATAACCTATGCACACTCTCCTGGAAAGGAGATCATTATAATACACAATATCCCAATAATAATTGTTGCTAAATAGTTGTTATACTGTATTGTTTATGGAAAAATGACAGGAAAAAAAAAGCAAGTTCTAGTTTTGGGTTTTGAACTTTTCCGGAATTTTTCTATCTGAATATTTTCAATCCGTGGTTGATTGAATCTGTGGAAGCGGTTTATCTGTAAATGAGTCGTGACCTGTCCATTCCAAAACCATGGAGTAACTTTAAGAAGGTAGTTTGCTATAGGCTTTCCACACATGACAGAAAGTCTCATTTTGTTTATCTTTATTTTGTTTTTTTGGGTGAAAATGGACAGACATTCCACATGCATTTCTATGTGTGTCTGTTTATTACTTGTTATACGGTACAAGTCACCCTGCCGGACAGCCTGAACAGTTTGTTCACCAGATTCAACAAACTGAACACAGACACCCCCTCAAAATCCCACTGCACTCCAGGTGACACTCACATGAGTCCTGAAGGCTCTGAAGCAGGTAAACCCTCACAAGGCAGTAGGACCCGATGGCGCCTCACCAGGAGTCCTGAAGGCCTGTGCTGAAGAACTGGCAGGTGTGTATACAGACATCTTTAACCTGTGTCTCACACAAGCAGCTGTCCTACACATTTTCAAGTCCTTAATCATTACACCAGTCCCTCAGAAACCAGACACATCCACCCTGGAGAACTTCAGACCAGTGTCACTCACTGTAAAGTGCCTGGAGAAATCGGTACTTACACTTATAAACTCCCTGATCCCAGACACTGCCAACCCCCTACAGTTTGCCTACCCGCCTAACAGATCAGTAGATGATGTGGTGGCCATGATTGTACACTTAAACACCTCGACTGCAGCAGAATGTATGCAAGGATGCTCTGGCTCCTGGACTACAGTTCGGCTTTCAGTACCATCTGACCGGCAAAGCTGATTGGGAAACTGACAGACCTTGGAGTTCCTAACCCCACCTGTAACTGGATCTTGGACTTTTTTCATGACAGACCACAGATGGTAAGGATGGGAGGCAGGGTCTCTGTTGAGCGCACAGTCAGCACAGTAACACCACATGCTTGTTGTCTCAGCCCTAAACACACTGTACACTCACAACTGTGTCTCCACCCAGAATAACGTTACCATTATCAAGTATGCAGATGATATGACCATGCTGGGCCTCATCAAGGTTGCAGGGAGATGGTCAACACCCTTACCTATGGTGATAAAAATGACCTCATCCTCAACCTAGACAAGACCAAGGAATTAATTATGGACTCCCGGAGGAAGGCCCACCCTCCTCTATAGCCTCTCATCATCAAAGGCACTGTGGTGGACCAGACCAACGGTGACAAGTTTCTGGGTCTTCATGTGACATCCAACCTGAACTGGACCAAAAACACTGCTGCTGTATTGTAAAAGGCTCAGCAGCAACTTTATTTCATCAGGCAACTAAGGAAGGCGAGCCAGTGCCCCTCACCCAGGCTTACAGAGGACTCAGAGCGAGCATCCTCACAAACCCCATCACTGCCAGGTTTGGGAATACCACTCAGGCAGAGAGGAAGGCTCACCAAAGAGTCATAAAAACTGCAGAGAGGAGCACAGGAGCTGACCTCACATATATGGATACTCTCTCCACACAAAGCCGCAGGAAAAAAGCTCAGAGCATCCTCAGGGTTTCTTCGCCAGATTCAACAAATTGAATACAGACACCCCCTAACACTCAGCGTATAACCTGAGACACTGCAGGCCGAACAGTATCATCACACACAAAGCATGTTTTTATGACGGCTTCTATCCAGGCACAATCAGACTGGTGGCTAAAGACATAATAGAAGGGAAAATATGCCTGCATAATCTCTGCTTTACAATGTTGCTTCAGAGTACGCTCAAAATTGTTATACTGTAGCATTACGGTGCAATATATGTGCAATGCTTTGAAATGAAAATCCGTGTTTTATTGTATTTTTATTTTTTCTGTTTAAGAACATACAAAAAAATCAGTGGACTGACAGTTCCCCTCCCACGAAGATCCACAATGATCTGTTTGTCTTTTATACCAAGCTGGTTGACTAGTAATTGATTTTTCTGTCTGTTATTCCTTTTTGAAATAACAGACTCTGTGGGACCATTTAGCAGAGATGCAGGTGGCACGGCTGACTTGAATTCCAGTGTTTGTCAGACGTTCTCCAGCATAAAGAGTTTAATTGCCTGTTTTTGCTCCCCCATTGGTCCACCAGAAAGAGGCTATAGTCAACCATCATAATGCATCACATAGTAGAGAGCATATTAAAAAACACATTTTTATGATTAATTATAATTTAAATATTCTCAGGATTTGGGACAGTATCCAACTCCTAGGGACCCAGACCAAGATAAGCAGTTGGATAATCAATGGATAGATGGATGGATGAACTTACAGTAAACTCAAGGATTTTGTTGTGGTATTACACAATATAGAGGTTTATCAAAAGGTACAAAACAAAAGTAGAAACAGAAAGAGGGTGAACCAAGTGCAGGAATTAAACACAAAATAAGCACAGGAACAAAAAACTAACAAATACAAATAATAGCTAGGGTGGTCACTGGCCAGCATCAAACCCACGACTTGAGGGAGTCAGTATCAGAGCTACACATTCAACCCAGTGAGCTGTGGCATTTAGGGAGCAAGGAAAACACACAAGGATGATCAGACAAGAACTGACATGACGGGATGGCCAGCGATCGGGGCCTGAATGTGGCTGGGCTGCCAACTCTCACGCATCTGGTATCACACTTTCTGACTCTCACGGTCACACAAGAATCTTACTGCAAATTTATATTATTTCATAATAAACCTAAAATTAGCTACATACGCATTGGCATATTTTGCAAACCCTACAGATGATTTACAAGGTAATAAAACTGTTAATTATATCTAAATGAGTGTGCATTTCATGCTAGCAAGCTGACCAAAGTTGGCAACTCTGAAGCAGGGGTGGCAGTCTGGATACAGATGCCCAGACTTCCTCTTCTGCATCCATCCATTCTCCACAAGCTTATCCAGAGTTGGATTAGAGGGACAGCAGTCGAGGCAGAGATGTCCAGACCTTCATCTCACCAGCCACCTCCTCCAGGGGAATCCCAAGGTGTTCCCAAGTCAAGGGAGACAGATAATCCCTCCGGCATGTCCAGGGCCTGTCTCAGGGTCTCCTCCTGGATGGACATGCCAGTAACCCCTCCCCAAGGAGCCGTCCGGAAGGCATCCTAGATAGATGCCTGAACCATATCTGCTGGCTAAAAAATGAACCAGACAAAGCAAATATATATTTAATACCAATATATCTCATAAATTGTAACAAGTGTGAGCCAGATTTACAAAACACTGTTTTATAGCATGACGAGTACATGATCAAGTCTAATACATTAAGTAGTAAACAGCTCAATAAAGGGCAGCTTTGAACATAAAGGCTACTGGTAATGCCAACAGTTAGGTCATATCATTTACACTTTACAGATATATGTGGCTTCAATGAACCATAAATGCATTCTTGAGGCGATTTCAGAAGAACAGGACATAGCACAATTCGTACTCAGTATTACAAATTTCATATACAGTATGCAAGCAATAAAACATATGTATTGTTGCTGATTAAGGTCTTTCAAGGAGGCCGATAGTTTTATCAACACTGCAATCTACATATTAAGCTTGTACACTTCGTGCATGATAATACGGGTTATACAGCTCACAATAAGGCCCAGTAAAAAAACATTAGTTTATCATCCCTGCCCGCGTGGCGAATTTAGCCTGCATCGATTTAAAAAAAAAAAATAAAAAAAAAATAAAAAAAATAAATAAATTTAAAGAGCATTTTCCTGTGTAAATTCCACTGCCGGCGTTCACAAATTTCACAGGCAGATGATATGTCTGCTTATTATGCAGATCAGTGTTGCCAACTATTTTCAATGGAAAGTACCTAAAGTCTGCTCGGAAAGTCGCCAAATATCGCTAGATTACGTCATGCGTATATTTGAACGCTAATGACGTAATTACGTCGTATTTGCATTCTGCTTGTTTTCCCTAGACCTCCCTCACGTTTCCAATATAAAATTGTTCTCAGTTACGTTACATATTTTCTATCAGACAACACAACGGAACTTATTAACCAGCAGTTACATCATAACTGAGAATACATCCTAACACTGCACGGGAATATGCTGCTCCTTTCAGCCGGAGCTAGCGCTCATTGATCAGCGCAGACACAGGGAGATGAGTAACTGTACCGGGAAAGCAAGACCTCGCGCTTACAGGACAGTACTGGCGACATTTGGAAAGTTGCTAAGGTTTGTCCAAAAGTCACTAGATTTGTCGCTAGGCGCTTTTTTGAAAAAAAAAAATAAAAGTCGTCAAAGGTTGCTGAAAAGTCGCTAGGTTGGCAACACTGGATGCAGTCAAGCAATACCCAATGTGTGAAGGCTGCAAAGCTGATGGTCGCAAGTTTCAGGATAGAAGAACCAGGGCTTTCAACACTCCTCAAGAAGTAAATTAATATATATGAACTGGCATTTTTTGTATACTTTCTTTTCATATTAATTTTGCTGTTCCTTTTGTTTACTGTTGATGTTGAAAACTGTTATCTAACGTTGTCTTTTTTCTAAGAAATAAAAAAAAATTGGCCCTCCCTCATCACTTGTTTCTGATTGAAAGGATGATAAATTAATGGTTTTACTGGGCCTAATAGGCTTTATTCTGGAATCCGGAAACCAAGAGCAAGTGGATTTAATCGATAAGGGTGAAGACGTTTATTATTGTATGTACAATACTGATGGAAGCATAGCAGGTTGGGGAGCAACAAAAGCGAGTGAGTACAGTGTTGCCTACTTCGATCAGCTGGCCGGCACAAGATTTTCGATCCGACACAAACCTGCACACTCATTCACATGAATGAAACAGTTTCATGCCCTGTTAGTGTTAACAGTTTGTAGGATTTGCAAACTGCCCCACCGATTTTGATGTAGGTAATTTTAGGCTTATAATGGTATGATACACATTCGCCGTAAGATTTCTTGCATCAGCGTGAGAGTCCTGTAACTTGAGTGTCACGCCAGATGCGGGAGAGCTGGTAGGCTTGCGATAGTAAGTAACTGCTGTAGGAAATCCTTACAAGCTGCCCTGTCGTACGCTGCCATCTAGCGGTGAATTGGAATTATTACATCGACTCTTTCAAGGTTTCATTACTGAACAAGTCCGAATTTTTTATTCTCCCCCTCTTTCCTCATGTAATCCTGTTTCTCTATTTTTTTCCTATATCCCCTGTCTTCCTGAGCTGTCTACCCCCTATAATGTGATGTTTGTATATGTATGGTCAGGTTGATGGCCTGTTATTTCGCTGATACTTGACAAAATTTTCACTAGACTCCGGACTCTTGCATAGGATAAGGAAAACCAACAGTAAACAAACGAAATTTCCCTTACATACTTAGGTTCAGCTGAATGAAACCTTTGATGTACTTCGGAAGCAAAGCGGCTTAGAATGCAAAGGATCGTGCCTGTGCAAGGCGAAAGGGGCGTGGCTGGGCAAGGCGAAGGGGGCGTGGCCTGTGGGCCTGGGAACAGACTTCAAAGAAGGAAACGTTCCGGAAGATGCAGGCAGGTCGGAGTATTTTCGCGTAAGTGTAAGTTTAGCTGGGCTGTATTTACCCACCACTGGTAGTGCTCATATTGCGCTCTGACTGAAACACTACTCCAATGTGTCTGACTGTTCTGTAGGACTACAAATGGCATTTGTCGGGGGTGCAAAAATGGAGTGGATCTGCCAGCGTTGCCACAGAGAATCTATTAGTCAGCCGTTCTTCCGTCCAGGATTATTAGTAATTTGCTTGGTAAGAGTATTGTTTATCTCTTATTTCACGTAAAGAAATCTGTTTTGTACTATTATGCACTGTGTACTGCAAGATCTTTCTGTTAACTTAAGTTCTTAACCAGATGAAATTTGAAAGATGTCCCCTAACCTGTATTTACCGGTTGCGGTAGGCATTCGTTATAAAACGATGAGAAAGTTCTTATTCGACCAGTTTTTCTGGTTGTGGTTTGGACACCCTCTGCAAACATAGAATCATTCCCATCACAGTGTCTTAAATAGTACAATTGTCCGTAGTAAGACATTCTGTAATGGAACTTCTGATCCACCTAATCAGGCCTGAAGGTCTTTGTAAACGTCGTGTACAAGACAGCACGACTCAATATTGCTTTTCTTACTACGAAATCAAAGCAAGACATTCGGTATTTTTAACATTTACTGTCAGTGTTACTGTAACCATCATGGTTTTTCATGCATACATGTAGACTTAACGTATTGGTGTCAGTACATTATTATCAGTATTACTATTACTAATAATGAATTGTCGCATGTAGTATTCTTATTACTTTGGTATTTACACTTTGTAGGTGGTGGTATTTACCATGGTGATGTACCCTGCCCTGAGGACTCTGGGATTTCAGTTGCACTCAGCACTGACAGGAAGTTATATACCAGGCCATCACTCCATTATACTTATCAATTGTCCCAACGAGCAAATCGCCAAAGGCATTGGCAGGTAATAGCAAATGATAATGACGATGTACTTCAGGTGACCCGTTTACACCCAGTGACCGCTTTATTACCTACCCTATCTTTCTCCAGAACCCCTTTAGGGGAGGATGAGTTGTACTGTACATTCACAGATGTCTTTCTGTACATCTCTGAACTGAGCTGTTATTTTCTGCACTTGTGGCATGATAGCTAGACTCTAAAAACAGACGCGATAATAACAGCTTAATGTTTTCTTGTGACCAGTTCTTGTCACGCTCATATTTTGTTGAATTTTTCCCAAACGTCACATTGCCCATGAGTGAGTCTGACAGCAAGGACAGCAATGATATTGATTGATTCGGAGTGAGCATGCAAAGCTCATGCTAAACTTTAGCTTGATTTTATCTTGAAATGAGATGCCACCCAGGCGTAATGTCAGCCCAGGTGACTGTCGTGGTATATACAGTATGCCTAAAATGCAATGTCCATATTATCACTGCACATTTCCCAGCCCTAGGACCTTTCATTTAGCATCGCTTTAGCGAGCCTGACAATTATCCCTAGACGTCGTTCATTTTTCTTTTTAAATTACACCATTCTCTGTAAATGCTAGACGTCCCAGTACATGAAGATCCCGGAAGGAAAGCCATTTCTGTGATTCCAGAACCACCATGCCTGACATCAGCAATCTAATCAAGACAAAACCTTTGAAATCACACGTCTTGGCCATTTTAATGCAGGACCAAGTAAGAAGCCAAAAACCTACCACTTCCATATAGAATGGGAGGAGGACTGTTTTTTTTTCACCATGTCATATCCAAAGTGCATTTGCCTCATCTGTCAGTCTACCATTGCTATTCCGAAGAAGGGAAATGTGAAGCGGCGTTTTTGGACTGTTCATAAAAACTATGACATTAACTTCCCTCCGAAAAACGAGCTGAGAAATAGAAAGGAGAAGGAACTAAAATCCCAGTTCAGTTCAAAAATACTTTATCCCAAAGGGAAATAATAATAATAATTAATACTTAATATTTAAAATATGTTATTTATATGTTTAGCATTTTTATAGTAGGCAGATCGTTTTGACTTGGTCATTTATAAGTAGCTTGCAAGCTAGCGTACCTTCAGAGTGTGCATTTAGTGCAGCAGGTGACGTAGTACGCTACGCTCAGAGCACACAATCTCCTGAACACCTTGGCCATTTAATTTTTCTTTAAAAAAAAAAAAAACTCTCAAGGAAGAATACTGACATACAATAGTACCTCAGAACTTGAATTTAATCCGTTCAGAACTCCGGATCGAATCCTAAAAAGTTTGAGTTCTGATCGAATTTTCCCAATAATGAAAAACCAATGAATTGGTTCCTGGCCCCAAAAAAATTTCACCTAAATGTTGTTTTTTTTTTTTTTTTAAAAGCATTTAAACACAAAATGAACCGGATAAAACAAGAGCATATACTGTACTAAACACCAAACAATCTAACCACATTTATCAAAACATTAATTTTTAAAGTAAAAATGTGTAAAGTTAAAAAAAAAACTGTGTCCTGCTCTGATTGTCCGCTCCTTCCATGTGCCACGCCCCCTCGTTAACCCCGTGTGGAATCCCTGTGTGGAATCCCCGTGTGATCAGCTGTTTCTGGTTGTTGTCATTAGTCGTCTGTATTTAGTCCGCTTTCCAGTTTGTCTCCCCAGTTCAGTCATTGTATTGTCCGTCTGCGTTTTGCCTGCCTTACCTGTAATTAAACCCCGTATTCCCTGGTACCCTAATGTCTGTACCTTTGACTCCATTCCGTCCCCACTTGGCTCAACAATATTATTAT
This sequence comes from Pollimyrus isidori, assembly GCA_019775955.2. Classification (NCBI taxonomy): domain Eukaryota; kingdom Metazoa; phylum Chordata; class Actinopteri; order Osteoglossiformes; family Mormyridae; genus Pollimyrus; species Pollimyrus isidori. Next base: position 15,406,200 of record JABFDZ020000118.1, on the reverse strand, counting down.
AATTAAATGGCTTAATGGTGCTGTAGCGATTCTGGAAATAGGCACGGACCCAGAAGTGCAAGGAACATGGTAAATTAACAACAGGTGCACTAGAGGGGCAACAATATGACAATCCCCAAAACAGGAATGGTTTAACAGGCAGAGGCCACTGACATCTATCTCTCCTCATGGTTTCTGACAATATATTCCACTAGTTTTGCATTTGGCTACGGTCAGTGTCCCTACTGGTAGCATGAGGCGATACCTGGACCCTACAGAGGTTGCACAAGTAGTCCAACGCCTCCAGGGTGGTGTATCAATATGTGCCATTGCCAGAAGGTTTACTGTGTCTCCCAGCCCAGTCTCAAGGCCATGGAGGACATTCCAGGAGAAGGGCAGTTACTATAGGAGAGATGGACAAGGCCGTAGAAGGTCCATAACCCATTTGTAAGACCAGTATCTGCTTCTTTATGCAAGGAGGAACAGAAAGAGCACTGCCACAACTCTACAGTATGACATCCAGCAGGCCACTGGTGTGAATATCTCTGAGCAAACAACCAGAAACAGACTTCATGAGGGTGGCCTGAGGGCCTGACGTCCTCTAGTTGGCCCTGTGCTCACTGCCCAGGACTGTGGTGGTCGATGGGCATTTGCCATAGAATACAGAATTGGCAGGTCCGCCACTGGCGCCTGGTGCTTTTCAAAGATGAAAGCAGGTTCACACTGAGCACATGTGACAGAAGTGAAAGGGTCTGGAGAAGCTGCGGAGAACATTATGCTGCCTGCGATATTGTTCAGCAAGACCGTTTTGGTGGTGGGTCAGTGATGATCTGGGGAGACATATCCATGGAGGGACACACAGACCTCTACAGGCTAGACAGCAGCACCTTGACTGCCATTAGGTATCATGATGAAATCCTTGGACCCCTTGTCAGACCAGCTATGCTGGTGCAGTGGGTCCTGGGTTGCTCCTGGTGCACCCAGTTCATGTCAGTATAGATATACATAACGATTTTCTTCCCCAATTGAGATCTGATGTGTTTTTAAAGCATTCCTTAAATTTTTTGAGCAGAATTTCTTCGTGATCCGAATACCACGAATTTCGATTAATCTGTCCATAGCACTTTTTTTCCAATCTTCCATTATCCAGTGTCTGTGTTCATCTGCCCATCTCAGTCTTTACTTTTTATTGGCTGTTCCTAGATATGGCTTTTTCTTTGCAATTCTGCCTAGAAGGCCAGCATCCCGGAGATACCTCTTCATAGTTGATGTTCAGGCTGGTCTTGACTATTTAATGAAGCTTCCAGTTGAAGACCTACGAGGCACCTGTTTCTCACACCAGACACTCCTAATACATTTATCCTCTCACTCAGTTGTGCACTGGAACCTCCCACTTTATATTGTGGTTAGAGCCAGTTTGCACTACTCTGTGAAATGAAGTCACCACATTCTGTGAGAACTTCCGTTTCCTGGCAACTTCTCAGAACAAGAACACACTGATAAGTTTTTCAGAAGAGAGTTTTTTTGAGCTTGTAACGGGACCCACAATTGTTGATTCTTCAGATACTGATTTATTGCTTCTTTTAACCAGCAGCGAAATTTTTATCTGTAGTAACATAATTGCAAAAGGGTTTTCTAATGATCAATGAACCTTTTAACATGATAAACTTGCATTGGCAAACACAACAGATCACTGGAACACAGGACTAATTGTTGCTGATAATGGGCCTCTGTACACCTATGTAGACATTCCATGAAAAAACAACCATTTCCATCTATGATAGTCATTTACAACAGTAACTAAGCAGTATTTACAGTCAATCAGATGTTATTTTAATGGACACAAAACCAAGGAAATGTCTAAGTAATCCCAAACTTTTGAATGGTGTGTGTGTATTTCATTAACCAAAGGGTAGTTTTTCTAAGAACTTACTGTATTTCTGTGTTTGTCACTGGATGTTGTTGTTTGTCAAGGGATCTCAGCCTTGTGCTGAACTGACTAACCGGAGCATGTCTGACCCTAAATTAGAATAAAGTCAATTTTAAGCAGAACTTTCTTTAAGGTGCATATCATTTCCAGGTGGTCACATTTAGCTTATAATGTATTAATATGCCAGGAGTATTACATACAAATAAATAAATGAAATAGCCAGAGAGTCTAGCATATGTTGCATCGTATGTATTGTTAACTGTAAAAAAAAAAAAAAAAATGTTTTTCTTTGGACAGTACTTCCTAGCTTTTGCATCCTAATAAATTAGCACCTTACAGTAGGTATATTTATATTTGCAATATAAGCTGACATGCAGCCTTGCAATTGTGAAGCGTTTTGTGTTCCTGTGGTGGCTGATTAGCAGTAGGCCTCTGTAAACATTACCCAGTGGGTGGTGATTGAAATCATTTCCTTGCTATTGCTTACTTTCATTTTGTTTTAAATTCCTCTGTAATTAAAGACCTTCGAGTCTTACTGTCTTGTAGCTGCCCTCCTCCACACAAGATGCCCACTTTACCTTTTATTGATTAGTCTTTCTGTTTACTCTCTTACCAGGAATCAGTCCTACATTTACTTTTACGTGCAATACTGCAATATTTGGTAAATAAAATGTTGTTGTTAATGTTTACACACATTTTCTTATTTTACATCTGAACAGGTAGTTTAGCAAAGTTTTTAATTAGTAGTAACACATGAGAATACCTTAGTCAAACTAAAACACTAAAGAGGGTTACAAAATATACAGCTTGCCCTGATAATAATAATAATAATAATAATGCTGATGATGATTTTATAATTTACATGTGTTACAGTGTTAACTGTGAAATAGAATGTGTTTTGTAATATTAGTGATGTAATGAGAGCTGAACAGACTTCAGTGGTAGGTGGCCCTGGGGGTTGGTAGTGGTATTTTAGATGTGGAAGACAGAACTGTAACAGGAGATGTGAGTTCATGAGCGTTTTATGGCGGCTTTGGTTTCATTTTTAGAACGGTTGCACCATTAATGGGAAGCATAAGAAATTAGGCCAATGTTGCCTAATTTTTTTATTTACATAATACAGCAGAAATTTATTATTATAGGATCTTAATGGAGGGGAAACTGGCTGCCTCGATCAACATTTTACCTGAAAGCTCCATCATGTAAGTCTGCACTGACTCCTGTTGGGACTTCTGTAAATCAGTTACAGAAATCACCAGTGTTTCTTCAGGGCACCCAATTACCTGGGCAACTGATGTCTTTTTCCACTGTTGCACATTTTGGATACGCATTTTTATACTTACTAATTGATTTCTCATGAATGTAACCATGTGACCCTAACATTAGGTACTACTGGAAAGGTGAAATCCAAGATGCCACAGAAATCATTTTGGTGAGTTAGTTATACACACTCCAGCTCTATTTTTGTTGCTGTTAACATAAATTTACAGAGACAACTGGATTTTTTCCCCTTGTTGTACAGTTGGCGCAGACTCGCACTTCCAAGGTCCAGAAGCTTATAGAGAAAGTTAAGTAAGTTATTCTTCCAGCTTTAATCTCATTTTCCATCATTCTCAGTTCCAGGTGTATTTGGTACATAAGGAATCCCAGATAATTTTTAAAACCACAAACCGGTGCCAGTGTAAACCTAGGCATACTAACCTGTTTAATTGATGTTCCAAAAGCCTTTCTAACACATTTTTTGCCTGAATGAATTGTATTTGTGTGGCTTTTCCTCCCAGATCCGTTCACCCATATGATATTCCTGAGATCCTGAGCTTCCCAGTGGAATATGGGAGTCTGCCATACCTGAAATGGGTCGATGAAGCTGTTCCTGCAGACTGATTTCATAATGTACTTTAGGGCTCCAATTCTGTCAATGTGCAAGATGAAGGGAACACTAACGGGAATGCTTTCAAAGGAAGGTAGATTGATCAGTTACAATTTCTATTAGGAATAAAGATGATTAAATAGCTTTTTGACATTTTTATGGCTGGGTCATTCTTACTATAGTAACCTAATATCCACTGAAATGGATATATAAAGGGTTTTAATGGAAGGAAGGTGCTGTTTTTAAGCAGCAAATACAATTTTCTTTATTTGTTTTAAGGACAGTGGTGGGCACAGCTAACTGAAAAGCTAGCAGTGTAGTCGTTATCAAAGCTAATTCCAAAGTTAACTACTAAAAAAATTAGCGGAAGCTAACAATGACTGCTAAGTTTTATTATATGCATTTAGCTTTGGGTTGGTTTTTGCCTCTGAAATTCTTAAAAACTGTTGGGGAGCAACAGAAATGTAAATACAATGTAAATACATTTAATTCTAATATTCTCATGTTATTGCAATGTATTAGAACAAATTGAACTCAAACTGAACTCTTCAACTAGTGTTTCCTGCCCCATGTTTCCTCCACTCAGTTTCAAGTAATTAAGTACAGTAGTAACACCCCTATGTGTAACCTGATCTGTAGCAAAACTCTGGTATAAATAATGGTGTAAAGGAAGCCAACCCTTGTAGTTTGCTCTGCAGAAAGTGGCTACCCTTGCAAGTAAATCTGTGTGAGTGTGTCTCATTTCAAGGTGAACAGATAACTTAGAGCTGAATCCACCCAACAAAAACATACAGGTAAAATAAGTATTGAACACATCACTATTTTTCTCAGTAAATATATTTCTAAAGGTGCTACTGAGATGGCATGAAATTTTCTCCAGATGTTGGTAACAACCCATGCAGCCCACACCTGCAAAGAAATCAAACCTTAGATGTACAAAAGTTATGTGTAATAAAATGGAATGACACAGGGGAAAAGTATTGAACACACTTAAATTTATTTACTACGGTATTTCCTACAAAAGCCTTTGTTGGTAATAACAGATTCAAGATGCCTCCTGTGTGGAGAAACTAATTGCATGTATTGCTCAGGTGTGATTTTGGCCCATTCTTCCACACAAAATTTTCAAATCTTCAAGGTTCTGTGGGCCTCTTATACTCTAATCTTGAAAATCTATTGATTTTCAGTTGAATTCATGTCAGGCGATTGGCTGGGCCATTCTAGCAGCTTTGACTTTCTCTGAAACCAACTGAGTTTCCTTGGCTGTGTGTTTGGGATTATTGTCCTGCTCAAATGTTCACCCTTGTTTCATCTTCATCATCCTGATAGATGGCAGCAGATTTTTATCAGTTTCTCGGTACATTTTTCTATTCATCCTTCAGTTACATGAAATTTGCTAGTGGCAAATGCCAAAATACAGCCCCATACCATGATGTTCCTACCTCCAAACTTCACTGTTGGTATGGTGTTTTTGTGCTGTGCCATTTGACCTCCAAACATGATGTGTATTATGGCATCCAAAGAGTTGGTCTCATCTGATCAGACTACTGCGATGGGCTGGCCCCCCATCCAAGGTTGTTCCCTGCCTCGTGCCCATTGCTTCCCGGATGGGCTCCGGACCCCCCGCGACCCAGTAAGGATAAGCGGTTTGGAAATGGATGGATCAGACTATATTCTCCCAGTATTTCACACGCTTGTCTAAATGTTGTGCAGCAAACTTTAAACGAGCTTCAACATGTTTTTTCTTCAGCAATGGAGTCTTGTGTGGCGAGCATGCATACAGGCTATAGCTGTTGAGTGCATTACTTATTCATTTCTTTGAAACAGTTGTACATGCAAATTCCAGGTCTTTCTGAAGCTCTCCACAAGTGGTCCTTGGCTCTTGAACAGCTCATCTGGTAATTATTTTGAGTCCTTTGTCAGAAATCTTGTGAGGAGCACCTGACTGTGGCTGGTTTATGGTGAAATGATGTTATTTCCTTTTCCGGATTATGACCCTAGCAGTGCTCACTGAAACATTCAGAAGTTTAGAAATCCTCCTGTAACCAATGACATCAGTATGTTTTGCAACAATAAGGATGTGAAGGTCTCGAGAGAGAGTTCTTTGCTTTTACCCATCATGAGATGTTATACCAGTTGGGGCTGAACCAGCTGATATTAATTTACACTGAAAAGGGGCCGGATTGCTTTCTGAGTGCTGATAGATTTCAGCTGGTGTCTTGGCTTTTGGTGCATTTGGTGCCTTTTTGCACCTCCATTTCTTCATGCGTTCAGTAGCTAATTTTTCTCCCGCGTCCTTCCATTTTATTACACATAACTTCATTTATGTACATCTAAGGTTTGATTTATTTGCATGTGTGGGCTGCATGGGTTGTTACCAACATGGTAAAAATTCATGTCAGTAGCACCTTTAGAAATATATCTACTGAGAAAAATATTGACATGTTCAATACATATTTTGCCTGCTGTACCTAGAGTGTTTAAATTTTAACCTGTTTAACACTGAAGTCCCATCTGTTAGACCCCTATCATTCAAATCACCGTCCTTGAGGTCCGAGCCCTGGAATAGAGGTCCAGGTTTTAAGAGCCCTAGACTAGAGTGATTGCAAGGGAATATTTAGGACTTACTCCAAGTGTGCAAAGATAAAGTCCATTCAAGATAGGGTGCCTTAAATCCAACAAGTTATCTAGCTAAGCATGAAATCCAGCCTTGTGTTACAACCCCTTGTTCTCCGCTTAGTTCCGGGTACCCCAGTTTAAATGGCCTCATTCACTTACAGTTAGCATAGACTACCTATAAATCCAACAAGTTATCTGGCTAAGCATGGAATCCAGCCTTGTGTTACAGGCCTTTGTTCTCCGCTTAGTTCTGGGTACCCCAGTTTAAATGGACTCGATCACTTACAGTTAGCATAGACTACCGATAAATCCAACAAGTTATCGAACAGTCATGTTTTATGTTTACACGTAGTTAGCCAACAGAGGGCCAGATAGAAGACTGCAGACATGCTCATAACAGATAGGAACAAATATGTATGATTTTAGGGTTAACAAATATTTTTAATTGTTAACATTTATTCACTTATTCACTGCAAAGAAATGATAGTGGAAAGAAAAGTTAGCAGAACCAAATTTTGTTGGAAGCTTATTGGTTTTCAGGATTAGTGAAAATGCTAAGCTGTTACCGAAAAGGTTAACCTCGCTAATTAAAGATTTGTGTTTAAGGATAACAGTAATTCTAAGACTTTTTATATACACTCACTTAAAGGATTATTAGGAACACCATACTAATACTGTGTTTGACCCCCTTTTGCCTTCAGAACTGCCTTAATTCTACGTG
>JABFDZ020000118.1:15385399-15398981 GCA_019775955.2 Pollimyrus isidori | reverse complement strand
ATTTAAACAATGCCCAATTGGCACTAAGGGGCCTAAAGTGTGCCAAGAAAACATCCCCCACACCATTACACCACCACGGGCCTGCTTAGTGGTAACAAAGGAATGTTGGATCCATGTTCTCATTCTGTTTACATTTAGGTATGTGTTTCATAAGTAATAATTGCTCCGTGACCAATTTAGTAGGTAAATCTAGCTAGTACAGGCTACACATTTTCTTCCAGAACCACTTCAAGAGTAGACCAAGAGTTGTCCATTCAAAGAAGACATTCCACACACTACTGTTGCACTGACATATTACTTTTGCATTTATGGCCTTCTTGTAAGCTACAAGTTTGGTTCTCTTTCTTATTAAAAACAAAACTTCCAGTACCTGGATTATCAAACCATCCTCATCAAACATTAGACACCATACTATATGAAAATGTCCCAGGGTGACTGGGGTGGCTGTTTGTCAGATACTGGAACCTCTAGCAACATTCAAATCACATTCAGAAACACTTAGGTGACACCTAATAGCCATTCTAATGCTTAGTACTTAGTACATGCAGTACCTGAAACCCCTGACCCTTTCTGCATGCTCTGTTTATTTATTTTGAGCTTGAGTTAATGAGCAGTTATACCTAATACAGTGGGCTTTGAATGTACATCACACATTTTTAGGTATTTACTAAAATATAAATCAGGTTGAAAACAGATATGCTGAGCCGTAATTTATTAATTAGGAAATATAAAACAAGGAATGTGGCCTTGAGGTTTTGGCCTTGGTGTTCATTTACATTTGAAATTTAATTCCTGTAGGGAATTACTGGCATCCTTTATATGAAATGTTCTAATTAAGTTATTTGTGTATGATGTCTGGTGACTGAGAGGTGGTGAGACACTGAATGACAATTGACAATATAACACAATACATTTTCTGCTCAGAGTTTCTTCTATATGAATGTGTATACAGTATTTAATATTTTAGCTCTTATTTATATCATGAAATATATATGAACACTATGAAAAATTGGAAAATGTTTTTCCATCTTGTTATTAAAGTTTTACAAAAAATGTCTAAGAGTATGACAAAATGGCTTCTCAAGGTTGGGATTTTTATAGAAGTAGTGTATACTTCATCATGTGAAATTTGAAGATGTTCTTTAGTGCTGCTGTACTGGGATGTCTGAGCAGATGGGGTGATTTGTCGCTCTCTGTTACCAGATGGCTGCAGTGTTTACACTGAGTGCTCTGCTTGGACTGTGCTGTAGAAGAATAAAGTCATACCTGTTCGGAGTATGTAAATACACAAAGGTCCTGAAATGTGATCCATTTACTGTATCTGCTGTAGGGTGAATGTTTGCAGTTCATGACCCGATGATTCTTGGGAGCACTGTAGGGTGTGACTTCTGGGAAGGGTGTGTTACTTTAACCGATTACATTTAACTGGAGTGACAAATAACTGAAACCTTTTATCTAATGGGAACACTTTACTTAAAATGTATAGGGCTGGGCTGTTTAATTAATCTTTCTGCAAAGGTCCAAATTTTTTCAACCACACAAAGCCAGTGGGGTTTCACCTGATTGGTCACAATTATCAAATGTCTGGGGCTCAGGGGAAATGCACTGTGTCGGAACTACAATTGAGGCATGTCTCTGGATGTCAGTATGCTAAACTAGGGGCCAGCTGTGAAAGCTGACCAGTAAGTCTTTAAGATCAGTGAAGAATTTGCCAAGAAGCAACAAAAATGAGCCAGAACTTGCTGTTCTTCGGCTGCACTGAGACTGGAGTGTTGGAGCAGCACTGAGCATAGAGTCAGTGGGGAAGGAAGCTACTCTAGAACTGAAGCAGTTTCTCGTTAATCTCTGTGCCAGGTGCTGCAGTGGGTTATCATGAAAGTATAAAGCATACACTGTGCTCCCAGAAAGTTCTGGGACACAAGCTTAATTCAGTAAAAATATTGGAAATGCATTGGTTTATATGAAAAATCATTACTATACTCATTTATTTACAAAAAAAATATGTATCACATTATAAACAACCAATAATTTTAAGTAAAACGTTAATTTCATTTACTAATAAAATGAAATCCAAATCATAGTTCTAAAAGAGTAGTTCTGGATTAAAATGTTTGACAAGTAGTCTCATTGGATGCTTTTTAAATTAATAACGCCTCAGTAATAACATAAAAAGCTGAAATTATTGATTAGTACCCCTTTGGTAGCCAGTGGCTACATCTGCATTTAATGGCAAAATGCTAAGAACAGAACTGAGTCAGTCAAATAATGTCTTTGCGGAAGATATGCGCAAATACGCTAAACATTGCTTGTCAAAGAACCTGTTATGAAACTAGTACATTTTTACAGAATTAAGCAAGTGCTCCAAGACTGTCTGTGAGCACTGTATGTAAATATAAATACTGGGGCTGGAGATTGAAGCTGAACACCCAGCTTTAGGTTAATTAGTTTATTGGTATGGAGTAGGGTCTCCTTTGCGGCCAATCCCCTTGCAGCATCAGTCCTGCATGGTGGCGAGAGGGATTCTGAGTTCTTCTCGCAGAACAATGGCCAGGTCACTACGTGATGCTGGTGGAGGACTCGCTCCTCCAAAACACCCCAAAGTGGCCCAATAATATTCATATCTGGTGACTGCTGGCCATGGGAGATGTTCAGCTTCACTTGCATTGAACCACACCGCCACAGTCTTGCTGTGTGTATTGTTGCATTATCATCTTGATTCACAGCACCGCCTTCAGGATACATTGTTTGAACCACTGGATGAACATAGTCCTCCAAAATGATTTGGTAGTGACACATTAGAGTAGGAAAAATTAGCAGGCCTAGGGGAAGCCATGATATCGCTGTGTATTCCTCTGCTAATTCAACCTTCACACTCTTGTTCTTACTGATGGAACATGCAATCTGTGATGATTGGCCACCAGGCCACGCAAATACAGGAAGGTATTTTGGCCAGTGTTTCAGTTTCATTATCAACCTCTGTATATATAGTGCAAAAATGTGCTCATTTAGAAGGAAATCAATGTTTAGTCAGACCAAAGTTTATTTTTCCTTATTTCTATCTAGTGCTATCACTTATCTGCCCCATCAAGTCATGTGTCAATCTAAATATTAATATTATCCACTATTAATAAAGGCTGTGTGTTGAATATTTGAAAACACCCAGTAAAATTACCTTGAGAGAGACTTGATGTGGCATGTTTAATTTAGCAAAGGATAGTTTCATAAGCGAAGGAATTGTCAGTTAGAGCAATGTCAACAATGTCAATACCGACTGTTCTAAAAACGCTATTAGCAAGGAATGACAGTAAAGGGCAGGTTAGAACATATGCTCTGCTTAACTTTGTTTGTGCAGGAAGACCAGAGTCACTTACCCTTTTTGCATACTAAGAGTATTTTTAAGTCTAATAACCTAAAGAAGGAAGAAGGTGAAACACACAGCAATGCAGCATTACATTTTTCTCTCAGTTCGTCTCGATGTTTTTATTTCTTTTCTCCAGTTGCTGTTGAAAGCATTTATGCTCTCCACCCCATTCTGACACAGATAAAGACAAACACCCACCCAGGCCAGTTAAAAGCATTAGAAAGGAATCTAACACTGTCCACACATCTTTTTTTACTTAACAGAAGAGTCATAGTTTTACTATTGATTTCCTAGCTGAAATAGCTATACAATATGTTTTAATTTATATTCTTAGATCCCTGTGATATAAGGGTGGGACGACATATCTAGGACTTAATAGATACAAAATAGCAGAGAGGAATGAGAAGAAATGACAGCAGTTTGGGCTTCATGACAGGGGAAGTGAAACTAAATGGTTAAGTTAGGGGAACAAACAGACCAGAGATGAGAGAATAAGGTCTGTGCGCATGGCACTAAGCGCGGCACACAAGGCACGTGAATCACCCAGCCTTGCCCCATCCACCCCAATAGACCTCATTCTTCTTATATCATAGACGTAATAAACATAAAAACACAAATAAAACTGAATATGAGAAAGAATATATATTCAGTTTCAATTTAGCATTTATAATGTGTAATCTTTTCATCTCATTTAAAATTGTTATGTGTACTAAACATTACAGAAAATGTTATAGACATAATCCAAAAATTATGGATAAACGACTAAGTAGTATTACATTGTGCTTAGAACTGTTTGGTACTGTTAATGGAATAATCAAGAAACAGTTCCGCTTCTTTTACTTGCTCAGGCACGTTCTGCAGCCATTGAACTACTCATTAATGTCCAGAAACCATGCCACAGCATTTTCTGGTTTGTGTTTCTTTCTTTCCTCTTTTGTAAATTTCTAAATACAGCCTTTATTGACATTATATAATAACCAGGAAGGTTTACTACATTACCAACAATTGCTGAACCACAACTGTATCATATTTTGAAACTATAGGTCTTAAAACAGTGTTATTTCATAATAAACTATTATTAAGACACCCAAACAGGAACTGAAAATGTCTAATTCCCAATGCTACTATTTACTATATAGGAATACAGAATTTTGCGTTAAACAATGTTTCTCTTTGACAATAAACAATATCTGACTCACACTGCAATCTATTCAGCAATTTAGCAGCGATAAAAACTATATTCAGTACAGTCCACACTCTCAGATTCTTGATTTACTAGCATAATTTAAATCATGAGCTAAGAAAAATCTCTAAAAGCAAATCATGAGACTAGCTATATTAGAAAGGAAAGGCTCTCTGCAATATTGTTTCATTCTAGAAACAGAATTTTAAGGCAAGACAAGTTTACATATACATCATACTTTCATACATGAATATCTAAATGCTTTACCAAAAGACTGAGGACATAAGAAATAAAGGTGAGCTATTAAAACAGAAATGGAGTAATGAAAAGTGTATAAAGTAAATTCAAGCGTAATGAAATTAAGTGAAAGCAGCAGAAAGGTTAGGAGGTTAGTCACATGTTTTTGGACAGCTGGCACCAACTGTGGGACAAATAATGGCTAAAAGGCATTTCACCATTTTCGGTTTTAACTTTAGACACTATAAGCTGACCCATCCCTAAGGATTTAAGATAGATAGTTACATACACTACTACATGGACACAAGCATTGGGACACACGTCTTAGTCACTGAATTCAGGTGTTTCATTCAGACCCATTGCTAGTGGTGTATAAATCAAGCACCTAGCCATGCAGTCAGGTTTACAGACATTTGTGAAAGAATGGGCCATTCTGAAGAGCTCAGTGAATTTAAGCGTGGCACTGTCATAGGACGCCACCTTTGCAATAAGACAATCCATGCATTTTCTGAAACCACTTATCCTGTTCACAGGGGGTCAGGAGCCTATGGGTACAGGGTACAACCCAAGATGGGATGCCAATCCATCGCAGGGCACACTCACACACCACTCACATACACACTCATACCTACGGGCAATTTGGCAACTCCAATCAGCCTCAGCATGTTTTTGGACTGTGTGGGGAAACAGGAGTACCCTGAGGAAACCCCACAGGGAGAACATGCAAACTCCACACACATGTAACGCTGGTGGAAACTCAAACTCAAGTCCCAGAGCGCCACCACTGCAATAAGTCAGTTTGTAAATTTTTTTCTCTGCTAAATATTGCATCGTCATGTGCAAGTGGTATTATTGCAAAATGGGAGTTTAGAAATAACAGAAACTTTGCCACAAACAGGCAGACCACAGAAAGTGACAGAGTGGGTGGTCACTGAGTGTTGGGGTGCGAAATGTGGAAATGTCAAAAGTGTTCTGTTGACTCAATTACTGTAGAAGGGCACACTTCAGGCATTAATCACAGTACAAAAAGTCCGCCATTTGGTTCTTGCTGCAGGTAAAGTTCTTCGCTATCACTGAATCCTGGAACAAAACTTGAAGCTGTTGATAAACACTGTTATGAATGGTGCATGAATCAGGCGCCGACCTAATCCATGTCAGGGGGGTACTGTGAGCTAGGACAGGGCTTGTAGACTGCAGTTTCAATTTAAAAGACTGAGGTCTTGCTGTATGCTGACTGGTATTCTTTAATCATGCATGTGTTACTAATGTTAATGTGAAACAGCTGGATGTCTTTCGACCAAAGAAACAAATGAGTCAAAGCACAAGAGGATCTGAACTAATTAGCCAATCACAGGAGCCTTTCAGATATAAAGCAGTTTGTACAACCTGAAGAAGCTCATAGTGTTCCCCCTGCATGGTGCATTAAAGCAGCACTGAGTGACCACAACACCTCAGCCTGGGGTGCTGCAGTTGGTCTGGATGTTGTTCTGCCATCGTAACTGTAGTAGGCGTTCCTGTAGCCGCTTATGTGTTGGCAATGCTAGAGAAAGACACCAACTGACCAACTGCATGTGGGGCTCCGTGGCGTTAACGCCAATCGGACCAAGCTTGATTGACCTCTTTCAGGCAGCACAACAGGTTTCTTCATCATTTCTAGCTACTGGTTGCAACTATGTCTGGAATTACTGATTTTTAAGCAACTTTGGTCAGAACTGACATTTCCCCATCTCTCTCTCAATGTAGCCTACAGCCAGTGCGGCTCGAAGCGACATTGTGTGTTACATTCATTTTAAGATTTCACAGAAGATAAGAATTATAAGATTTCACATCACTGAACACACTCTTTTATAAAATTGCAAAAATATTTCACACTTATGTGAATTTTATTAAATACTTTAAAATGCTATTTAAGGCCTTAACTTTTCACTTTTTAATGACTCGTGAAAATCCTTTTCAGGGCAAAACACTAAATAGATGGTGGTTGAAGGTGAAGAACTACCTCTAGAACATCCTGTATCAGAAATACTCTGATTATCTGACACTAGGTGGAGGTATTGCCTTCTGAATTTCTACTTTTTTTTAATGTGTTTTGATTTTTTTGAACATGCTGCTAGTTTCCCCTTAAGAAAAAAAATAACAATACTGTAGAATTGTTATACAAAAAAACTAAAATCTTGTGCTTTTACTGCAATAATACCGGTCGTAGTAATTCTGTAAAATGTATTCATTCAGACAGTTACCATGCAGTAAACAAGTGCTCTATATATATTTAGCCCAAGGAACATAGAGTTGATAAGGCAGGGTCTAGTCCCTGATGAGTTTCTGAGCGGAGCTGTAGCCTCCTAACTGAATGAGCCAGAAACCAGTTGGTAATTATCTTTCACTATAGAGGATGTCAGTACTAGTCTGTAGTGTAGGCTAGTAACAGTAAACATAGTAACAGTTTATTTTTCTTCGATTAAAACCAATGAATGTGCACAGCTAATTATGAGATGATGATGATGATGAGATGAGTAGATACATCCGCGGATGTATCATCATCATCCTCAGTGATGTTTCCTGATGTCCTCGGGTGTTTCGAGTCTCACAACATCAGACACCCTCCTTCAGGTGAGCCAGCTTGGTCATGTGCACAGTTAGTTATGAGAGAAGCTGCACAGAGCAGAACCATTTACAAGGGGTTGATGTCTCGATAATGACCAAATGGCTGCATGTTATCCCTTTACTTTTATACCTGATGATAACACATAGTTCTTTCTATTTATATTGCTATTCAGGTAATGTACAATTGACTATAATATTTGGTTTCCAAAATTTCTTATTCTGTTTAAATTGGAATAAATACAAGTGACACAATAATTGGCACGGTCCTTTGCTGGAACACCCAGTCTTGCTGTCCAAACTGCTCTCATTCTGTTTGTGAAGGGAACCTCCCAACAAATGTTGTTTTGAAATCTTTTCAATAGGATTTTTATTGGTAGTCATTGTTGGAAGACCCGTGGCCTTTGACAGAGACCCATTTTTCTGTTTTTGAGTTGACATTTTTGAGTACTATTACTCTCCATATTTCAAGGCACACACTCAAGACACCCAGTGCAAGTGTTGACAAAGACACCCTAAAATGTCACTGGACCTCCCTCTTTGGTGATTCTTTAAGAGGACATTTTGGTTTCGGTGAAGAAACCTGGGGTGTCTTTGCCATCACTTGCACTGGGTGTTTTGAATGTGTGCCTTGAAATATGGAAAATAATAGTACATGTCAACTCAAAAACAGAGAAATGAAAATAATATTTAAAAAATAAATGTAATATTAGTGTCACATTGAGTGCTCAAACAGGTAGTGGGGAAGCGGAGACAGGAGTCCAAAAAAACATGGTACAAAGCAGGGAACAACATAAGACAAATGTCAATGACGGATCTGGGAATACAAAATCTGACGTGGACTTAAATACACATGACTAAGGGACAGAAATGCAAAACAGCTGAGAACAATCAGGAAATCACATGATGAGAGGGGCGTGGCACATGTAATATTGGTGCAGCCTTCACCGGACGCTCACCTGAAACAATGGAGAGACACGTCCCTGCTAGCAGTGTGTGGCTCCATGGGCTAGGCCTCCAGGCAGGCCCCTCAGTATGCCCCCCCCCCTTTGCTCTAGGGTCACATATGGTCTGTCTCATGCATAACATGATGGAATAGGCCCAAGACCTCAATTCACAAGCAGATGAATAAAGCATCCAAAGAATTAAACCTTTCAACTTTCAAAATTATTTCCTGGAATTTTCGCCTCCTGCATTTTTTTTTACAATTCTTGGATTTCCCCGATTAGCAAGGGATGCTCCGCAACTTTGTGAGCGAGAATGAGAGAAAGAGAAGAACACACCTACTATCTCATTGGTGAATACTACAATAACATGGCACAATATTAAGGATTAGCCACCATCAAACAGAGAACATACCATACAGTTTTGAGTTTCATCTTGTGCTTTTTACTTTCTACTTTGAGAAAGCTTTAAAAGTCTTATACTTCTGCAGTCCGATACACAAATATCCACATGTCCAGACAAGTACAGAGTTGTGAATTTGTTTAGTACAAACGCTCCTCTTACAAACGTTCAACTTACGAACTTTCAGACATACGAACGCAGGACTTACTGCATGCCAATTCCGCCCAGTAGAACTTCTGGCCACTACTCCCGCAGCGTAGCGTGCATACTCCCAGCGTAGCATGCATACTTCCGCAGCGTAGCGTGCATATTCCCAACGTAGCATGCATACTCCCGCAGCGTAGCGTGCATACTCCCAGCGTAGCATGCCTACTCCCAGCATCCTAGTTCTTTGTACTTGCGTATACCCTTTAAATCATGTTGAACATTTCAAGTCATGAATGGCCATTCGGAATGAATCTTGTTCGTAAGTAGAGGAGTGTCTGTACACACAAAATATGTTTTTGTTACATATTTTTGTAAACATAAAGCTGTGGAAATAAAGGGTTTAAATTCTCCTAAATGTTTCTGGTTGATCTGTGATTATTTAAGGAGACGTCTGGGTATCTCTCAGGTTACATTGATCAGAAGGCCATCTTTTGCCTGGGGCAGGTCTGTATACTTAGATATTTAGCCTTTAAACCAAAAATAAATCTCAACATAAAGTAAAAATGGTTTTAAAAACTCAAGGAAATACAACTTAATCATAAAAATTTCATTACAATATGCAGTATTTAACTTAAAGTTCAAAGCCTAGATTTCAGCACAGCTATTTTTTTTCTTTTCTTAATTACACTCTATGGACAAACCTATTGGGACACCAGGCCATTACACCTATGGGATCTTTTATGATGCCCCATTCTAAATCCATAGACCACAATATGGTGTTGCTCCCAGCTTTTGCAGCTGTAACAATTGCCACTCTTCTGGGAAGGCTTTCCACAACATTTTAGAGTGTGTCTGTGGGCCTGGCTCACAATATTCATTCTAGTTCATCCCAAAGGTGCTTGATGGGATTGAGGTCAGGGCTCTGTGTGGGCCAGTCAGGTTCTTCCTCAAAGTCACCCAATCATGTCTTTATGGACCTTGCTTTGAGTACTGGAGCACAGTCATACTGCAGAAAAGGGCCTTCCCTAAAATGTTCCCACAAAGTTGGATGCGTGGAATTGTCTTGTCCAAAATGTCCAAAATGTCTTGGTATGCTGAAGCGTTAAAAGTTCCCTTCACTGGAACTAAGGGGCCTGGCCCTACCCCTGAAAATTGATCCCCTACCATTATCTATCCTCCAGCAAACCTTACAGTTGGCATTGTCATGAAGGTAATATTCTCCTGGCATCTGCCAAATCCGGACTCATCCTTCAGACAGCCAGACAGAGAAGCGTCATTCTGAAAAAGTGTGCATTCTTTTTTTTTATATTGCATGAGCACATATCAGGCATAACAAAGGTTTCCTGAAAGCATATTAATAACACGATGACAGATGTTAAGAGCTATTTTTTTTTTTTACATTTTTCACCTAAGGATTTTATTTGTTTATTGGTAATGCAGTAACCTTGATGGAGGATAGTGTGCTTGTGTAATTGTTTTTTTGCATAAATGTTTTTACGTTTCCACTTTAAACTCCTGTAAATCAGAGCAACACCTGAACTTTCCCAACAGTGTCTGCTGTGGTGGGCAAGGAGACACAGGAGACAAGGGCATAAGCCTTATGTTGGGAATAATGGAGACTATACTAGGGCTTATGGCGACGAAGTGTTATGCTTTGGCAGGTGTCCTCCGAGCTGCCTGTTCACAGGGCCCAGGGAAGGCATGTACCCCTTGCTGACACATCTGTTTTTCCTGATCTTCTTCCCAGCATAGCCTTTATTCCTTGTTCAGAAAGACTGCTCCCCCTGCTGGTTGGGGCAATTATCAGCCACCAGTGGCATCATGTTGGCACCTTGCGGCCGACTGTGACGTAATTGTTGTTACAATCAGGATGTCCTATTGTGGAGCAGATTGTGCCTGGTGCTGTGTGGCGGATTCCTGGTGGACCGTTGCGTCACAGCTACTTAATTAAAACAACGAATAGGGGAAAAATGACAAGGGAGACAAACTGTGAAGCACATAACGTTTTATTTCTTTCTCAGGTCTTGAGTGGGGGTCACTCAGTTTGTCAGACACGGAACTGACTATTAATGATATCACAGTCACTTCCTGCTCGCAGATTAATTAAAGAGCATACGTGCAGGAAATGAGCAAAATGGTGGCACAGCACAGAAAGCTATCCATCATACAGGCACTGTGTGTAACATTAGTATTATCAAGCTGGAATGGATGGGACAGTAAAGACTCGTTCTTTTCAAATTCACTTGCAGTTGATTCTGACACTAACATATCTGTTCTCTTTATGCTCACAACTGGCTTTATCTGTACCCAACCAGGGTATGAGAAATCACCTTTAGCATCTACCTGCAATGTATTTAAGCGTGTTCTGCCAGACCCCTGAGGCTGTCAGTACCCTCAACACCTTTCTGCTTCCCTCCCCATCTTTGAACGTGGCATGGTTGTTGGTGCCAGGCACACTGGTGTAAGTATTTCAGAAACTGCTGATCTACTGGGATTTTCATGCACAACCATCCCTAGGGTTTACAGAGAATTGGCTGAAAAATAAAAAAAACATCCAGGGACCAACCGTTCTCTGGGAGAAAATACCTTGTTGATGGCACAGGTCAGGGAAGAATAGCCCGACTGGTTCAATCTGAAAGACAGGCAACAGTAGAAGAGCATCTCTGAATGCACAACATGTCAAAGTTTGAGGCAGATGAGCTACAGCAGAAGAGCACAGCAGGTGTCACTCCTGTCAGCTAAGAACAGGAACCCAGGGCTACATTGGACACAGGCTCACCAATACTGAACATCAGAAAAAACATTGCCTGGTCAGATGAAGCTTGATTTCTAATGCACTCTGACACACTCAGTGACGGGATATGTCGGAGACGGTTCTTTTCCAGTGTTTTAGACAAATTATCAGTTTGCGATGTCCACCACTTAATACTGATGTAATGCTGATTCTGACGTAAAATTGCATATTTTCAGTCACAAATCAGTTTCAGGTAATGCATTACTTTATTGTTACAAATAAATTAATAAGCAGTTTCCTCTGCATACTTGACCGTACTTGTGTTCTCGTGTATCCATTTTACATCATGTTCCATTGCTGAAGACCTGTTCCAATATTAAGAACACGAGTACAGAAGATGGTAAAAGTCCCCAGATGGGTCACATACTAAATGAGAATAATGATTCATTGTGCCCCAAGTTCATTGTTGGGAGACATGATAGCAAGGCTGCTCTTGCCAAGACCCCGACTATACGGTCTTTGCTTTCTCTATATTGAGAAACACGCCACATGTCGAAGGTTTAGACTCCACTCTTCAGTTTCCCCTTCCCATTTCTTGGTAATTTGATGTGAAAGGGGAAGTGAGCTGGGTATAACATCTAATAATCATCCAAATAATGTTAGATAAGACCTCCTCTGCGGCATCCATTCACTTTGCCTGAGCATATGTAACAGCAGGGTAGAAAGCTTCCAGCTAATATTTTCAAAGCTATTGGCACTTGGCAAAAGCACATTGGCTTTCAACCACCTCTGGCATGGATAGGTCTTCCCATCAGGCAGCCTATTACTAAGAATTAAGGTATGCTGACAGCTGGCAGACTCAGATACACAACCATAATAATCTGTTGTGATAATTGACAGTTATAATTTAACATTTACTCCTTATTTATGCACCTCATACATTATTTTTACTGTGTAGCTCATCTTCAGCCTTTTTTGTTTGCATAACTTTCTGTCCCGTATTTATTAATCACTCTTTATATCAGGGATCACCAACCTTTTTGAAGCTGAGAGCTACTTCACGCGTACTGAGCCGTACGAAGGGCTACCAGTTTGAAACGCCCCCCTAAACTTATCTAAAGTTCATTTATAATAAACACGTTTTCAATGCTTTTTCTTAAGATATTGTCATTTTCAAATCTATATAAATGCAAATGTAATTAAAGAAGAACAGCAACAGGATAAAATCAAATTTTAGACGCTGCTCACTGGTGAGCTGTGTGATTTTCAGAACAGGTCCGTGGGCAACTCATGTGGTCCTTGGAGGCACCCTGGTGCCCGCGGGCACCATGTTGGTGACCCCTGATTTATATGGTTACTAAGAGCTCTCACTCTCTTTACATTACCAGTCGGTATTTCACGGCAAGTTTTGCTCTGACTGTATCCCTTGTATGTGACAAATCCCTTGTCCCCCCCCAGTTAAGAGCTGTTTAGCTGCACCATTGCCCGCCTCACTGACTAAATGCCAGACGTGCCCACAGCTCCAGTGGACACAGCAGGGACATTGCTTAACTTATTTCAGTTCCTACTTCCGAATGAGATGAGTACATGAAGATGAGTTTTATGGACCAAAGACTGTTCAGCATACATGGCATTCTCAAAATGCTGCTGTTCCTCGGGCCGCTAATGAGAAAAAGCCCACGTTTATAAAATGTCCGTGAGACTCAGTTCACATTTCCTCCCTGTGTTCACAATTCCCCACTGAGACACAGATGCCCTTAAAATCTCTGACTCTGTACTTACCAATGTAGGGGAGGAACAACCTGCAGCAATAGGGCTCGTGCATTCCAGAGTAAGTGAGTGAATTTTTCTGGCTAAGGCTACGTGTAAATCATATAAAAATATTAACCACATAGGCAGGGACGGATTATGGGTTGTGTGGGCCCCTGGGCAAAACATTTGCGAGGGCCCCCCAACCAACCAGCACCACTGT
>JABFDZ020000118.1:15333261-15347697 GCA_019775955.2 Pollimyrus isidori | reverse complement strand
TTGTTTTCTGTTTATATTCAGCCACTGGGTGACATCCTGCGGAAGTATGGAATTGGATTCCATTTTTATGCTGACGATTGTCAACTATATTTACCTTTGGATGATACTAGAAACCGCCCAGTTAGAAATCTTATGGATTGTTTGGCTGAAGTCAAGGCATAGATGGCAGAGAACTTCCTGTGTCTCAATTAAAACAAAACAGAGGCAGTGTTGTTCGGCCCGAACAGACATTTTGATCCAGCCAAGGTGGACTGTGGTGAATTAAATTCCCACCTGAGTGATTCTGTAGTCAATCTTGGTGTGAAGATCGACAATGCCTTCTGCTTCGATGCTCAAGTTAGTGCTGTGGTTTCTTCTTCTTTTTATCATTTGAGACGCTTGGCTAAAGTAAAGCCATTTTTGAGTAGACGGGATCTGGAGACTGTTGTTCATGCCTTCATTACCTCATGTCTAGACTACTGTAACTCCGTCTTATTTGGAGTAAGTCAGAGTACTGTAGCTCGCTTGCAGCTTGTTCAGAATGCTGCAGCTAGATTCTTGAATGGCAAGTGAAAATATGAACACGTGACACCGATTCTGGCTGCTCTTCATTGGCTGCCTGTCAATTTTAGAATTTGTTTTAAAATTCTTTTATTGGTGTATAAAGCATTGAATGGATTGGCTCCGGCCTATTTGACTGAGTTGTTGCAGCCATATGTCTCTGTTCGGACGCTCCGCTCAGAGAACCTGTTGCTGCTCTTGGCTCTCAGAACTCGGCTGAAGTCGAGAGGGGACAGAGCGTTCTCGGTAGCAGGTCCTAAACTATGGAACGCACTTCCAGCATACGTTAGGCTCTCCTCATCAGTAGCGGCTTTAAAACAAGGTTGAAGACCTATTTTTATGATCTGGCTTTCAATTCCATGGGTTAGCTGGTGCTACTTTAATACTTTTATATTTTATATTGACTGTACCTTGTAGTTTGTAATTTTGATTTGGTTGTTTTTTTGAGTTGAGTTCCATCATGTTCATATGTCTTCCTTGGTCATGTCTTTAGGTTTATCAGTTTTCTCAGCTAAGAAAAGGTGAGCGTGTTCCTCCATCAGTATCTGTTCTAGCTACATGTCCTTGAGGTGTTTATTTCATATTTAGCTAATGCACTTCCTTTGACTTATGAGGTGGCCATGATGTTCTTGGTGATATTAGCAGGTCTTTCCTTGCCAGTAAAAAGTGGCTTAAGATCATGTGACTCCTCTTGTTCAGTAAATGTTGTAGCACTCCAGGGGACCATGTCCTAGGAAATGACTCCGCGATAATGGCAGTATGACGTCCCTTATCACACCCTCATTGCATTTGTATAATTTGAGAACACTATGTCGTTCATTTTTTTTTGTATCAGCTGTAATGATGAGGGTCTTCCCAGGAGTTTGTGGTGACATTTAAAAGGCAGACTGGCTGTCTGTTTTCAGGCATGTGCAAGACATATAAAAGTCCACTTTCTCAGACATCATATTATGTAGCATATAAATATCAATAAATGCCACAATCCCACAAATGACATGTGAAAATGTATATGTCATTCATAGGTGGTAAGAGACAGCTTGTGAAAGCTTAAGAATTATCTACTGTATATTAATACATGCGCTCTGATATTAAATGATAAAAAGGAATTATAATGTGATATGATATTTAAAGCTAAAAAATAATGACATTATTAATAACATCCAGCAGTTCTACAAAAATAATGCGAACCAGTTGGATAATAATATCCAATAAAAAGGACAATTTAAGTCAGGTGTTTAATTAAATGTGATGCCAATCAGATTTGAGCTTAAGGGGATCCATCCCTCTGTTTGAAAAATTCACTCTGTATTCTGTACTTTACAGGTGTTTATGAATGAATCATAATTTGATCAAAAGAGATCAATGGGATCAGAACTGCTGAGTGACCCAACAAAAAAGAAGTAGCCAAAATGTCAGTTTTCATGAGTCTGCTGTAAGGAAACCACCAAAGAGAGATATATGTAACAGGACACAAAGGAGGAACCCACTGGGTTTCAAAAGAACATGATTTAGAAGATTGTTGAACACATATGATGGTAATGAATTTTGTGCTTATTTATGAGTGATAAGGAATAATGGATAAGCAGAAAGTCGGATGAAGCCTTTGCCTCTCCATCAGAGTGATACAGATCATGAGGAAGCAAAGACTGTAGAAATAACCAAGCAGTAATACTTATTTACTACTATTTATTGGTATGATATCCAAACTACATACAGAACAGGTATAAAAATACCATTACAAGATAATGGACAAATGCAGGGACATGTTTCCTATTAACATATTAGCCAGCTTTACTTATCACGACTCGGACTCAGTGCTTTCTAATTGAAACCTTTTATTGGCCTCCCTAGATTACGTCTGCGACAAAACACATTGACTTGGACCATCAATGCATCATGTCAGGTCTTCTGCCCCCTCAGACCAACAGTCCCAATACTTGCAGGAATCAGGGAACCAGGACAGGTCTGAGTGGATGGACAGGTCTGGGATGCAGAGGACTGAAGAACCCAAACCAGAAACCAGGGATCCTAAAAGAAACATCCAGGACAGACAGGTAGGAAACCCCTAAGACAGGACACCAGTGGCACAGCACATCAGCTATGGGACCATGAATCCCAAAACCACAACCAGCTTACCAGGAACCAAAAACAAGATATCAGTCAACATGAATGCCATCCAAATCACCAAGTCAGTCCCTTCTGGCTACTGACAGGTACAGAGGAAACAGACTTGCTCCATCTAGCCCCAGAAAACAGACCTTTGACTGAGAGCCAGCTGAACCCTATGTTCAGTGATGATGACCGAGCCATGAGTATTACTCACTGCTCTGCTTAAATAAGGCTGGGCTCTAATTGCCACCATCACAGACCAGACCAAATTACCAGATCAGTAAATCAGGGCCAGCTGTGACAAAACTGCTATGCCTGCACTTCTTTCTAGATTTTAACCAATGATTATATTAATTTCACAAATTATACAGCCTGCTATGGTATAATATATAGAATAATTATGGCATTTATGCCACAGCATGGTTGAATTCAGGAACCCAAAGGCTGTTGATTGATTTCCTCTGACTGCACAGATTGGCTGGCCAGGTGAATCAGGGTAGCATGGTGCCATTTTTTACATCCACAGCTGTGCTTTTAAAAACATATATAATACAGGACTATTATTTGGTTTTGGTTATATGTTCTGTTTAGAAACGTGTAATCAGCATAGTTCAAACATTCTTTAGAAGACTGAATATTAATGAAGTCAATACCAAACAGTCGCTGAAGATGGAATCTGTTCCTGGTCCTGAGCTCAGCAAGGCTGATATCTGTCACAAATATGAAGGAGGACCCAGACAGAGCCAGAGGTGGAGTTATAGGAGGTTTATTCAAACACAGACTAAAGAGCCAAAGCAAAAAGATCTGGAGGGGTCAAATAGAAGGTAGATCGAGATCAGGATCTATAGCACAGAGAACCACAATCACCAGACTAGGGAGCACAAGCCAAGGGGGTGTTTTATACACAGACTAACGATGACCTAACAAGAGACAGGCATGGCTCGTTTAAGTTATGCTGGAGAAGAGATGGGCGGGCCAGACAGACATGACAGGCAGGACATGACTATATCTTTATATATTCACGGGGAAAACTTACTAAAACAAAAAAATTAACTAAAATTTAAAAATTGTAAAACAAGCAGGGAATTGTACCATCAGGTTCTCTCTGGTATAGTCTGGTAGTGTAAAGCATGCATCAGTAGGAACAGGCAAAATCTGAAAGAGAAATGGATCCTCTTTTCATTAATGATGTGCTATTTAATAAGTAAATGCAAGATTTTTGATAATCAAACCATTCATCTTGCTTCTACGCTGTTAAGAATATGAAATTGGCTTTAATCAGTTTAATTTGAAACACCAATGTTCTGCAGAGAGATAGATAGTGGAAGGACCTACAAGGAAGCCGTGTGTCGGGTTATGGAACATTACTAGATTAATTTTACACTGTTTGCTCGTTGAATTGTAGCATGCAATTCCTCTTGCACATTTGTATCTATTAGTCACTCAGGAAAACTTGTTTGAAGCACTGTAGGTACTGTATAATTTTATCAGACTTTTCAGAGTTGTTCCAGGTTCATGCATTTTTCATTATGCCCATGTTAAAAAAAACACTATAAGCCTGCTGATTTTTTGCTTGACACAGTCTGGAGATGAAAATAGTGAAACAGCTACAGTAGCAGAACAGGATTCCTCATCATTACCCGAAACGTAAGATTGAGAGGAAAATGTGATGGGGAAGAAAGGAGAACTTCATTCATTAAAATGGTAAATCTTATTTTGAAAGCCAACAAGGATCTGAATGTCAGTGTGGAACAGGTTTCATGTCTCACCTCATACTTTGGTTCCACTAATCGAAACACAATTGGATTCTGTCAAGGATCCAACAGGATCCATCAAACCAATCTGATTATGAAGATACATGAATGCCACACATAATGAGTCAGGGTACAAACTGCAACCCCGGTGCTGTGAATAGATAATCATTAGAAATCATTTTGTAACATCAAGTGAAAGTAAAAGTCAAATGAAGTAGCTGCTATACTATGTTGTTTGATAGTAACCCTAACCCTAAAATGACACCCCTAAAAGCAACCTTAATCCTACTCCAAACCATAGCTATAACCCTGATTGCAACCATAACCCTAGCTATAAACCTCATGTAAAAATGTCTGTTAGGCTCAGCCATGTGTATCTGAAGGAACCTGTATTGTGAGTGAATCTGCAGCTCTGAGTTCTGTGGTTAATTAGGGGCTTTAGAGGTGAGGCCCCCTCACAAGCTGGAGACAGAAAAGATTACCTAGTGCTATCTTATGAAGGTGAGTAAGTAGCTTATGTTGCTGATACATCTACTTTAGCATCACCCTAAGAAGTAACCAAAAGACTATCTATCCGTGCTCAGAAGTTCAACCTGCTAACATCAGATCCTGAGATGTCTGGAGTGACACAGCCAAACCCAGATTAAAATAGATCTAGTTTCATCAACGTGCAAGACCCACAACTGTCAATCAACGCTGTCACGATGGAGTATCTAGTGAACCATAAACCGATATGATTTACCCTGTACTGAACTGCGCTGAAGTAGATGAGTGCCTGTAGGGAATGGGGAGCATGACCTTCCACCTGTTACACATTTCAGTAACACTATACATAAGACGGTACCTTAACTTAAAACAACATGAACAAATATAGTCACTGCATGAAATGCATGAATTGATATAATAACTGCATTATTTGTGCCCCTCCAGTAGTGTTACCAGTTGATTTTTCAGTTTTCAGGGATTCTATTTTGCTGCGTTTATCATATCCTCATTTTGTAAAATTCCCAGGGTTTTGTTTGAAAAGAACCACTCAGCTCTATATTCCACTTTTTTGATTTTGACATTGCTGGATGTTAGAGCCCCCATTTAGTAAACAGGTAGTAATAATATAATAATAGGAATCAATCCCTACTGATAATCTGTGCAGGCTGAGAGAATCTGAGACCTATCATGAATTGAATTCCCCTTCAGCTCTTTTGTATTATTCCTGTTCCCCTTATCATCATAACAGGGATCTTGGGCAGAATGTTTTTGTAATGCGGTAACTTTTTTCCGCAGAATGGCTATATTGCTTGTGATGAAAGCTTTGCTGAAAGCAAAGTGGCTCATAAACTCTACTCATCATTGTTGTGTGGCCAAAGTCTCAAGGGGGTTGAGCCGACTTAGCGAGAATGTGTCAGGTGACCCAGAATGGCACTGCATATGAGGATGTGATCAAAACATACTTTACATTAATAGTAAAAAATTAACCACCATGTCAGAAATCCCTTCTCTGTGGAGGGATTGTATACCTTTGTGACCCTAGGAGCTATGTAGTCGGGGGCAATTATCCATGGTCGGGTAATTGGTCCTAGGTGACCGGCCAGACTAAAAGTCATTCATATAGACCTCCATCATAGTTACCATACAGAAGGATGTGACCCTGCCTGAACTGGGGAGACTGGAATCTGACCTTTAGCTAAGTGTGGGGAGTGAGCTCCTGGGCAAGCACCTGGTCGCCAGGCATCCATGCATGGGGTCTGGACAGGCATAGCCCAAATGGGTGACATGGGTTCACCCTCCTGTGGGTCCACCACCTGCAGGGGGAGCCGCGGGGGTTGGATGCAGAGTACTTCGGGTGGCTATCAAAGGCAGGGGCCTTGGCAGAACGATTGTTGGCAAACAAGCTGGCTATAGCCACATATAACATATCCTCCCTAGTGGGAAAGGAGCCTAAGCTGGTGAGTGGGGTAGAGAGATGTGGGTTACATACGGTTTGGCTCACCTCAACACATGGCTCTGGGCCTGAAACCAAACTCCTGGAGAGGGTTTGGATTCTATTCCACTCTGGAGTTGCTCATGGTGAGAGGTGCCAAGTAGGCGTGAGGCTACGTATCCCCAGTTTACCCCAGTTAATGAGAGGGTCGCCTTCCTTTGACTGTGAGTCAGAGATGGGCTCTGACTTTTGTCTGTGCATATGCACCAAACACCAGCTTAGAGTATCCAGCGTTCTTGGACACCTTGGATGGGGTGCTGGAAGGTACCTCCTCTGGGGACTCCATTGTTCTGCTGGTGGACAGTGAAATCTGCATTCTATGGTGGGGGAAGAAGCTGGATAGACCTGATAGATCCAAATGCATATTGTGCGGGTGATGGGAGCATCTGGCACAAAGCACTGTTTGGGAGATCTTCAACTTGCACCTCTGGCAGAATATCTCCTGCATCCAAATAGAATCAGGGGACATTGAGCCTGAATGGGCCATGTTCTAGGACACCATTGCAGAAGCAGCTGTGTGGAGCTGTGGGAATATGGTTGATAGTACTGTAACTATCGTGCTTTAGAAAGGAGGCCTTTCAAGTTTGGTTAGCTTGTGGAACTCTTGAAACAGTTGACAGGTACCAGTAGGCAAACGGAAAGTGGCTTTGGCAGTTGCTGAAGCAAAAAGTCTGGTATGGGAGGTGTTTGGTGACGCCATGGGAAATGACTTTCAGTGAGCCTCCAAAAGATTCTGGCAAACTATTAGGCGACTCGAGAGGGGAAAGCAATGCTTTATTCATGTTGTTTACAGCAGGGAGGGAAAACTTTTGACCTCAAATGGGGATTAGCCCGGTTGGGGGAAAGAATATTTCGCGGACCTCCTGAATCCCACTGATGCGCCTTCTTTGGAGGAAGTTGAGCTGGAAGACTCAGAGGGGGACTTACCTATCATGGAGGCTGAGGTCACTGAAGTAGTCAAAAACTCTTTGTTGGTAAGGTTTCAGGGGTGAATGAGTTATTGAAAGATCTTGGTGTTCTTTGGCTGTCTTTGCTGACAGAATTACATGGAGGTTAGGGACAGTACCAAGAATAGGGTAGTGCTCCCAGTCCTTAAGAAAGGGGACCAGAGGTTCTGCTCCAACTTCAGGGGGCTCACACTTCTCAGCCTCCTTAGTCTATGCTGGGATACTGGATAGGAGGGTCTGTCTGTTGGTTAAACCTCAGTGCCAGGAGGAACAATGCACAATCCGTCCTGGTTGCGGAGCACTGGACCAACTCTTCACCCCCCAAGGATACTGGTGGTTCATAGGAGTTTTCCCAACCAGTCTACATGTGTTTTGTGGACTTAGAAAAGGTATAAAATCTTGTTGCTTGGGGGGGTTCTGTGGGAGGAGTATGGAGTCCGCTGTTGTGAGCCATCAGGTCCCTGAATAAACGGAGCAAGAGTTTGGTCTGCACTGTAAGTCATGCTGGTTCCTGGTGGGTGCTGTACTCCATCAGGGTTGCCCATTGTCAAAAAATCTGTTCATAATATTTATGGACAGAATTTATAGGCATAGCCATGGGGCAGATGAGGTCTGGTTCAGTGACCTCAGGATCGTATCTTTGGTTTTGCAGAGGATGAGGTCCTGTTGGCTTCATTAGGCAGTGACTGGCAGCATGAACTGGAGTGGTTTGCTGCTGAGTGTGAGACAACTGGGACGAGGACCAGCACCTTCAAGTCTGAGGCCGTAGCTCTCAATGGAAAAAGGGTGCATTACTCTCTCCTGGTGGGGAATGAGTTACTGTCTCAAGTGGAGAAATTAAAGTATATGATATTGAATTAGTGATTCTGACACCAAAAATGCTGCCTTATTGAGCAATATAGCAAAGTGTTTAAGTCAAACACTAGGTGTGACTAGAACTGTTTAATGAACCATCCATCCGTTCATCCATCTATCATTCCGGTCCATGCCATGGACGTTCTTAACGTTTTAAATTCCAAAAAAGCTAGGCTGACGGCATTCCCCTTGATCTCATTGCAGCATAAGAATCCCTTGTTTCTTGTGTGTCACAAATAGCATTTGTACATTACAGTGCTAAACTATTTTCGAAATAAAATACACAAATACAAATCAATCCACCCATCCAACCATTCATCCATCATACATCTGTCCATCTATCCATTTTCTGTACCCATTTGTGCCATTCATGGTCACAGGGGTCCCTGTGAAGTAAAGCAAAAGGTTGTATATTCTGCATTTTACAAGACAGAATTCACTATAATTTCTTCTTGTTCTTTTTACTTGCATATTCTGTCAAGGTTGGCCTGGCAGAAACACACTAGTAAGTGTTTTTCTGGCGAGATGATGAAGTCTTTGCTGCTCTGCTGTTACAGCTGCCAATCCTGTGGCTGCTCAGATGGTTTTCACTGACTTTGGAAACAAGCAGCTTTAATGTGATGTTTTTTTAAATACAAGGATCTGGATTTAAAATGAAATTTAATGTAACTTCTTATTTCTATAGCATGTAAATGATATATGCCATACACCACAGTTCCCTGTGGATGCTGGACAGACAAGTATAACTGTTTTTAGTTTATATCTATAAACTAACATTTTAGCTTTAATACGGTTTGCAGTGAGACAATAGGCTCCTTGCTGTTTGCAGATAGTTGTCAGGGGTCTGTGTTGGGACTCAGATGAATTTATTATTTTTTAATCTTCACTGATGTTGAGGCTTCATAAATGGTTCAACAGTCATGCATGATGCCTACAGTATGTGACTTGTCTGTGTGTGAGATCTTTACTTTCCTCTTGGGCCTCAAATGTTGTCCACTGACATCACAGATCAGACAATGATCCAATTGACAGCAGATTCTCACAGTCCTTAAATACTATAAGGACTGTCTAGTTGTGTTGAAAGTCAAAATGTAACATTTCTGTACAAAATACTTTAGCAATCTAGTCAAGTGGAATAACTGATTTAATAAACTCCTTCAATAGAAATCAATTAACTGATCGAATCTGACCCTTCAGAATTATTTCCAAATGCCTAGCATTTTACTGGCTCTGAACACTAAAGGAAATCCTGGAAGCCAGCAGTTTAAATATGCACTCAGGTCCTACCAAAAAAGCCGAAGCGTATTGTATTTCTCTGGCTCATCTGTTCATTTACATGGCAAATGTGTAATCTCACACCGCCACCCATTCCCAGGCTGGTGGGGTAATTACCATGCATTACCATGCAGGAACACACATTCGAGAAAATCACACATAAATGACTCTGCCATGAAAAGGACTCACTTATAAAACGTGAAGATTTATTAAATGCCAACAAGAACATTAAAACACAGTATCAAGATTCAGCAAAACAATCTACAGTATATGACTTCACTGAGAGCATATTGTAGGAAATCAGGGAAATAATTCACCAATATGCACACTTTGTTGCCAACAGTTTAATTTGTCCTTATAAAATTGAGAAAAAAAAAACAGTAAAATGAAGGCATATGAAGGTCTTTTTTGTTAGTCCCAGAATGCTTCTACTAAAGAACATTCAAAATCTTACAATCTTATGAAGGTAAAAGTGACTGAATATACCTTAAATTTCATGTGATTGCCAGTAGGGGAGGCTGTATTCTTTATAATCTCTTTCTCTCTCTTTGTGGTTTTCACAATTATTTTTCATTTTCTTCTTCCTAACAGCAAATCCATACTCCCAGTGTAACTTAAAGAAACATTCAACTAGACACAAAACTTTGTGTTTAGCGGTTCAACCCATCGACAGTCTATCCATGCTGTAGTACTGAATTACTGAATTTTTTTGTAAGACAATAAAACTTCATTGGAAAGCTACAGTCATTCAGCATAGAAACCTGCGCCCACTGCAAGGATGCAGAATTAAGTTCTGAAATTCACTTCTTTTTTGTATTTTTCAAGGATTCCTAAAAGAAATATTTTCATATATATATAGGAATGCAGCTATACAGAGTCAAGCAAGCTTCTGTGCTTGAATTGGAATTAAATATTCAGAGTTTTTCCAAGACTTCAATATATTTCTCATTTATAGGCTTTAGGAGCTTGCAGTGGAGTAGGAGTGGGATGTTATGGGGCCTGGTTTTTGTCCTGGTCCTGGGAACCTGCATGTACAGCAGCCCTTGTTGCATAGGGAGATTTTCAGTTTTATACCTAATGTATCCTTAGGAGAACTATTCTTGGTAATTTCTTATGATTACAGAATGTATAACTGTTTCATAGATGTTTCACAAAGTCAGACTAGAAATACATTTTTTCACATTACTTTTCAGATACTTTCTCTTACACAAACTGTAATTTCCAGTAACAAACTTACATTTGTTCTTGAAGAGAAACAAATTGAACCAGTAATGAATTAAATACTTGAAAAAATATATTCAAGGGCATAATGAATAATTCATCTTTTAAATGGGTCTTTCAGAAATGTTCTTGAATTCCAGTTGTGCTATTTTATGACATAATATACATGCTCCAATAGTCTCTAAAACATACACTCTACAATAAATGTACATTTATTTTAAAGCTTTTAGTACATCAAAAAGTAAACAATTCAATTTATACAGAAAAAAACAATTGCACATTTTTACAGTAAGTTACTGAAATGTCTATTTAAATTTTTTTTAATACTGTACAGAAACTTTTTTCCTCTAACTGTCTGGCAACATATTTATGAATTCCTTTTCATAAAACAAAAAGGGCTCTGATGTCTGTCCTTTGACCATCATGGAATTTTCAAAATAACTCCAGCTAAAACAACAAACGTAAAATCAGCGGTGTAAGCTACCTGCAACTTCAGTGGAAATAGGAAGAGACAATTGTATTCCTTCTCAAAGGGATGGTATTTTGCTCTTCATGTCTTGGGCCATTAGGCCTTACCGAATTAAATATTGGCATTGTTTTTGTCAAAAAAATCTGAAATAATTGCTAGAAATTGTATGATCTTAAGAACCTTGAAAAGTTTGAGATTTTGTCATTTTACTGTGTTACTATGGGTCTGGCAGCAGTGGAACAAATTGGCACCATTCAGCTAAGGGAAGGAGGGCTTAAATTAGCCAGGGTGGTGGCTGAACAAGTAAACATATGATTAACAATAAAAAAGGAACCTCTGGCTTCCTGGTAGGCACGGAGATATGTCCAATGAAGACTGATACAAAACCACTGCAAAAACTGCAGGTAAAATCAAGGGTATGCTGCTTCCTGCAAAAACGATGCAGTGACACTAAGCAAAAGCAATCAAGCAAAAACACGATGGATGTACTCTTCATGTTCAGGTTACCTATTTCCCAACTTTTCTGTGTAGATTGGGAACACAACCGGTCATAACCTGCTCGTCTGTTCCTCCCATGTGCCATGCCCACTCTTCTACCTTGTGTGGAATCCCTGTGTTACCACCTGTTGCTTGTTGCTGTTAACTTGTCCTGTGTATTTAAGCCCACGTTCAAGTATGTTTCCTCAGTCGGGTCATTGATGCTGTGATGTGTTCCTAACTGTGTTTTTTTTAATTGAACCCCTTGTTCACCCGATTTTGTGACTCCTGCTCCTGTTTTCCCTGTTCCATGCTCTGGACTATAACACAACCATGTGCTACCACCAGGGGCGCTGCTAGCAATTTTGGACCCTATGACAAAATATGAGGTTGGGCCCCCCTAGGTTGTGTTATTATTAATAAAGCAGATCTCTGGGGCCCCCTAAAGGGCGTGGTGTCTTAGAATTGTCCCAACTTTCCCCCCCTTAGCGGCGCCCCTGGCTACCACAGATTTTAATAATGTTGGCTCACTGAATTAAAGTAGAAGGTTCTGTGCTTGCAGTAGATTCACTATACAGATAGCAAATTGATACTAGGGGCTACCTTGCCGCTTAAATGCCCTGATGGCTTGGGCTCCCTGCTTTAAGTACCTAAATGAGGTGTGTAGGCCTGTAACCGATTACCTATTAAAAAAACTACGCAGATGGAGAAAACTTAAAAGCCTTCTCTATTATTACTAGCCTGTTTCCTACAAGTGTAAATTGTTGTGAGACTGTTCCTTATTGTGTAGGAAAACTTTTGCTTTTCAGCCTTTGAGCAGAGCAACTTAGTGTATAATTGAATTTATCCTATCTTGTAAATGAGGCCAGGAACATAGTGTGACTAACTGTCTTTGCTTCTGCTTCCCTCAAGGTTAGAGGGAAGGGTTAAAACAGTTTAGCTCTAACGTCACCAGCTGCCAAAGTGTTTGGCTTGTAGTCAAATGCCAAAAGTGCTGGGAAACAAAATTGTCCAATATGCTTGTTAATAGCCCCTGTGAAACCACTGTGATGGGAATGCTTTGACGAATGATCTCTTGTTTGCTACCATGTTACTTCATACCCACCAGGAACTATTCTCCATTCCAAAAGACATGCATCGGAAGCTGTATTTAACATGTCATCTTATCTGCATACCTGTCTGGAGTCAAGGGATTCTTCTCAGACAACTTTTAACTTGATGTGTAATCTAAGCTCTTCCAGATATTCGTTAATTATTAATAACTCAATTAGAATGCTTCAGACAACCTATTTGTTTAATTGATTGCCAGAATTTTTTTTTCTTTTTTGCAAATTCAGGAATCTCAGAAATAATCACATAACTCCAGTAAGCAGGAAGATGGCATCTGAAAACCCAGTCAGGAGAGAGACACAAATCTCTGTACAGCCCTGTGGGCTTCAATCAAATCAGTGCAACACTAAAGATGGTTCATGGCATTTGGAAAGGATTACCGTACAGCTATTAAAAGAGAATGATTTGAGTAATGTGTTAGTTCCACAGGAATTAGAGAGAAGAATACTAAACCAATTAGTTCTTGTCACTGGAGAAAAAAAAGCTGTTAAATATCTATGATCTACTAGTCAGTTTCTTTTCCCATTCTGTGTTTTTCCTCTACCCTGTCATTTGTTCTCCTCTCTGGTGGGACGAATCTTCATCTCAGTAAACTTCAGCGAGTACTGCCAACCAGTCCAAGAGGACCACTCAATGCCATCGGCGTATGATGTGTGCTGACCCTTCAGGTACTGCCCATTCAGGTTGGACGTGTGGCAGTTGCGATACCACCAGGCGCCACGGTAGAATGAGGCACAGTTATTATCAGAGTGGTCATTATCCTGGTCTTTGGTGGTAAACTTCATTCCATTGTGCTTCAGCAAAGAATCACCTGTACAGTTACACATATATATTGAGAGAGAGAAAGAGAGAGACAAAGAACATTAACAGGGAGCAAACTTCACTAGAAAGCAGTACAGATAAAAGAGGCTTTGCAAAGAGTTCACTGAGCAAGTGCTGTTCTGGAGAATGTATTGAGTCATGTAACTATTTTTACACAAAGAAACATATATACAAACACAGACACGTATTCACACACACACACACACACACACACACACACACACACACACACACACACACACACATGCATATACACATACAGACATGTATACAAACATACACACTGCAAAGTCTATTTTGGAAAACTCTATTTTTAACCAAGGAAGTGTCAGATCTTGACTACCAGCTTCCTTTCTAAACCATTCATCCATAAGTCACACGTCTGCTCCATTCTTCGTTGAACATCACAAACTGTTCTGACACCTCTTCAACAAGCAGACTGGGAGTAGGATTTGGACTGCAAACGTTGTTAGCTGACTGCGAGGAGGACTCAGTCAGCAAACGCTGTCGGTAGACTGGGAGGAGGACTCAGACAGCAGATACTGTTAGCAGACTGGGAGGACTCAGACAGGAGATACTGTCAGCACTCAGCAGACTGGGAGGACTCAGGCAGCAGATATTGTCGGCAGACTGGGAGGAGGACTAAGACAGCAGATACTGTCATCAGACTGGGAGGACTCAGACAGGAGATACTGTCAGCAGACTGGGAGGACTCAGACAGCAGATACTGTCAGCAGACTGGGAGGACTCAGACAGCAGATACTGTCATCAGACTGGGAGGACTCAGACAGGAGATACTGTTAGCAGACTGGGAGGACTCAGACAGGAGATACTGTCAGCACTCAGCAGACTGGGAGGACTCAGACAGCAGATACTGTC
>JABFDZ020000118.1:15260087-15272221 GCA_019775955.2 Pollimyrus isidori | reverse complement strand
CCCCCCACCCACTCGAGAAAAGGAGGTGGAGACTGTACAGGATTATAGGTGTCTGGGTGTCTACCTGGACAGCGAACTTGACTAGTAAAGGAACTGCACTGCCTGAAGGGCTCAGCTCCTTCAGGGTCTGAAACACCATGCTGCATATGTCCTATGAGTCTGTAGTGTTTTCCTCCAGGATAATGAAAGTATTCTGAATTTGAAAATCATTATTGCTACTGCATAACAGTATATATGGAAATAAGTTTGTGCATGTTTAGTAAGGTGTGTGGGCCGGCATAATACTCACGTTATGAAGGATTCCCCAAGACTCTGAGCTATACAGTACACCCATCCATTTTATCCATTTATTTACCCAAAGCTGCATATCCAAAGTAGGGTTATGACAAATGAAAATATGCAAGGCAACCACAGCTTCAATACATTACACTGGGGTGTTCTTTCAAAAGAAATATATAAAATACTAAAATAGCACTTGCAGTTTCATTTGTTCATGTGATGTTTAAAGAATAAACTACATTCTGCATGTGATTTGGGATAATGCGTACTTGCTGTCTTTTGAATTACAGTCATAAACTCCAGATTTAAACACCCAATTTAAAAAAAAAACAACCGGGATCCAGTAACATTAATGCTTTGACCACTAATAAATATACTGAGCTCTGAAAAACGTGTTCTGAATACAGTGTCGTTGAGCTTGTTCTGTGTTAATGATACCCAAGTAGTTATTTGCATGTTGGCCTTGTACCCTGTTTACTGGGATATTTTCTAGGCTAACAGCAACAGTGTAACAGATAAGTATTTATGCAAACTGGATGGATGGATGAATAGATGGATGGATGGACATCTCGAAGTTCCTATTCATACTTCACCATGTAACTCACTGAAAACTTCATGATTCATAACATTAACTATAACATTAACTGCAGTGTAGGTCCTGGGGACCCGGAAATGAACACTAACATTTATTTCTATCTGTACCATAGGTCAGAGAAATTCAAGCAGAAAAGTACAGAAAAATAATTATAATCATTGCAATATTTTGACATTTTCCAAAAATACCTAGGTAGTTCATTTTCAGCATTCCTGTAAGCACAAGTTTATTGCTTCAAAAAAAAAAAGAACCAAATATGGTATGTGGCAGAAAAAAAAGGTTTTTGGAGAAAACACTAAGAGTGAAAGCAAAATATAACATAAAGAGGTCTATAAAGAAAACAGCATAAAAACACAGAGAGAATCACACTAGAAGCGGTGAATTAAAACCTTTTTACCCCTGAGGATGTTCATCTAAGGGATGATTGGGCGAGCTGCCATCGTTCTGAGAATTATGAGTTTAGTACAGTATGCTGCAGCTTGCTGGCTTGGCATATCTTACACAAAAGGCAGAGAAAATTCTGAAGATGAAATGTTCAGGTTTCTATAAGAGGCCTGGCAGACCCTTGCATTCTAAACAGTTGCTAAGGTCACTTTCTTTTGTGATGTTACTGAATACTGACAATATTTAAATCAGTGTGTCTTTGCGCCCTACATGTCCTGAAATCCCAAAATATGACCTTCCACAAACTTACTGGACATACAGTATCATAAAAAATAAATTCCCAAAACAACTGAAACAATGGATATAAGAAATTGTCTTCAAGATTACATGATCATGACTTGGTTTATGTGTTCATATGGATGAATGGATGGATGGTATTAGAAAATGTAAAAGCGGGGTAGTAGCAGAATAAGCAGGATAATTAACATGTGACCTTAGTATAAATAAATATAAATAACCTGCCAACGTATTTAATCATCTTTGAATGATACTGTTAGCCTGCTATGAATTTTTTTGTTCAATAAAATAAATATTTTCCTTAGTTAAACCCTTAACACATATTTACTGCAGAATGCTACCTGGGATAAATCTAGAGCTATTTACTCTTGTATTATGTTTACAATTACTCAGCAGCCTGCTCAGAACTTGGATTTTGTTGGATTAGATTATTCAAAAGAAAAACACCCTTTAATGTTCTCAATAGCTATTTGCCAACAAAGAATATGAGTAAAATGTGTTGCATTGCACAGCAGCAAAGCCAAGCAGTTCTTAGCACATTACTAAAGGTTCCCCAATATCAGAAACACCAATAGGTGTAAAATTAAATTTCCTGAATTACATTAATTATGAATTATGGTTGAAAACAGAAAAAGATTAAGGTTTGAGGAAATAAAGTATTTAATATCTGAGAGGTGCCTGTTCTTCCCAGGCTGCCAAACAGTCTTTGTGCTCATCCTGGACACAGGGAGATACAGTCTGATCCTCCTCTAGGTGATGTGTGCTGCAGCCTCCCCATCTCCTTTATTCCTCTCTCTGATCTCTCCTGGGCGGTGGGAATGTCAGAGGAGTGAGAGGGGGCATAGTGAAGGAGTTTCCACCTTTCTGACTGTCATGCTAATCACAGCCTCATGGTAATCCAATCATTCAATGGTTGCATTTCAGTCTGCTTTTTTTTTTTGGGGGGGGGGGGGGATCGTGTGGTTGTTTGAATGTTTATTGTTTTAAATTGAGATGGATTAAATATTCAACTTGCTCCGGAGACCCAATAGCAGAAGTCTATATCTCCAAGAGCAAAGTGCATAAGGCAAAAGATGATGTATAAAGCACATTAAACTATTGGTTGGCTGTAAAAGCTGTACTTCACCTCTCATGGGACGTCTAGTATTGGGATCCACTCGGTGGAAAAAAATAGAACAAAGAACAGAATTCAGTGTCTGCATTTGAGAAAGTCAGTGCTGTTATCTAGAAAAAGGAGGTACAGGTCCAGTCAAAATATTACAACATGCAATCAGCACAAAATTGAGGACTTACATCTGGTTAAAGACAAGCACCTATTTTATCAGGAATCCAGTGCCTTTTCTCACTAGCCCCCACTGCAAATGCCTGCCTGGTGTTGTGAGAAATTATACAGTGAAGCCTACAAAAACTTGTGTGGACAAAGTTTTTCACATATTTACATTTCACAAATGTTTTGATGTTAAAAGAATGAACAGTTGAATTTATGTATAATTCCATATGTAATCCATATTTTCTACTGAAACCTAGAATCAGAGGTGGTCCAGAGAGTACAAATCCAGCCGAAGAGTTTGTTTTAATCAACCAGTTGAGTATTCTTCGACTGTGACTCTTTATACTCATCTGGTTGGTTGAAACAAAATCTTGGTCTGGAATTTGTACTCTCCGTACCTGAAATCTCAACCTCTGCTTACAATGCCATTTGAAATCTAAATAATTGATTTATAAAATTAACACGGTAAGTAGGGGTGTCGCAGTGCTGTGAGTGCTGAGACCTGGCAGCTCTGGAGTTCGAGTCTCTGCCCCAGCTCAGTGTGTCTGAAGTTTGCATGTTCTCCTCAGGATCTCTCAACTCAAAGACCAAACCTGTCTAACTGGAGTTACCAAATTGTGTGCATGTCTGCCCTGGGTTGTTCCCTGTCTTGCACCTGCCACTAAACAAGATTGTTCTCAGAACTTCTCCAGCAGGGCCAGTCAACCCAATAGGTCAGGGCTCTTCAAGTCTAGACTTGAAGACTATTTCCAATCCAGGCTGTATTTTCAGTTCTCCCAGGTAGTTAGTTTAATACTTTCTGATTCTGAATGGCCACAAAGGCTTCACACCTCACTCAGGAATAAAGGAAGGCTAGAAAATCATCAACGCGTGAACCTTCCGGACTACCATTTGAATGACCCTAGGGCACCTAGTTTTAATTGCACTTTGCCTCGGACAAAGAGGGGGGATGCGGTGATGTCCTCCTATGGAGCAACATCAACTGGGACCAGTTCTGTTCTCCACTTCTGTGAATTCAATTAGATTACAATTGTATCCCCTTTTTCTCATTAAGAATAAAAGAGCTGTTGTTACAGTATATGGGAGGGAAATGCAGATTTGTAGACTAATTCTGTACCATTACGCTTCCTCATAGCAGGAAATATAATTAAGTCGATCAACACAAAGACAACTTAAACAGCATTACCATCACATATCCATACTTTCACAGTCGACTTAAACCATCCCTGTGTGTAAAGTCTATATTTAAACTGCTAAACACAGGAGATAGTTAATGGTAACCGTAGTTAATGCTGACAAAAACTCACCAATACCACTAAAAATAAACAGACACATGCACTAAAAATAGCAACAGCCTGGCAGCACAAAATTTACTTGAATTTTTAATTCCACAAATCAAGTTACTCAGGAAAACAGTAGTAGTCTTTAAAACATCAAAAGATTTTTAATAATCTATTGAATTCCAGAAATTGCATATGGTTTATATGTACCCAAGAATAGTATGATGAAGGAATTCCAACATCCAGCAGCAGAGCAGGCATATTTAATGATTCATATAGAAAAATGACAAGCAGCAAATCAGGGTCAAAAGACAGGCTAAATTCAGAAACTAATCCAGGGCAATGCAAACCCCCTATTCTGAATTACATGCAGCAAACAGGGTCAGGAAACAGCAAGTACTGAAACAAGTAGAAGTAAATCAGAAGCATAGAAAGTCAGGATTTCAGCAATGAATGGGTTCACTATCTCACAAAGAGCCACATTTGAAGAAGGACCTTATATCTTCCATAGCTTAATCTATAATCAATGAGTGTGCATACAGTATGTCTACAGTTTAGGTGAGGTCAGGGGTCGTGGTCCACTTTGGTACGGCTGTGGGGAGAGATGACTGAAGGAATTACAAGCAGCAAATTGGTGTATAAAAGGAATGTTCATCAGCATGCTATCTACAATGTCTACTGTAGAGAAATCTCTTTCACATACAATGTGAGAATCTGAAAGGGAAGATCCTCATTTGCATCCACAAGTAAGTTATATAAGATACTGAAACTCCAGCACTGTATCAGTAATGCAGTGATGTTTAATCATGGTATAATTATATATGGCCATGGTCAATTTGTTGAGAATCAGCTTTTTTATTAATAAAAAAGGATAATGTATCTGTAAATGCATCTTTGCATGCCATCCTGTGTGTCTGTGAGTATATCTGTCAGTATGTGTACATCCATGCTTAAAAAGGACATAAGTCTGAGTGCGTGTGAGTAGGAAGGACATAAATTTGAGTGTGTGTGAGTAGGATGAACATAAGTCTGAGTAAGTAGGATGGACATACGTCTGACCATGTGTGAGTAGGAAGGACATAAGTCTGAACATGTGTGAGTAGGAAGGACATAAGTCTGAGTGTGTGTGAGTAGGCAAGGCATAAGTCTGAACATCTGTGAGTAGGAAGGACATAAGCCTGAGTGTGTGTGAGTAGGACTTACCGTCCAGCCTCCCCCGGCGGTGGTCATGTCACAGTAGACCTGGAAGCCAGAGGGTAAATGTGTGGGAAACACAGAGTAAATGCCATCTTCTCTCTGTCCACTCGTGTAGATATCACTGCAGTCTCGGGGCCTGGAGCCTAAGAGGGACAGAATGCAATTAGCCGTTTCCCTGGGGTGTCACAAACTCATAAAAATTAGAATTTAAATGTTCTACTGGATGCAACAATATCTGCATCTTACTGCAGGATCATTCAGAGAACAACGTGAGAAGAAAACTACACTGTCTTTATGTTTTTTGTAATGATTTGGTTGACTTAAATGTTTGTTTTTACCAATATTATATACTCTAAAATTGTGTAAAAAAAAGTAGCGAATTATATGTAACAAAAACAAGTATTTATTCCGTTCTTCAAAAAATTACTGACCAAGCCTGTCGATAGGTGCACCTCAGCCATTCCTTGTGTTTGATACGTTTCACCAGCAGTTCACTTAATTAAAATCATGAGGTATTCAATAGCCAAACAATGTCTGTTTGTGGTCAAGGTTTGTTAATATTTGGGCATATTGGATGTCAAGCGAATTCTGGAGTAACATTACACAGATTTTCCCTAAGCTGATACACCTTGACAGACATAAAATGGTTGTATTACACAAACATTAAGAAAATTTAATTTTAATTTTATTTAAAACATTGCTTCATTTGGTGGCCTAAGACTTTTTGCAAAGTACTGTACATTCTTAATTTTGGAATAGTTCTCATAAGTTATGTCTTTTGGCAGCTACTGAAATTACTGTTATAAAATTTGGCTTCTATAAAACTTCTGCTTCTGGCAGTATGTCAGTTGGGACTGGTAATAAAAATATTCATCTCTCTCTCTTGTAAGATAAATGGATCCCATGGACGAACTGCACCTTTATACTTTATTACTTTATTTATAGGAGATGTATATCTAACACAGGCACAGTTTAGACAGTTAGAGGCCAAGAGACCAAAGCTCCCTTTCCCTATTGATTTGCTGATAATGTGTTCAGCAGGTTACTGCAAGATCTGAGACACAGATCACTGGGCACTCCGATTATAGATTTAAATATAGATGTTCTTTTAAACACTTCAGGGCTGATCCCCGTAGAATTCTGCCGCTATCCGTTCTTGCTTTCTTTTTCACTGCCACTATGTTACCTCCCTCTCAATAACAATCCCTTTAACACAACTGCCCCAGAAAGCTGTCAGCTTACCCCCTGAAATGACTATTGCAGGATAATAGCTGCTGAAGGCAGATTAAGAACGCTGTCCATACTCAATTGGGTCTAGGTGTGGTATTCATAGTACTGTCGTCCTCTAGCATGACATAAACTGATGAATTTGCATAAATTGGATTTTTAAGTTTGCAATCTGTGACAAAAAGCCCTCCTTTATTTTGCAGACATAATTATAACTCATTTCGAAGTTCACTTATGCACCAAAGCAAATAAATTAGGCTGCATCTGTAAGCTATAAACTGAAATTTAGCATATATTTTATTGTCTCACATGATATATCTTGTGGGGAACATGATTTTCTTAACAAAGTGAGGGTTTTTTAGCGCTGAATGAATTATTTCCCAATTTTGAGAAGATAAATTATTAGAATTGCGGTGGACATACCAGAGATCACCAGTAATCGGATGGTCTGTGGGAGCATAATGTGCATGAAAAGCTTACTGACTGGTAGCTGTAGTTTAAAATCACGGCTTCATTATCGTGACAGTACTGACAGCAGGAACAGTGTGTTCAATGTTCAAATGTTTAAAAAAAGAGACAGACGGACGGACAGACAGACAGAAAGGCAGACAGATGGATACTTCATCAATCCTAAAGGCAACTGCAGACCACTTCCATAAATAACTGCCTGCCTGAATTTATCACTGTACCATTCCAGCCTAGCTACAATCCACACCTCATGTCAATTCAATGTTTTCATTACGTTTTCTAGAAGATAATTTAAAAAGACAGCACCACTTAATTTCTGTGTCAATGCCTATACCATACGTATGCCGTCGTAGGTCAGTAGGCTGACACTCGACACACGTGCCTAACCACAGATTAAAAGCGAAACAGATTGTCCACAGCATTTTCCAATAAAATATTTATGAGTGACTCTGGCTGGTTCACACATCGGTTCATATTGTGCTCAGTTGCGATGTTTTTCAGCCCACATGCGACACAACTGTAGCATTCCCCAAATCTTTCCTGTCACATAAAAGAAGCCACTATATCAGATGGGTCACCACCAGAGATGAGAGCATTGATGCGGAGACCTTGATAAACTCTGATCGACAATGTGCGTGGCTACCTGACTGCTACCTGAAAAATTAATGACTATGACGACATCGAAGGGTGTTTCTGAGTATTTTTACTAGCCAAATCAAAGTCAGATGTCAACTGCAAAGCTAAGAGCTGATTCTGGTTACTGATTATTTCACTATAATGGCTTTCAGAGATAAGTGTGGATGTATTTTACATGCGTTTATTACATGAAAGTGAATACGAAAGTTCAAACAAGGAGACCTAATGAAAACCATCGTATCCAATCACAGCAGTCCAAGTTCTATATAAAGAGTAAGTCTAACCCACTTCTTTTCTGTTACAGCTATTTGGTTCCCCCTCCTCCCCTCCACCACCTTCGGCTCCCCGCCCTGGTCCATGGTTTGGCTCCTTCGCCTCCTGCCTGGTCGCCCAGCCAGATCTGTCGGCTTCAGAGTTGATGGAACCAACGACCAAGAGACAGGCTTCGCCAAAGCACTGGACACATAGCCATTCACAATGTTTGACAAAATAAACACTCATGTCAAATACCTATTGAGGTCTCCTTGGCTGAACTATTTATATAGAGTGCTCTCAAAAGATATTGAAGTTAACTTCTAATTCAAGTTATAAAATATAGTGATAAACATAATTTAATCTTCCTATTTATGCCTAGGCAGTGTGCTGCATTTAAATATTCATACTGGAGTTAATCTCCCTACATTTAAAGAGTGACAAGATGCACAATGAAGTGTTACACAAAGCCATGATGCTGTTTATGGAAATGCTTGCATCTACATTTATTTATGTTGCAGACGCCTTTATTCAGCGTGATGTATAATCAGGACAATAAGGGCAGCCAGCCCCCGTAGCAGATGGGCTTAAAGGCCTCGCTCAAGGGCCCTACGGTGACCAATCTGCCCAGCCCATGTTTGCAGTTGGAGACCATTTTATGGCGAGCCTCTTACCATTGGCACACCCTTTAAGGCGGGCTCCACGCACTGGGGCCCTCTGCAGGTCTGCCTTCAGTCGGGTCTTGATGACGCCCGTCTCCTTCTGCATAGAGCTGAGGGCGTCACTCACAGAATTCACCACCTTCACCATGTTGATCTGGCTCTCGGAAAGCAGCTGCCAACAAAAACACAGGAAGAGCTAAGGCGCGTCCTTTCAGGGCTCCTTGCTACTTAAATATTTAACTGCCATTAGTGATAACCACATTCCACAGAGACACGTGTATTTTAATCTTAACACTGGGAATGGAACAGGAATGAATTTGTCCAGAACTGTACATCACTGGAATGGCACTACTTGAGAAACATATTCACAGGAATGGGTCCGTTTAGGAAAGCAGGAATCATGTACTGTATTGCATTTTCACCGCAGTACCCATGTACATTGCTCTGAAGGAAAGATCCTGGAAAGTCAATAAATGGACAAAAATGTAATTAGAAGTCTACATAAAATTTTGCTGAAAAAAAGAAAAAAACGCAAAGTATTGTGAAACCTCATTCCAGCACTAGTCTCCTACATATTCTGCACTCAGATCCAGAATTAAATGTTCTTTACCCATGCTCCATTTAGAGAGAATTCATTGTCCATCAAACAATGAAATCAGTGCCAAGCTAGATATCTGCTCCTGTTTGCTATACATCGATACTGGCATCTCGTTGACTGTGGCAGTGGGCGAGCAGATGAAAGCGAACTCACTGGACACACTGTGCAAGTATTCAGCAACAGCTGAATTAAGTGGCTGAGAGATCAGTGCATGACAAAGTACCTCAGAAATGGAGATTTCACTATCCATCATTTTCTGCATGTCTCTTAATTATAACAAGCAATTATGTTTCTGTTCCGGTTCTTCTTAGCCATCTATTTTTCAGCTGTCAAACCATCTGTTTGTGAGGCTGTATTCTGACTTGGAAAATTATATCCTCGGAAAGACCTTCGAAAGGAATGCTTTAGGTTTAGGAATTTTATGAACAATAAATAGTGATGACTGATAAAATGAAAGATTACAGTAATTTTCTAGTTTATATATCCAAGCA
Source organism: Pollimyrus isidori (assembly GCA_019775955.2). NCBI lineage: Eukaryota > Metazoa > Chordata > Actinopteri > Osteoglossiformes > Mormyridae > Pollimyrus > Pollimyrus isidori. Next base: position 15,262,585 of record JABFDZ020000118.1, on the reverse strand, counting down.
TCCATTTTCCATAACCAATTATATGGTGTCAGTGTGGTTAGGGCCTGTTGCAGGAAGCACCAGGCATGTAAACAAAACAAAGTAAAACGGGCAATTTAGTGTAATTTGACCAGATGTCTTGGGAAGACAATGGGAAGAGAGAATGTGGAAGAAACCTAGAGATGGACCTCAAACATGTGAACTCCACACAGGTAGTGCCAGGATTGGGAAGTGAACCCACAGCCCTGCAGGAGTGAGGTTACTCTGCCACACTTTTATATGTTTAAATAAGTTTATTCCATAGATATTCTAATGAATCATGTCCACATAATCAAAATATTACAGTTTCTTAGACTGATAAAGAAACATGCGTAGAAATTAACAGGTGTTCATTCGGGCACTAATGATACTCTACAGCCTTATCAATCCATCATACACACATTCTCAGAATTAATTATATTTAAGCCATGGGGCTTCGTTTCCGTCATTATCAAGCTGGTCACATGCTGCCGGAACTCATTTCACACAGTGAAGCATTCAGACATGACAATCTTGAACACCGTCCAGATAACCTAAGCAAAAACACCACGGATTTAGTGTGAAGCACTGGATCCGCTAGAGAAAACCCATCAGCGGGTCAAGGAGTAGCGTCATGGCTGTTAGCTGGCAGAAAAACAAAAGTCATTCATTAGTAACGGAATTCCAGTACTTTCACTATAGATCCACGTTAATTGTAGGAATAAAAGGGCACTTTGAGTCATGAAACACCAAGTACAGCCTCTCCAGAAAAGATTAATTTCCCTAGGCTATTAAATAGAGTAAATATATTAATAGGATTATTGTTATAATCTTGGCTAAGAAATGCTTCATAATGCTTTATTGGACATACTTAGCTTCAAATTATGTTATTTAATTATATTAAATAAAACCTTAAGAGAAAATATGTTCATACCTTGACATGCATATTTGATTTTCATGACAGATAAAACTAAAATGGAAATAAGGGTAATATGAAATTATTTTCTAATATGAAATTATGAATGGAGGATTATTACTGATTTTTTTCACCCTGCACCACTGACGGAGATAAACATTTAAAATGTGGATGGTATTGGCCAAGTGTACTCCAGAAGCAGCAAATCACATCAGTCACTGCTTGCAGAACATCCAAAGTTGTCAGGAGTTTTTAGGAGTCAAAAGGTTTTGGAAAAAATGGCAAAACTACAAACCTTCTCAGGGCACAAGCATGTATTCTGTAGCAAAATGGAAGAATGTAACATAAGTGAAACTTGGTGAAGCCATTAGTGAACTACTGATTGAGCACCATCATTGATCAGAAACAAAACTGTAATCTTATTTGCATGTTGACAGAGTGAAATAGTTGGGGAGTGTAAATTATCAACATTAGGTCTGTTTCACAGCTAACGTGCAAGTGACAGACTAGGTGGAGGAGGTCTACATTGCGAGGGGGATCACTGGGAATCACATATTGGAATATAGATAACACGGTGGCCTCTGTTATCATCAAGACAAGCTGAAACACAGATACAGTGGTACCTTGGTTCTTGAACTCACTAGAACTCGAATTTCTTGAAGGTCGAACAAACCAGTTCGGAGTTAAGGGCCTTGCTGAAGGACCCACAGGCATGCTGAGGACGGACTTGAAATGGTAGCCCTCTGATCACAGGAATGATCGCTGATTTTAAAAATGCTTACATTTCCAACTCTGCCTCACGACCCTTTCAGAACTTACTGTGAGCCAAATTTGGGTTGCTGTTCTAGTCTTTAAAAATGCATCTTAAACAATATACTTTAAGATGCAGAGCAACATCATCTATCTATACATCTATATGGTCAGTATCACAAAGAACACAGTAGCAAAGAGGTCATTAAATATACACAGGGGTGTTTCTAGGATTTTAATTTAAGGGAGGCTCAGCCCCCATAGATGTTTAACACATATTTGTGATGACATAACACAGAAAAAATTTGGACATTCTTGTAAACTGTATTTATGAAAAAGGACTGCACTGATGCAGTTATAACAATTTATCGAAAAACACACACCTTGGCTTAATCCTCGCTCTGTGATGCCGCAGTCTGTGATGCTTCAGTTAAAGACCGCGCTTAAAAAACGGGGCGGAGCCCAAGTCTGCTGCCGTTTTCATATGAAATTTTAAGGGGACATGGGCATTCACCAATTTGTATAAAGTTTACGGAGAATTTAGTCTACGGGTAAAGCCCCCCTAAAAATGGCTTAGTGATGCCCATGTGTATATATATATATATATACACACACACACACACACATACAGTGGTACCTCGTTTCTCAAACTCAATAGAACGCAATAGAAGTCGAACAAACCAGTTTGACCTAGAACTCGATCTGGATATCAGAAATCGAACTGTGAATGCTAACCTAATATAAACTGTACACGTCTTAGTACTAGGGATGCTCCGATCGATCGGCCGAAGATCGGTATCGGCCGATAAAAACATTTTATGACTCGATCGGTACT
>JABFDZ020000118.1:15215295-15228278 GCA_019775955.2 Pollimyrus isidori | reverse complement strand
GCCGGGCCCCCCCGCCCCCGCGCGGGCGCCCCCCCCCCCCACTCGGATAATTCCAAATGGCCTTCAACAAGTTGGAACATAACTGGGTTTGTCTAGGTTGAGAGCCAGATATGATCTGGCAGATATACTCTCACAGGGCACAAAAGCACTAGTAGCTCCCCTGAATCTCTGTTTTATACATGAACCCGCTTATGTTGAGTTTATTGTGTATGCTTCTTCCATGAAGAAGTTTAGAAGACGTTCACATACTCCCATCTTTCCATGCATAACATATATCATTCAGCTACAACATTAAAACCACCAACCTAATATCATGTAGGTCCCCCTTGTGCCACCAAAACACCTCTGACCCATCAAGATACAGACTCCACAAAACCTCTGAAGGTGTCTTGTGGTATCTGACACCAAGACATCCTGTACCTTGTGAGGTGAAGCCTCCATGGATCAGACTTTTTGTTCACTCACAGATGCTCGATCAGATTGAGATCTGGGGAATCTAGAGGTCAAGTCAATACCTTGAATACTTTTTCGAGTTCTTCGAACCATTCCAGAACAATTTCTACAGTGTGACAGGGCGCATTACCCTGCTAAAAGAGGCCCCTGGCCTCAGGAAATACCATTGCCAGGGAGGGGTACACTTGGTCTCCAAAAATGTTTAAGTAGATGCTATGTGTCAAAGTAACATCTGTATGAATGAATGAGGTGTCCAGGCAGAACATTGCCCAGAGCATCATACTGCCTCCATCGGCTTGCTTTTTTCTCATAATACATCCTGGTGACATCTCTACCCAAGCAACTGAGGCGCTCCCACCCAGCCGTCCACCTAATGTAACATAACAAGTTAATCACCAGGACACCTTCTTCCATTGCTCCGTGGTCCAGTTCTGATGCTCACATGCCTTTTGTAGGCACTTACAGTGGTGGACAGGGATCAGCATGGGCACTCTGACTGCTCTATGGCTACGCAGCCCCATACACAGCAAACTGTGATGCACTGTGTGTTCTGACACCTTTCTATCACAGCCAGTATTAACATTTTTCAGCAATTTATGCTCTGTAGCTACTGTCGGACCAGTCCAGATACTGTAGGCTTCCCTTCACTCCCCACAAGCATCGATGAGCCTTAGATGCCCATGACCCTGTTACCATTCCACCGGTTGGGCTTCCCTGGACCACTTTGGGCAGGTACTGATCACTGCATACCAGGAACACCCCACAAGACCTGCCGTTTAGGAGATACTCTGACCCAGTAGTCTAGCCATCACAATTTGGCCCTTGTCAAAGTCACTCAAATCCTTACACTTGCCCATTTTTCCAGTTTCCAACATGTCACCTTTAAGCACTGACTGTTCCCTTACCTAATATATAATGGCAGCCTTGACAGGTGCCATTGTAACAAGATAATAAATGTTATTCACGTCACCTGTTAGTGATTTTAATGTTATGGCAGATCCATGTATAACTGTTCACCTATGAGTATAATCTATTTCTTCCCACTGCCTGGTCTGTCTGTTGGGATGTCGGATCCTCAAAGCACCATGCAGTCTTTTGCTATCATCTATTCATGTGAAGTCAGAGAATACGCACGAGGTTATTTGTCCACCTTTAACACAGGAATGTGATTCCACACCCCATTGCTGCTACAACAATCACTTCTGGGTAATTTATTTAACTGCAAGTCTTTTAACATGGGGGGGGGGCTTTAGGGACTTCTCTTTTTTTACCCTGAACGATAGGTTAGCGGGGGGTATTTGAGTAGTTGGTAACGCTGTGTGTATGCAAGTTCCTTGTAACTGTGGGTACGTGTGTTCAGTTTTGGATCGAATAAAGATGGCCACCTCTGAAAGTCACCGACTGCTGTGTGCGGTAACCTTATTTGGTCACGAGTTGCTGCGCAGCCCCTGACTCAAGAACTGCATCACACGCTCCGTGGCAGGAAGAAGCGTTACAATGGCCTATCCTGCTATAAAAGTATCATTTCATGAGACTACCCGTCACACAGAAAATCAGAACCACAAACAAATACTAGGGGGAAAAATCATGTCAGATGGAAATGTTTCTAAGAGTCAGTCTCCTTGAAAACAATGTCTGTTAAATGGAGCAAACTTTGCCTTTCAGTGGATTCACAACATGATGTCACCTCGCTCTAACAAACTCACTTCCCTAAAGAGCAAGGCTTACTGGGGAGCGAAGTTAAAAGCATGTCATTGGGGCTCTTCCATTAATGCATACTATGGCGCAGATTATTTGATACTGCTTGCTATTTTTAATAGAATACCCATGCAAATTAGGTTGCTGATAAATTGTGTGTGCATTTGTTTTTCCATGAATTTATTTGTGTGAAGTTACTAATTGTTTTCCACACATGATGCTACAACTCAGAATAAAGAAGTCCTTTAATGCCATTATTAAAAGTCATCAAGTTAAAATGTACAGAGTAATTAACCAGGAAACACCTGGATGCATGCACTTAATAATGAGATTATTATCCTATTTTCTTTACTAATCAAAATAAATATGGAAGAAATGCAAATAAAGCTTAATATGGCTTTTAAAAGGGAATGCCAGTGAACAGAGGGTCAGTTGTTGACTGCCATCAGTCTCAACCGAAAAAAATAAATGGATTATCAAAACAGACAACATGCGTGGTTTTGTATTAAATATTTCATGCTAAAGAAGAATGCTGCATGGCATGATTTTACTTGGATGTAGTAAGAGATAAATTTGTCAAATTTTAGTTAATTTCTCTTGGCTCTACAGGTGGTTTTGTGACGTTGCTAAGTTACCACAGTAAAATTAAACTTAAATTAAACATGATACCAAGATGGGGTTACTGTTCCAAAAAAAATTAACAAACTTAAAACAAAACTAAGTAAACCATGTGTTTCTGTAATTGGTTATGTTAATATGAATTTTTGTTTTAATTGCTTTCATTTTATGAACAGCAGCTGGCCACAAACAAGTTCAATTATGTCATTAATACACAAACTGTGCAGAATTAGCTGTCTGTGCTGAGCAAGCCAACAGAATGATAAATCAGCCTGCGAGAGAGACGCCAGGGATCCTTCCCCAGCTGCGCACAGGAGACGGCTGCTGACTGCACGCCTGTACAGCTGCAGGGCGGAAGAGAGCGAACGCGGCTCTCCTCCGAAACTTCACGTGTGTCGATGAAACTTACAGCCCACAGAGTCCAAAAGACGCTGCCGGCTGAGAGTGAACACTATGGATGAATTACTTATTTGATTAATTTGAGAAAATTTGATTTGTGACAAACTGACACTGGAATACTGAAATAGAGTATGGATACTGAACTATCACTTTCCTCTGCTTGAACAACATTTTATGCATTAAAACAATAAAGGAAACGAATTCAAAATGTTGTCTTCTTCCAAGTATCTATGAAATATTACAGAGGGGAGAAGCGCAGTAAATGTGATGGTGATTGAACTCGGACAGAAACAAAATCAGAAATTTAGAAACAGGAGGGAAACAGGAGGGAACAAAAGCTGGACCTCACTTCCTACACACAAATTAAAGTGAGCTTGTGAATTTAATAAAAATAAAATAATATCTTCTAAAGAATAGAAAACACAGTCTCTTTTGTATTATCATTTGAAATGTATTTTTCTTATCATAGAAAAAGAAAAGAGCAGTTTTATAATGTATGTTTGCATTTTACTAGTTACAGTGTTGTAAGATCAATGTGTTGTATTTGCATGGACAAAGAAATGAACCATACTTTATGTTTCTTGTTCTCTTGTTGTCGTACAAAACCAAACACCCCTAAGGACAGAGGATAGTGAGTGCGGCTGCAACCTAATTACAAGCTAAATTCCATAGATCAAAGTGTAGCGTTGATAAATCACTCTCACCCCTGGTTATTTTCGATCTTGGAACTCTGCTTAAGATACATCACCCATACAAATGGTCCATGCTATCCATGCTAAAAGGCTCCAGCGAGGTCATGTGCCAAGGAGGAATACAACTGACACGCAGCAGAGAGGCAGACACTCGAAAGGTATTTACGTGTAAGCTGCATTTTAGCTAACTCCGGTTCAGGAACTGCCGAGAGCTGACTGTGAGCTAGGCTGAATCACTGGCTGAAGTAAACACTGCATGAGATGGCTGACAATAAGAGCCGTCATAACCTTGAGCGCCCGGCAGTGGATTGGCTTCAGTCGGCATCGCTATGCAAATGCCGCAATATGCAGCGACTGCACTCGTTCCCACACTCCAGCACCCGCGCTGCGCCGTGGGCCTTGGAGAACGCGCATGCAGCCATTACTTATGCAAAGTTCACCAGAATGCAGGCTGCTAGTCTGAATACAACCAGCGCACACATTCTACAGTTTGAGAAGCAACTGAAGATGCATTTAAGAACACAAAGCAGCAAAGCAGGCCACAAAGAGAAGGAATATTTCAACTTAAAGGAAAAAACACACATCCCTAAGGTGAAAATACTGGCATATGTTTATAGACATGTGACTAATGGCTGTCACAGTACCAGACAGCAATGCTTTTGCATTTCACCTATAAACACATCATCTTGTTAGATTGTCTAAACAAGGGACAAAGAGTCCCACGGAAAGAGGACTTCAAAGAGAAAAAGTCATTGTCTAAAAATGAACCCGCGTCACACACAAACACAATACTGTACATACAAACACCATATTCAGAGTAAACAGATACATAAAAGTGGAAATCAGTATTCATCGTCAACCGAAACCCAAACCATCCATCCATGAGCACAACTGCTCACCTATCATTCTATCTGTCTGAAGCACAGACACTTTTTGTGAACTTCTGTTTTCATTATGTAATAGACTGAAAGTCTGTCCCTCCAAACATCAGCAATGAGCTGTGCCTGAGCGGTGTTGCCCAGCGTATTAATGGATCTCAGCCTGTTGTCAGTCCAAGCCCCTATCATACGGCCGCCAGCTCTGCTCTCTGACCCCTAGCTGCCCTCACTGATATACCGCTTAAAACAAATAAAATGTCTGCTAAACAAATACAATGTATACATGTGATTGCATGGGATATTACAGCTAATGTATACACGATTTGACGGGTTATTACAGTTAATGTATACACGTGATTGGATGGGTTATTACAGCTAATGTATACACGATTGGACGGGTTATTACAGTTAATGTATACACGTGATTGGATGGGATATTACAGCTAATGTATACACGTGATTGGACAAAATATTACAGTTAATGTATACCCGTGATTAGATGGGATATTACAGCTAATGTATACACATGATTGGACGAAATATTACAGTTAATGTATACACGTGATTGGATGAGATATTACAGTTCATCTTGCACCACAGAGGCAGCCTAAAGGCAGTTACATGAAGTTTTCATTTCTATGGGAATAAACTACAGGTTGGGAATAAATCCTAACATTTTCAGTTAAGGGGAACTATTTTTCATATTAATATATATATTTCCTGTTTTCCTTAGTACCGCCAATTTAGATCATGGCAGGAAGGGCATCTCAAGGTAATTCAGATACCCTGGATATTCTTGCTACAGCAAGCAACACATTGTAATGTACAATTGATTCAATGCGTTGATGTTCCACCCATACATGAAGTTTCGCCGGGTGAAGACATAAAAGTTAAAGGATAAACATCAACAATAAAAGATCCAGCAGTCAAGAAATACATTGTAGATTGGTAGGGCCAAGAAAAATATCTTCGAGTGTGACCAGTATCTCTAGAAACTAAGATTGAAGCTAAGGATAATCAACAGCTGCTTATTTAAAACAGGCATTTGCTTGTGTACTTCCAAAAAGTAGCAATGCTACTAATCAAACCTACGTGATAATTATCTTTGAACTTTTGTTAATACAATAAAAAAGAGCATCGGTATAATGGGTGTTATAATAGGGCGTGTATTTTATTTTGTGATAACAGCACAAAGTGATCATAATGCTCTTGCTGTGGTGGTAAAAACAATATGTATCAGCCTGAATTTTGATAATATGGTTAGCATTTAATTGTGCCTGGGATAACGTAACCATATCTAATGACCTATAAAGATACAGAGAGTTTCATCAATGCAATAATACATTTTTCCTTATCTGCATTGATTAGCTATTAGCATGCATACTTATGCATAAATTTGCATGTATGTTCATTTTTGTCACATTTACATATTTAGTTTTTGTATGCACTGCATGTTTGACTAATAGAGAAAAGGCAGAGTGACAGAGAGTCTTTAATACAGCTTGGATCAACAGTAGTACTGAATGCTCTAATCTTGAATTCCATCTGCCAAAAGAATTGGTGAGCCCTCTAGTGATGGACAGTGGTAGAGCTCCCGAGAGATTAATCATCCCTTGACTGAGTCACACTACGTCTGTTTTGAGCTGCAGAACGCCACTCACAAACACTTACACAGATACTCAGAGGGCTTCAGGAGAAACTCCACATTTCTTTAAGAAGTACAAATCATGGACAAACATTAGTCTGCAGCTTTTCTGTTTTGTCTGTCTGATCTTGCATAATCTCAGCACTACTTTTCACTGTGCCTTTGGGAATTTGCGTGCTAGTGGGACTTAAACAGCTAAGCACTGTGGAACATGGAGGGTGCTGTGATGGGGCATGTTTGCATCCTACCAAGCCCTGGTGCAGTGCCACTCACGCCGGATGCTAATGATAGGAAGGATTCTATTTAGTCCCTACAAACATATGACAGGAGATATGACAAATCCAAGCCAGCCATCTGGACTATAACAAGATATAATCACCTTTACTTTGATCGTCTGTTCTTTGCTGAAGTCATTTTAGAGCACTGCTAGAAAATTTCAGCAAAAATGGAAGCAAAGTAGATAAGAAGTCATGTCCATTGTGTGTGTGTGTGTGTTTATGGGCGTGTGTGTATATATGTGTGTGCGTGTGTGTGCGTGTGTGTGTGTGTGTGCGCGCGCGCGTGTGTGTGTGTGTGTGTGTGTGTGTGCACGTGCACCCGTGTGCACAACCAGCATACTATAGTTGTTTTGAAGAAAGCAGAAGCTTCGTAATAATGCTTTCTTCATCTGAGGATTTGTCAAATGTCAATTCTTGGTTTACTTCATATTTAACCTTCATGTCATGCAATACACGCTAAATATATAGTATTTAAAAGACAAAATGAATCACTTCCATGTGAGTGAATGAGCAAGCTTATTTCTCAGAGGCATACTGAATGCTCGGGTCACTCTCACAAACATATTACTTTATTCACATCGTTGTTGCCTTCATATGCATAAACATGGCTGAAACAGAATTCAAACTGATACACTACAGCACTTTAGAATAATCTGACATGGCATAAATTAAGTATAATTCACACTCTCAAGAAAGGGTTCTGAACCTGTGCATAATATGTTTCTTGTAATCAGCAGATGAGTTATGGATGCTTTCTGAACAGTCTTCTCTGTTCTGTCAGGGAATATTTTATTGATTAACATCAGACTAAAGGGAAATGTATAATTCTGGGAGGTCCCTCTGAAAATCTTGTCATTGGGAAAAAAACTCCTAAAATGCAGTATTTTTTAAAAAATGATCAGTGAGACTGAAACTCATACCATCTGTTTAAAGGCATCAGATCAGTTTCTGGAGAACCGTCGTTCTGCAGTGCTGTCACTTAAGGACAGACATGGGCGCCAATCTCTGGTGTTTGAAAACACCAGGAATCAGACATACTAATGAACTCGCAGTGCAAACACTAACACCAGCACACTGTAATTTAATGGTACAAAAGCAAAGAAAACATCCGATTTTACCAAGAGGAGCACACAATGTGCAGCTAATTCTCTAAAATACAGACAGAAGCATACTAGCACAACCTTCCGCCAATTATATCAATAAACAACTATAAAACTGTCTAATTAACCTTTTAATCATTTTATGATTCATTTCTTCTACAGGATTCACAAGCTAATGAAAATATGTAGATGATTTCAGGGTAACAGACTGAAATAAGGAAGGAAGCAATAAAATATACTATTTTATAAGAAGCATCATGAAGGCGACCGACAGGCCGAGGAAGCTCTGATCCTCTCATGCCCACCAGGTCCATGGAAACAAGTCATGTAACATCCAAAGAAATATTTTACCTCACCTTCATTTCCATCTCGGAATTGCACTTAATTGAACAGCATGAAACACATGGTGTTTTTCATATAAAGGAAATGTGTGAAGTGATGTGTTTTTGAGCTTTGAGTGTCTGGATAAACAGAAAGAAGTGAAGCTGCAAAACAGTTTGCTGAAGGGCTATCAGCAACGCAATAGACTATCTGTTGCTGAATAATTCTCAGTCATTATTACAATTTAATTTGATATGGTTTTATCATTTGATAAAAAGGCTGTATTGTGTGTGTTAATGTATCTATATTAGCGCGCTTGCTTTACCCTCTGACCTAAACAAATGAACGCATTCAGTGTCTGAGCCCCTCACAATCTTCGCATACATATACATGACCTCTTAGAGATTTATATATTTACAAGACACACACACACGCGCGCGCGCATATAGAAGTTAAATACCAGCTATATAGAGTTCACATGCAACTTGACAGTATTTTCGCAAAGTAACATTTACCCGGACCTAAGAACACATGCATATATCATCTCCGACAAAGCAAGTTTACCAAATTACCACGTTGATATTACCATCAAAATGAATTTACATTTTTCCGAGGAGTTACACAGACAACAGAATAAACTAACGATGGCAGCTGGCTATCAGAATGCCACACTGAGCTTTTAATGATCTTACCGTCTTCTGAACGCTCACCTGGCTTTTATTTCGCTGTCCATCTTCGAGTTCAGAAACACTGTTCATGATTCCCCATCGGTCATTTACCATTCTCCAGAAACATCTGCCCGCCGCTGCTGTGGGCGAAGGAGAAAGCGTCTCTTCTCTCTCGTTTTTTTTTTTTTTTTTTTTTTTATTTTTAACTTCCCCTCCTTGATGATTCCTTATGTCTGCATACCAAGCTAAATTTCTCACAGACAGAAATTATTTGTACACATAACTGTCTGCCGTATGTATAGCAGGTCCGGCAGAAAGGCAGACAGCACAGTGCACCGATGAAATGTACTTATGCCACTTCAATTTCAGTTTTTTGTCATTATTTCCAGTCGTTTGTTTCCCGTGGAGGGCATAACTTCATTTAAAGGGCATTCTCTATTCACGCATCTGTGTTGTATATAGAAGACTGAAAAGGATAACCCACATTTTAAAAACTATTAAAAGACGCTAAATTCAGCGTAGCTAAATTTTTAAGATAATGCCAGCAATCTGGTTCATCTGATTTTTTAAAAAAAGATAAAAGCGTGAAAAAACGGTAGACAAGGTAAACGTGCACAGTACTGTACCTGTATTACAGAAGGTAAAAAACCTAACTAAATGGACGAAGCTCGTTTCAGTATAGCGTCCTTCTTTTCTAGGTACTGACTGAAATGATCCTGTAACGTGGCAAAGCGAGAGACACGCCGTGGATGCTGTCCTACTTTGCAAGGGGCATCTGCAATACGCGCATTTCTTTCACGCCTATGTCTTTTGCATGAGCAGTGCGGTACCAGATTAGCAGTCTCCAGTCGCGTCCCAAACTTCGCCTAGTGTCTGCCAAGCTGTCAATCTTTGTCCCAGAGCGATTCCGTTTCTCTTTTTTTTATCGCGTTTTCTCGTTTCCAGTCATTGCGGCCGTAGCCAGGAAACGCATGAGGATCCGAGCCAGACAGCTTCTGATTGCTTGGGATACCAATTTTGTTCTAGAGCACGAGCTCCCCCAAATCCCTCATCTTCCACCACTGAATGATTTTTGCTGGAGTTCAGAAGATAATAATTACAGTTTAAGATCTGGAAGAACAGTACTGATTACCTATTCTACACATGGAGCATGCCAGATTTAGATATCTAAGGTACTCCATCCCCTTACGTATTTCGTCATTTATTTATATATATATATGTCAGAATATATGTCACCATAAATTCATGACTCATCATGGCCACAGTGCACTGAACACAATCCCAATAGGTTGAACTTCAGTACAACAGTCAAAATAAAGAGTCCCTAACGCCTTTTAACTCAGCAAATGCACCACGACATCATTGTTTCATGTCACACTAATCTCTTTCATATGTCTTGGTCCAACTGGGACACCTGTGACAGATTATAAGACAGTTAGAACTTCAAGAGGACACTGTCATCCCAAAGCACTGCAGCACTGCCACATATACAGTACACACCGACTCACACAGAAACATGTGGAGACGGAGCGAGACAAGTCAAGCGGGGCTTTACTGTCACACCAACCATGCTCAGTACATGCATACATATATGCATAAAGTGCAGTGATAGACAGCACATGCTCTCAGAAAAAAAGGAAAAACATGTTAACATTAAAAACATTAACACACACAATGTAAACAATGTTGTGATGTTTAGAACAGGCAATTATGGAAATGGGAAACTGCTCATAAATAGTATGTATAGTATGTATGACAAACAGACACTCAGAAAGTTAGAGAAACAGATAGATGAAGATTATTAAGAAAACTTAATAGAAATACATAAAACTTGTAAATGTAAAAAAGTGTAAGGCTATAATATTTCAATGGAAAGGCTTTATGTTTCCTGCAGTATGGTCCTGACTTTCCATGGATGGATGGAAGGATAGAAAATATGTTATTAATCTCCCATTTCTTGAATTTTTTTTATTTATAATTTGCAAGATTTATGAACACTATTTCCAACCAGTATGCCACTTTATTTTCACAGTGTGTCCAACAACCCATAAAAAGAATGATGGTACTGCAGAAATCATTCTTGTTTTAGAAAGTTTTAATCAGAACCCTTTTATTCAACTTTTATTCCTGGATTGATATTTTGCCCACATGTTTATTCTGCCTCAGTGGTATAATTGGTTAACCACAAAGAGGAGTGGTTGCTATGCTGGGTAGACAGACAGCCAGGATCCCTGGTCTGGAGGTTATGTACAGGAATGTAGAGCTGACAGAAATGTTTCAGGTGACATGTTTCTGGTAATTCTGCAGGCCAGCAGGTATGCTTAAAATGTGATTTTATAAAATAATGTGCTATATAAATATCTGGATAAAGTGCCGTGATAGACAGAGGTCTGCTGTCATGTTAGAAAAATGAGGACAGTAAGATCCAACTCATTGAATATACTTTGGGTCAAGGCATTTGAAGCAATGCTGGTGAGAAGCAAATGGATATTGTCTAGATGTGAGAGGATACAGGCTTAAGTGAAATGTATACAATCACAGCCAAAGGTTGACAACAACAAAAGCAAGTAAACAAATAAAGTAACCAAATCTTGCTATTAAAAGTAAACAAACAATGACATTTCTATACAATTCCTCTGATGCCAACATTGATGGCAAGATTATTAACATGTTTATATAATAAAGTGTTAAAAAAGATCTTAAAATATAAAAACTTAATGGATTTGACAAACTATATATTGAAATAGAGAAGTGCATGAAAAGGGTGGAAAATATCTGAAAACATCAGCGCAAATGCCAGGAGCTTTCAGGGGGAAGAAACTAGGGGTGTGTTTCTCGAACAACGACGGAAGGTATCATTAACGATGCATCGTGCTATGGTAGTTCAAATTAACCAACATCTGAACAACGACTGTTTCCCGAAATCGTCGTACCACAGTAGTTCAAACCACGTTAGTTAAGACTTCCGTAATTGTAACTACAGTGGTTCTAGCGGTGATTGATCAGACTCACGGCAAGTCATGTGCAACAACTAACCGCGCGTTCACACAGCCAGTGGCGAGAGCGTAAAAATTTGCCATGGACGGCGTGCCAATGATGCTGAACAGAGATTTAGGGAACGCTCTGACAGATTGAATGCTTGTGTTGTATTTAAAGGGGGCGCAAATCAAACAAGCTTGTTAATCTTGTGCAGACTGATCACAAGGAGGGCATTTTATGTGAAAGTAAGAAACTGATTGATGGAAAGAACTTTTTTGTAGTAACATGTTTTCTAACAATTAAAAGCCATTTATGTGGTGTGTAATTTTTATGTTCATGGTTAAGTGCTAGTCTAATTTCAATATTATAGAAGACATTTACTAGTCTTGGTCTTTAATTAACATTAATTTGTGTGAAACGTATGGGTTGAAGTGTAACGTTAACGTAATGCAATTGGTCAAATCGGTGTTGCTTAATCCAGTATGTTTTGATATGTAAGAATATTCTGCAGCAGTAACAGCTTAACATGCTCTGGCATTAAAGTCAGCTTGAAATTCCCGCTTATTTTCAGAAAATACAAAACGTTAATGCACATTACAAAATCACCAGGAACCCCAACAACCTCGGTCACCTTGGTCCATGGATGATTTTTTAAAAATTTATGTCCCTGTATGCAAACAGGGCCATGTCGTAAATTACTGGAAAACCCGCCACAGAAATTATTAACCTCTGTTTTTGTAAAATGACATAAATAAAGTCCATGGACCAAGGTGTCCGAGATTGTTGGGGTCCCTGGTGAGTTTCTAATGTGCATTAACGTTTTGTATTTTCTGAAGAGAAGCAGGGATTTCAAGCTGACTTTAGCGCCAGAGCACGCGAAGCTGTTACTGCTGCAGAATATTCTGACGTATCAAAACATACTGGATTAAATAACATTGACTCATAGAGGGATCCTTTCCATCATTAGCTCCTTCTATGACCCTCTGGGGTTCCTTGCTCCTGTGATTTTTACAGCCAAGAGGATTCTTCAGGATCTGTGCCGGAAGGAGGATAGGATGGGATGATGCCTTACCATCAGTGGTTGCACAACAGTGGAACACCTGGGTGGAAGAGTGGCATCTGTTAAACAATATTAACATTAGACGATGTTTAAAACCTTCTGACTTTGGAGAGACAGTCACTGCGCAGTTGCACCACTTTGCTGATGCAAGCGAGAAGGGATATGGTGTCGTTACCTACCTGCTGCTGCGTAAC
>JABFDZ020000118.1:15080683-15098755 GCA_019775955.2 Pollimyrus isidori | reverse complement strand
ACTGTAATGCGGTCAAGAGAGCTGCCTGGAACTACGTTCGCCGTGCGTTTATCTGAAAATAATTGCACACCTCGGAAAGTTCGTCAGCCAATCAGATTCAAGCATTCAACGGTCCCGTAGTATAAGAGATGATAAAATTAGGGGTGCAATCACTTTTTATATAGCATAGGAAAGCACATTTGATGAGAGTCACAGTACGTTACTGTACCATCAGCCTGCCTTAGTACTTGCTTATTCCAATTATGCGAGCTCTCGTACATTTGTGTCTCTGATGTGTGTTTGGAGAATCTTCGATTTTGAGTAGCTTTTATTCAGAGCAGTTTCATTTAAGAACAATTTAAATTTAATTTAGAGACAATGATTTTAATTTGGATAGAAATATGGCCATAATAGTGCATCTCTAGAGAAAAAAAAAATCTGCAGTAAAAAGCCACTCTGACCCCTATCAGCATTCGCAGGGGTGTGACTGCGACTAATATGGGCCTCAGCAGGGTAATTTCCATAGCTGGGAGCAGAGGGTAATGTTCTGCTGCACGCCTCTGTTGCGGGATGCCTCCTGAGTAAGTACCATGTGGGTCAGCACACCCCCGCCAAAGCCATCCATCACAGCACCCCGGGGCTCTGGCATTGCTGTCATCCAACAATTCCTGACAGCAGATCTCTGAAACACAGCCAGTGTCTAAGTACAGCACATAATAAAAAAAGGAATGTAATAATTGTGTTCTGACAAGGCATAATTTCACAGTGACTGAACAGGAGCTGAAGTGGAGCAGGCGCACGGTGCTGTGCTTCATGTTTACTATGTATCTCTATATTCTATACATTCTTTGCAGAAGAAGACCTGCTCAAAGAGACAATATTCCATTAATAAAACATTCAATAATTAAGTAAGTAAAGCTAATTGGGTTACAATTTACTTGAGGGGGCACAAATAATGTAGCATTACATTGTTACTTAATGTATTAATTAACCATATATTGTTAGTTGCCTACTGACCCGATGTTCGTTAATCATGAATCAATCATAAGGGTTCATGTACTTCATGCAGGGACTGTATTTGCTCATGATTTGTGTTTGATTATCACCTGAGTAAGTTAGCAGTCCAATAGAGCACCATTGTTTATTTATATAGTGCATTTTTGCAGACATAAAATACTAATTGTTAAAAGCATACTTCACTGTGCAAAAGTCTTAGAAAAGGCAATATTTAAAGGTGTTTATCTGGGTAGTAGGTGCGCACTTGCTGAGAGCATCTTTAACAAATGTAGCAAATGTAACATTACAACATATAATAATTAAGAGTAATGCAATAAAACTAACAGGAATTTCTTCTGTTCTATCTGATATTTCTAATATCTTGTTGGTTAGAGGAGGACCACTCCTGTTCCCAAACCTCAGCCATTTCACACTTAGTTATATTTCACAAGCAGCTCACTTATTTAATTAAAGTAGTATGAGGTGTGCTTTCGGGAAAGTTAAAAAATAATGGTGTTGCATCGTTGCTGAAAATACTGGGTTGAATTTAGGGGAGATTTTGATATGGTTACTCTAACATACTTTTGCGGACATAAAATCATAGTTTTACACCAACAAAAAGATCATTTAAACATTTTTCTTTGACTAGCTAAGACTTTGCATGGTACTATAAATAAAATAAAAATTAAAACCAGTAAAAGAGACAAAAAATACTGTACATAAAACATTCTAATTAAATAAGTGAGTTTTTAGCAGGTATTTAAAAATGCTGAGTCTGCATATCGCTGGGCCAGTGAAAGAGTGGTCTGGGTTCTTCGGCCTCAAACGACATGGGGAGAAAGCAGAAGAAACTCCACGAGGGCATGGAAAATATGCAAACATAACACACATGGATCCATGGTGAAGACTCGAACCCTGGTCCTAGGGAGAGGAAACAGTGCTAATCGATAATAATAATAATAATATAGAGCTGATATGAAAATGAAAACTAAAGGAATGTTACTATTACAACAAAAAGAAAGTTGATCATTATAATGGTGACTTCTACTCCTTTTTCTATAACCAGATATTTGACTAAAGCGGTTTGGCTTACAGAGAATGTAATGACCCTGTTTTAGTTACCTGTAGGGGAATGAGCCACATAATGACGCTTCCTTTTTACTGGTTATGTTTTAATCGATATATTTGAGGAGAGCACTGTTACAAAGCTGAACTATTACTCCACTAAAATATTACATTAATCACATGGATAATACACATAAAATGAACCAGCCTGAAACAAAATGGCCCCGCTATGAACATCATGTCACAATACTAAAGCAAAATGGCTTTTATAATGCTGTAGTGCACCCATCCATTCATTACAGTCAGGGCTGGGGGCGCAGAGCCTGTCCATCCCCTGGGGTTGTGAGCCAACACTATGACTCTCTGAGCTGCTATGCTCCCCTTTATAGTATTTTCTTCCCATTAAATTAACCCAGGTGACAATAAATGCAAATACTTAAAATGGTCTATAACTGGAGAAAAAAAATAAAAATTATTTGGTGACTTAACGTCTTAATTAAGACATTATTTTCTCTCTCATTACCCTTTTGATATTTTGATAAAAATATTTTTAAAGGCATCATGTGCTGCAGCCATGGCCTCTCTTAACAAAGACAAATAATTATTTCTATTTTATTTTAGTTCAGAAATGATTAGAACAATTAATTTCCATAAACAAATCTCTGATTTTGACCCAGGTTAAGGAAGTAATTAAAGCTTTGCCTCTTAAATGACCTTCACCTACCTCCTGGCCAAAATCTGCATTTTGATTCACATTGAATTAAACTTGAAAGTCACTGACAGTGCATAATAACATCATTTCACATAATAAATAATCCTTTATATACATGTGCATTTTTTGTGTAAGCGGTACATTTGAATCCGCTGCTTGATCTAGTTGCAGGCATCAAAATGCTCTGAAAGTAAACTAAAGCTTAGATGTCCTTTTTTTGTAGATCTCTTGTCTGTATGTCTTCCTTCATGGTGTGTAGGAAAGCATCACAAAAAGAAAATGACAGCTTCAAAATGGTTAATTTATGAGATAGGAGAGCTAGGTGACTGGTGTTGTGGTTCTTGATTAGGTTCATCTGTTCCTTGCTTCCCACATTGTGTATAAATTCATGTGTTGTGTTTTTTTAAGCACACTGTAGTCCTGATGAAATACCCTGAGGATAAAACTCTTACTAGGTGGTGACTGCTGGTTTTAGCTTTAATCTTTGCTTGCATTTCTGTAACAAGAAAATCTATTGTAATTTTCCATTCTTGTTTGCAAGACTGGTGGCCTTCAACGTTGCTCCTGATGAGTCAAGGCTCTCTATCTCTTCATTGTTTGCCTCCAAGGGCATGATGCACAGCAACAATATATAATTAGGCGTTATATTCAATTTGCTCTGCATTAGGCTTATCCAACATTTTCTTATCTGAGTCACAGCAATTCTAACAACAGGCAGTGAGGGAAACCTTGAATAGAAGATAGAAGATAATTACTGCAATAAGCGCTTTTGCAGCTACCAGCAGTATAAATCCCCGCCAATTTACTCCCCATGATGATGACAACTCTGGCCCCCTACCTGAAGCACTGATCATGACCCTCCTTCTGTTAGCCTCCCATGGCTTAAAGCACACATGCACTTATTTGCTCAAGGTTAAAAATGTCACATACTTTCCCTTGGGTAAACCCTTCATTAGGCGAGTCTCTGTGCAGTGTAGCCTGTGCAGATTACCTGTGGTAAGGAGTACGGCATCAGGAGTTAGAATGTAACAAATTGTTGAGAGTTTACATCCATATGTGCTTGGGCATTGGTAAAAATGTTAGTAAAAAAGCACACAGACACAGGGTTTACGATGTGGTGAGAAATCAATGGCTTATCTGTTAGGAACCGATTTCCACAGCCTACCATACCTCTTTTAAAGCCCAACCTAGTCACTGCATAAAATTATGTCAATTATTAGCTAAAAACATTAAAAGCATTTCTGTGCATTACCTACATAATTTTGACTTTTGCAATAAACTCTTTGTTTATTTGTGGCTTTCATTTTTGCGTCAACATTTCCAGTCCACATTTACAGTTTTTATCACATTAATGATCCTGGGACTGGAATCACATCCAGGTTGCTCCGCCATCCTGCAACCTGTAACTTCTGAAAGCTGGTAAGCAGCTAGAAGATGGACTGATGAATGGAATATCCTGGGTGTCATCTTGGATATTAATATGTTTAGCATTTAAAGGTAAAAGAAGGCAGCATTTTAGCCCCACACCTGAATCCCAGTCTTAATCCCCCCATTGTTAATGAAAGTTTTATATTTTTGCAGGTTTCTGATGGTGCTTTTCCACTGGCATACAGGAACCAAGCTGCACCCGAGCTGCACTGCGAAGAGAGCCAGTTACTGTACATCACAGTTCCAGCTCGCTTTATTTTGCCACTACAGAAGGGTTTGGAGGGTGACAGTGATGTAAAACCAAAGAGACACATGTGAACTGTTCACATCATGATTTACTATGTGCTAATTTCTGCTAGCAAGTCTATGAAAATCGTTATGTTACGCAAACATCAAACGCTTGCAGAATTAGCATTTTCTTGCATAAATTTGCTTAATGAATCCATTCCGTTTAGTATGGGACAATATTCAATAAATTAATATGTCATTTCAATGCGTATTTAAATTGCTATTTAAATTATGGTTTAAATGACCATTTGATACCAGCAACTATTTGTCTATCTGTCAAAGTCACCCGTCAAACTCTGTGGGCGGGCTCTAAACAAAACAACATCTGCTTGGTTACATTGCAAACTAAGTCAGAATAGATCAATCTCGCCTAGTCCATTGAATTCTCATAACTGGATTTTGTCTTTTTCTGTCCTAGAGCTGTATGTATTCTAACTTTCCAAAATCCTAAATAACAACAAACTGTCCTAACTTTCACTGGTCACCAAAAAGTTATTTAATCAGTATACTGTTAATACTTCTACACTATCAACCAAATGTAGGGAGCCCCGGTCACGACATAACGATACAAATGACAAGCTTTCAAGTGTGCATCAATACATCATGTTGTGCGATACTACTAAGAATGAAAAATATCATATAGAATATGTTCTTTTTCCCTTCAGATAATCCACATATATTGACGAAAAACACCTGTATCTGCATTATGGCCAGTCAGATGGTGGTGAAACAACAAGCTGTGTTTAGTCATGCTTTCATGCTTTCTGTTACATTACAGGTATTCAGGGCTCCCAAGGAACAAAGAAAAACAGGCATGGTGCCTCTAGATGAACCATATAATGTGTGAAGTGCCTTACGATAGAGTGACACAGACTGATATCCGCTGCCTTGTGCCCAAGGCTCCCCATAACCCTGTACAGATAAGTGATTATACAAGATGGATGGTTGTACTTTTACAGTAATGCTGGCACTCCTTAACTTGGTTATCCTTTGCTGACCACCAGTATACAACTTTACTGTGGTGTTACCAAAGTAACACACATTGCATTATATACTATTCTCCTTATACAATCCTAACATACTTCTTATATTTAGCTTAAAATGTGTTATAAATAAGTTTATATCTTTCTGTTGGATGGAATACAATATTTCATTTGGTTTAACAACTGATCTATATACACTGAATAACACCGAGACCTTTTGTCATTGCTTTCTTCATCGTGTGTCTTGTGAAATGTGTCCCTGAAAATGAGCCAACTTGGTCTGGGTACAGGAGTTCCTGTGCGGCTTACAAGTCCTCGTCTTGTTTATTCAGGGCTAAAGTCATGCTCCACACCATATGTATATCTATTGTCCATGTACTTTATGACCTTTCAACATTTATAATTTGATTCCATTGGACTTAATGAATCAAAGGCTAGGGCTCTGTCCTCTGGCAAATGCAAATTTGTGTTGCAATGTAACATTTAAGGGGCAAGACTAGACTGTATTAGAAGTGTGCACAGATGGGTCACCCAGAATGGCGACTAAGTTGGATTCAAGGGTCATTACATGATAGCCATAATGTCAGTTTTGAACCTCCATATCTTTGTAGGCAGGGGGATAGGTCTTGGTGGTAAGGCTTATCTTTTGTCCAGTTACACCACTATCTTCGTTACTGTCTCAATAGTCACCTCACTGATGTGCTGTGATAGTAAACAATAGGCTTTCTTCTTTGTATTGGGTACAGTACTACTTCATTCCTTTAACTGTTTTGCAGTGAATTTTCACATCTGAAATAATATTGTATATTGTAACTAAATCCCTAAGTGATCTGTTTCAATGGGAATTGACTCTCTTCTGAGGTTTAACAGCACTTTAAATTTGATAACAATGATTCTCCAAGGATGTTTCTTTTTTTTTAATAGAATTTTTAGCATGCTCTGGGAATGCAAAGATTTAATGTATAAAATAGCCAGTGAAATAACAGAAGCCTATACTGCTTTAGAAAAAGACTGAGGCAATTAATAATGTTTAGCAAATTAAGTAGTATGATCACCATGAATCAAATCTAATGCATTGTATTGTTAAGTACATTTTATTAATCATTAGTAGTAAAATATAGTAGTGATGCCTTTTTCGGAATATACTAAATACTTAACAATGTCATTCACATACATTTATACACATAGCTCCAAATTGCAATATATTGTATTCGTTGTATTTCTCCATGTTTGCATATTTTTAAAATGAATGTTATAATGTTAAACTGTCGACGACAAATATTTAATACTTCTGGCACTGATATTACTGTGTCTTTCTGCAAAGAGTAATTGGCCCCTTTCCATCAAAGGCAGATTGTACAGCTTCGTCAGCACATACTAAAGGCAAACTGTCATCACTGTTATAGTCGTTGTCAGCCTCTTTTAATACTAGGCAGAGATTTTGAACCTTGCATCACTTAAGTATTACTTCAGGCGGTCTATAACCATAAACTCCTTGTTCAGGATATTGTAGCAGTATTTTTCAGTGGGGTTTAAGTCTTGACCTAGGCTAATTTAAACCTTAATTGCGTAAATTGACTTGCTAGTGTTGTTTGTAGAACAGTTAAGCTGCAAGATACAGATAGTCAATTTTTGGCTTCATATTCATTGAAAAGAAATGGCACTTTTATTGATCCCTGTGGGGATCCCCTATTTCCCTGCCCCATCTTGCCCTGCCTGGCAGACATGTAAGTGAGAGTAAACATGGCAGCAAAGGGCAGCCAGCTACAGCAGCTTATACAGAGCTAAGGGTTAAGGGCCTCGCCCAAGGGTCCATGGAGAGATGTTCCATTCACAGGCACAGAGGCCTGGGCTTCTGAGCCACATGCTATAGTGCATTTCAACACAAAGCAAAACTCATGCTTCCTCAAATAATGGAAAGTCCTCCAAGTCCTGAAGCAGCAAACCAGTAGCAGTTATGACAAACAAATGATAATGAACCACAGATACGGCATGGTTACTGCAGCCTGATGGCTGGACAAACACAGGCCAAAAATATACTTCTGACTCACCTGTTTGTCATTCCTGAACTTTTGTTCATACAAATCATATAGGTGTTTTTGGTGAATTCAGTTGTTTTTCTATATATTTTTCAGATGCAGAGGTCATTGACCTCAGCTGAGGCACAGAGGCAGACCCTTTCATCTTATTGCGCAGTTCTTTGTGGCTTCCTAGACAGTATCTTACCTTGCTCCAGAAGACCTTCGTGCTTGCAGACAGAATGGCACCGCCCATAGTCTTGTACAGTCCCAGAGCTGCATTTGTAATCCCCTGCAGACTGAGAGGCTTATTCTTTTCTTATTATTTTGGCTTGATGCACCTGTGGAAGGACCTTCAATCATGTGTTAAAGGACAAATTTAGTCAGGCTTATTTTCATAGGGTTGGCCCAATTAGGTTTGATTGTTTACCAAAATATTAAAAGATTAGCATATTCAAATACTTGTCACAGCAAGAAATACACTGGATACAAATGCGACTGCAACATAAAAGAGAACCCACACAAACACATGAAGAATGAGAACATACAACAAGCACAGAATGAAAATTATCAAGGCACTGTATGAAAAAGGCTCACTATGGCAGTTCTGGACGTACTGCACAAAAAAAAACAATAATATACTGGATAATGAACCAGCAAAAGAAAATGAATGAGTAAACATATAACATATAAATCACTGTTAAACTGGGCATAGTAGATTGGAGCAATATATCATGAGTCTTTTATCATGAGTAATTAATATTCAACTGAAAAATATTGCTCATTTCAGAAATTCAAACATCAGGTGTCTAATATTAGTCATAAACATTTCCATTTTAAGAAAATCTGAATTCAGGCTCATTCAACATAGCTAATAATTATGGCAAGCAAAACTCAAACAGTATACAGGAAAAACAAGAACTATACATACTGTAGGCGAAAAATGGAATGTGGTTTTTAGACGGAACCTTGCAAAACCAAAATCCAAGCAGTAAAAAGTGCACGAGGACTGCTAATTATCATCATTGCTAGGTATACTTCGTGAGAGTACCTAAAGAGAAGAAGTGTTAGTTTATTGAATATGAATTATGTTAATTGGAACGCTAGTTAAATAGTACTTGACATGGGAATTTGGAGTTATGTATTAATAGCAGATTAAATTTCAAGGTTAGATCCAGAATTGGGCAGAGAAGGGAAAGTGTAGTGTTTGGTATCAGAGACAATGTGGGACTGTTTGTTCTCTAATGGAACCAGCAAATATCTCTTCGCTAAACATTTAGTTTATGAGGAGCATCTACAGCTTCAGTGGTCTGTGATTATGAAAACCTATTCAAGCTTGCTGTAAATTAACCAGGTCCTCATACTGACATATGACCTTGGGCTACATTCTAAATCACTTCTTGTCCTCTCCTACCCATATTAAATGACAGCATGCCCGATGCCAAAGGCTCATTATTAGTCTGCCTGTTTTTTAGGAAAGGGAAAATATATACAGGCATATGTACTATGTTCAATAAATTTATATTGCCCTTTTTTGCTTGAATGACTTTTAGGCATTAAAAAACGCTCATATTATAACTTAAAGTGTATGCGTTAAAAAGATGGTGAAACAGCTCATTATCCCTGACTTGCTGTTCTGTAAATAAGATTTGGATTAGTTGTAGCATGTATCTGGCCTGATAACGGAACTCATTTCTGCTCTATTAGGAAATGCCATAATTTCCCTATCTGTATACAATGTTTAGGGAATTTTTATTATATTTTGACAAGTAGGCACTTTTGAGGGAATTTAGAAGCTTAAGCAGCACTAAACTGAGAGGATAATATTCAGACTTTTATATATTTCTCTGAGAGACAACAGAGAAGGCCTATGCTGGTGATGACTTCTCAAGTACTGCACACACAAGACCATCCCTCTTCATAATGATTACC
The DNA here is from genome assembly GCA_019775955.2 of Pollimyrus isidori. Lineage (NCBI taxonomy): Eukaryota > Metazoa > Chordata > Actinopteri > Osteoglossiformes > Mormyridae > Pollimyrus > Pollimyrus isidori. Next base: position 15,089,354 of record JABFDZ020000118.1, on the reverse strand, counting down.
TACTCACTCACCCACAGCTGACGTACAGAGAACCTTATCCAGAGTCAATCCATATAATTAATGCTACAAACTAAACTAGACAACATACCATGGTTGCATTCAGCATTCAGTCACCTTTAACATCACCGTGGAGTATAGCGTTGTGACGATCCGGGTACGTTCCGGGCGGACAAACAGGCAAACCAGGCAGGAATACGGACCAAAGCGGGGTTTATTGGAACAACACGTAGACATGACACGTTTATGCCGTGTCTGCTGGAAAGACGCAGACCTAAATACACACAAGACGGATCACGAGACCGGCGTGCGGCAGCGCCACACAGGTGGACACAATAGGAAATCACAGGAGGTAACGAGGTGGGCGTGGCACACACGAGGGGCTGGTACGGAGCGGACGTCGCTGAACGTTACAAGCGTGAGCCTGGCAGTCATTTCTCCATGCTTTACCACCACCATACCAGTGTTCTTCATAAATAGCTATTGAATGCAACACCAGTCATTATATGCGGTTATTGCCCACCAGAACCCTTCCAGGGAAATCCTTTATTTGCCATTTGCACCAATACAGTTACACTTTGGAATGTTTCTTTCCACATATCCCATATTTCTGTCCTTTGAAACATACATACTGTACATAATCATGTTTTTAATAAAAATCTGCATTTGTAAATCCTAGTTTAATCCTTTTTCTGCTGAGTAAAGGCCATGCTGAACTGCAGGTTGCTTCCAAGTTCAAAATTTCTAAGACTGCAGTGAAGAAGAATAAGACGAAGCTGGAGACACTGGGAATGAGCAGAAACTGGCCAGGAAAGTGCAGAAGTGACTTTCTAATGCCAGCGATGACTTATCTGACAGCTTCTCATGCACCATAGGATGAAATCAAGTGACCTTCAAAAGGAATGGGAAACATTAAGTGCAGATGTGAAGTGCACTGCTAGGACACTTTCCCAAAATTCTTGTGGGCCACATCTAGCCCACACTATTCATTTTCTTCTGGCCCAGACACCTCAAAGAATGATGGCCCTGTGACAGCCCAGACATGGATCTTCTGATTTGGGCCATAGCAGGCCCAGTGACGCCCAGACATAGTTCTACCCGAGTTGGGCAATAACAGGCCCAGTGACGCCCAGGCATGGTTCTACCCGACTTGGGCCATAACAGGCCCAGTGACATCATAAACCACAATGGCTACACAATTGATATCAATAAAGTTTATTTTTACTTTTACTATAAACAACATATACATGCTTTTCAACAAACTACTGATTTATATTTAATTACACTTTGCTTTGCAACTTCAACAGGCAGATGAGGCATTTAAAGCCCTTTACAACATACAAAATATCTAAGAACATGGCCCTGTAAAACTGGTTAATAAAATGTGAAATTTGGGTGGTCAAGAACACACACAAAAAATCCAAATACAAAACAAGTAAATACATTGCAAGCAATGTATTTAAGTGTCATTTGCCCTTTTCACATGTTCCTTCGTTCCTCCATCCATGTCAGGTGCCATCTTTCAATGTTTTTCTCTGCCTCCTGGTCCGTTGCACTCCTAGTTAAGGAATTTTGTCTTACAGCAGCTACAACACAAAACTGTTAATGACACCTGCTTCTAAGGCATACAACTTAAATCATACCTTCAAGATCAAGACAGCACTCAACATGTATAGTATAAAACAATTCCAAAATACATACAGTAGTATACAAATAAGGAGATGTGAATCATTATGTCCTTGACAGAATATCATGAACAAGTAAACAATATTTAAACAGGGATGTTAATTTCACCATTTTATCCACAACAAAAGTCAAAGTTGTATGCATGTACAGTATGTATGCAATCTGAAATGTAATATCTGTTCTTATCTGACATAAAACACTCATAGCTGAACTGTAACTGTCCAGAAGGCTGCTATATCCAACACTGCATAGAATATATGCCCCTAATTTTTCCATATGAATTTCATCCCTGTTTCATCCCTCCACTTCACCCTCCCTGATGAACTGCTGTAAACGTGGAAATGAGTTGCGTTGTGAATCTATGGTCGATTACTTTTCCTCAATGACCTGGATGTCTGTCACACTACATTGAAATTGAATTTTCAAACTGAATTTTTTGAGGTAGGATAAATGCTATCTCGAGTTACAGGAATTCAGATTCAAACTATTTAATTCAGATTCAGTTTTGTAAAGCGGATAACTGCAGATTCAAATATATAAAATTAAAATTCTAGTGGCACAAATATCAGCCCATACACAAAGCCTATTACCAATGCTGGAATGGATGACTGTCAGCCAAAGTTGTCCAACACGCGAAATGCAGACAGTCAGCCACAATCGCTTGTCGTGCTCAGAATGGTTCTGGCCCAGATGAAAAATGCCGACAGTCAGCCAGAATTGCTCGCCACGCTAGACCCTCAATTGGCCCGCAATCTTTTGCAGTTGCTGACAGTGAACCAAATGTGCCACAACTCAGCTAGAATCGGCCCACATGTGCTTGCTAACTGGGCAGCAGAGCCGGCTTGACGCCAGATCTGGCCCAGACCTGACTTCTTCGTGCCTGGGCCACATAGACCAAACCACGATCAGACCTCAATCTGGCATGCCATAATGTAAACAGTGCCATCATTGACAGACCTGGCCTATATCTGGTTACCACTTGCCATGCCAGATCCAGGCCAGTCCTGTCTGCTATGTGGGTTGTATCAGGCTTCTAGAGCAGGACTAAATAGTCCCTTGAAGTAAGAAACATTCAGCCCTTCATTAATGAGAAAGAGTGAAGGACCAGACTGCAGTTTGCAAAAAAAAATGCATTATTCACAGACAGAAACCCATAAACCGAGAAATGTATAATATTTGTGTGTATGTGTATACTGTACATGTCCGACACATAGATACACATACATGCAGGAGTTTGGCAAAGAAACTGAAACACTTGGTTTTAGACTACAATAACATATTAGTATAGTGTAAGACCTCCTTTTGCAGCCAAAACAACATCAATTTTGTCTTATCAATAACAGATACTAGTCCCTCACAGTGGCTGAGGGATTTTGAGCTGTTCTTCTTGCAGAACAATGACCAGGTCACCACATGATGCTGGTGGAGAAAAACGTTTACTTACTCGCTCCTCCAAAACACCCCAAACTGGTGACAGTGATGTCCGTGGGAGATGTTCTGTTTCGTGTTCATCAAACCAAAATTACCCTCCTGATACATGGTACCACCTACAGGGTACAATGTTTCAACCATTGCTCACACATGCTCCTGTTTGATGTGGTCTGTCCTTTGTGGTGGTATGCCGACATTACCCTGGATATCGTGGCTCTTGATGCATCATAGATATCATAAACTTGCTGTCCTGGTCACAGATGCACCAGATAGACACACACCACCAAATCGCCTCTTTTGAACTCTGATGTGTCTCCCATTATCTTGTGTGGATTGCAATATTTTAGGTTCAGCTGTTCTATTGTCCTGGTAATTCATCCGTCACACTGTACTCTTATTGGGATGTGTAATCAGTGAAGATTGGCCACCAGGCCTGGCATATACAGACATGAGCCAGTTTCATATGCAAGCATGTTTCATGTTCATTGTATTGTTTATGCAGTGGATATAATAAGTGTACACACCCCTCTTAAAATGCCAGATTTTTATGATGTAAAAAAATTAGACTAAGGTTAATAATTTCCCATCTTTAATGTGACCTACAACCTGTACAATTCAATTATATCTTTAATGGGGAAAAATATATTTTTAAAAAGTGCAATAATCTGGGTGCATAAGTGTACACACCTTAAATACTTTGTTGAAGCATTTTTTTAATTTAATTACAGCATTCAGTCTTTTTGGGTAGGAGTCTATCAGCATGCCATCATGACTGGGTAATACTTGCCCACTCTTCTTTGCAAAAGTACTCCATATCTGTCAGACAGGTCTGGGCTCTGACTGGGCCGTTTAAAAACTTTAACTTTCTTCTGACAAAGCCATTCTTTTGTTGGTTAGGATGTATTCTTGGGGTCATTGTTATGCTGAAAGGTAAAATTCATCTTCAGCTTTATAACAGACACCTGAAGGTTTCTGGCAGAAACTGACTGGTATTTGGAACTGTCCATAATTCCCTCCCCCTTGACTAAAGTCCCAGTTCCAGCTGAAGAAAAACAGCCCCAAATCATGACATATGAATAATATGGGAGATTTTTGTCACATGTAGTACACAACCAGTACTTGCCAGAAATTCCTGCAGCTCCTTCAGTGTTGCTGTAGGCCTCTTGACAGCCTTCCTGACCAGTTTTGGTCTTGTCTTTATTTCATACCGTACGGGAAATTAAAGCCAGTATGCTGGATAAACTGCTCAGCTGCCCAGCACTAATATACAGTTGAAAGCAGAGCTGAGACCTGAGTTCAGGCCATGGAGGGTCCTGCATTTTTAGGGTTAAAGGCCTTGCTCAAGTGCTCAACAGAGATATAACAATTCTGCCAAAGCTGAGGCTTGAACCAGTAACCTTCTAATCATGGGCTCAGACACTTAACTGTCACACAACGCCCCCTACATATCACCCAACCACTGAGGATGCCATGCCCTCTGTTCTAGCCCACTTGTATAAAAAATTAATGTTGCTCATTGATTTGAGTTCAGCATACAGTCACCCACCAGAACCTGACAGGGAACTTCAGCTTGCTGGGTTTTAGCACCTTTTGCAACTGGATTTTGGACTTTGTGATGGAATGACCTCATCCATGGATTGGATTGGCAATAACATCTCCTGCACCACTACAGCAAGCACTGGAGCCCACTGAGCTGTGTGCTTAGCCCACTGCTGTTACAGTGCTGACTCACTACTGCATCATCAAGTGCAGCTCAAAGCACATCATCAAGTTTGCTGATGATACAGGAGCAGAGATCCTCATCAGTTGCAGCAACGAGTCACTGTGCCGTGTGTAGGCAGGGTAGCTATCGGACTGCAGCTAAAGCAGCAATCTGCCTCTGACTGTACGTGTAACAAGAGAAATGATTTTTCACTTCAGAAAGTGCTATGCTGATCACTCTTCACTCTCTATCAAGAGCTCTGCCATGGCGGCGTTCAGAAATGCCAAGAACCTTGCTGTTCGCATCACAGATGACCTCACCTCATCACTCAACACCACCTCTCTAGCCAAGAGTGCACAGCAGTGTCTACATTTCCTGTGGTGGCTGAGCAGAGCAATCCCTCCTCCCCCATCCTCCCCGTCTTCTGCAGGTGTATCAGAGACGGGATCCTGATCAGCTGTATCACTGTCTGATTTGGGAATTTCAACGTCTCAAAGCCACAAGTCCCTGCAGCAGATAGCGAATACAGCTGAATATATCATCATAGTATCTTTCCTTCCATTCAGGACACTTACCACAAACACTGTACCCACAGGACCTCCAGTATCCTGCACGAGAAATCCCCCATGGCCCCCTCCACCCGCCCCCATCAGGAAAACAGTACTACAGCATCCAGAGCAGTTTCAGCAGACTCCACAACATCTTCATCCCCCAGGCCATCGGGTTCCTGGAATCACTGCTGTGTGTGTATATATACATACACGCACACACACACACACACACACACACACACACACACATAAATGATATGTGGCTGAATTAAAAAAAGAAGGATGTCATCAGTGCAATATTGGTTAATAGTCAATATCTGGATCAGAAATCAAACTTCCAATTCAGTTCCATTTACATTTATTTTTATGGAGCGCCTTTATAGAGGAAGGAAGGGGAATGGAAAATGGGGGAATGCTTAACAGTGACACATTTCAGGACAGTTCATAACAAAGCAATGAAGTTTATTCTGTATGCTAATTTCAGCCACTTGCCAGCAATCCCTATTTCTGTACTGTCAGTCAATGCAGATATACAAAATTCTACAAATGAATGTAGTTTTAAAATACTCTGCAGAGACATTGATATACATTAGATCATTCTCCATTGTTCACAATTTATTAAAGTACTTGAACATTTTGTTTTTTAAAGGCAGCATGAACTGAATTCAGGATCCTTGGTTTTACAAAACAATTTATTAAACAATGCATAATGAATAAAAATCAGTTTATAGTTACACTACACTGCCCTTTGTGTGACTGTGTAAATAAACACGTAGATCCTGCCCAGGTCCTATTCCGACTTGTGTCAAGTACATCCCAGACAGGTTTTGGATTATTACAACCTTGAATGGGTAAAAGTTACTGACATTCAGTTAGAAAGGATGGACTAAAAGGAAAACATAAAGGATAATTGTGACGGAATCTTTTAAAACTCAAATATAAAATGAGAAAAGTAAAGCGATTCTCAGAAAACCCAATCATTGAAATTATTTAGTAATAAAATCAAAAAAGTTTGAAGCGGCAGTCCGCCTCTTCTCTCTAAGCCAGGGTATTCTTACATTTTATAGGCTGATTGCTTGTCCCTGAGCACAGCCTCTGGTACGGTATAAAATGAAGACGTGCTAACTTGAAGGTTGCAGCTGGGGGTATTAGAAACAGCATCCCCTATTGGCAGGAAGGTTGCTGTGTCTCGCCCTCATGAAGGAGGCACTGCCTTGTCCCATATCTTCCCATCCCTACTGTGACCTGACCAGTGCTAATAGGAATGTGTGGAAGGTTCCTTTTTCAGCTAGCCAAAGATGGTAGCCTAGCTTCCTGGCTAGCAGTTGGATATTTGGCTCCCCCCAGTGCTTATCTACTGCTGAAATAAGCCAGCTAGGAAAACCCCCGTCTCCATTAGAAATGCCCCATGCTCTGAAACCTTTGGAGTGTCCTCATTTGAAACAGATTTCCACCATTTCTAAATAGGGGTTTGGGTTTCTTATGCTTCATTTCAAACTGGAGCCCTTGTTTCATCCTGCTGATTTCTCATCTATATTTATGAAGAATGTTATCCTGTCATTCCCACTGATGTATAATGATTAATACCACTCATGTTCTCTACAATCTGTTTTTGCTTACGTTGGTAAAGGGCACAACTGGGATGAAGAAATGTGATTCTGTATCGGTTTTACAGAGCTTAAAATATTATTACTATATAGAACTTTCAATAAAAGGAATTAGTCTGTTCATCTCTAGTGTTAGTGTGCAGTACTTTGCAGTGGAACTTCTTAACACCTTCAGAGGCAACAGCAATAAAAAAAAACTTTCATTTTAAACTTGAAAGGACCTTTTTATGTTTTATTTTTCCATTTTAGCAGTGTATATATGGTATTAGGCTATTTCAGCATTTTCAACCTTGCCCCCTAAAGTTAGCTGAAAATTTGCTTCTTAGTTTAACATTGAATCTGGCTTAATTAGTGAATTGACTTTAACTTGACTTTTAAAGAATAATTAATATTATATTTTTCTTGTGCATGTCATAGGTGACCCCTTCATTCAAGTTTGGAGTTCCCAGAGTTTATTTAATAAAAAATAAACATGGGTGAGTTTGCAGATAGACATTCTTACAAAGATTATCATTATTATCATGCATTGAAGAATGATATTAATATTATAAACAAACATCCTCCTTATGGCACCCATGGCGTACCAAGAACAAGGCCAAAGATTTGGGTATGGAAGGTGGAGACATGTTCCTTTTAATATTGTGGGAGAACCGCATGTGTTTATGAGGGCAGTGGGATTCAGAGCTGATTTGTTCCCCAGCAATGCTGAAACCAAACCTAGGCCCTTTGTCCAGAAATACAAGCTCCATCATCTTGCGGTTTAAGATTTAAGATTATTCATCTGCCATTTGAACATAAGTATATCAGAATTCTTAATTGTTAAATCTAGTCTGTAACATCTAGCCAGTTAGTATAAAACAAACACTTAGAAAACATCTATGAATATGATAAATATGAAATCAGTGAAGCAATCATCGAAAAAAAAAAGCATGTAACTAAACAATATCCATGACGTCAGCTGCTGTACCACCTGCAGTTCAGACAAGGAAATCCATTCGAAGTTTGGGCCTGGCCAGTACTTGGATGAAACACCAACCAGGAAAGCTGAGTTGCTGCTGGAAGAGGTGCTGCTGTGGCCAACAGGTTAGTCCATCCTCTGTATTGGGATTGAACGGCATTCTTTCTGTGGTGATTAAAGTGCCAGAAAAATTCAACAGCAATGTCTATTACAGAAATCATGACCCGGTGCCTCTAGATAATCTCCAAGAATTAAGTACGTAGTAAGCAGTTTACTGTATGAACTACTTTCATCTATCAAACTCCACACACCAGTTGTATTACTGCACAGAAGATACGAGGACAGTGATATGATTGGTGTATTTTTCTGGCACTTAAATCACCACAGAAGGAATGTCATGTACTCCCATTGTATTAGAGAAAAGCCCAAAATTTCCATAGCCGATATTTCCAAAACTAGGCAACTCTCAGTAGGACAGCCTAGATGGATAGATAGTTGGCACCCATTTTACTACAACACTTTTTTAAAAAATGTTCAGTTACAAGTGATGTGGTGGTGCAACTACAAAACATATCTATATGAGGTTGAAGAGGGGGGGTTTCCCTACGTCATATCAAAGAATCACTGGGACTTACTTCCTCCAAGCCTATGAATACGCTAATTTCTAGGGCTGACTTCTAATAGTCGAGGATTCGACGATTCGATTCGTAGACGTCTGATTCGACTATGAACCTCATAG
>JABFDZ020000118.1:15020792-15036661 GCA_019775955.2 Pollimyrus isidori | reverse complement strand
TCATCCATCGCTCCCACGCCGCTCGCAGCCTTACTTTGAACGGCCGGTTCACACCGATGTCGAGCGGTTGAAGTTCCGCAGTCTGCAGTAACAACACACATAGGGCGCGCCGCACATTTTGAGGAAAAAAAAAGACGTTTATATGCGCCTTATAGTCGTGAAAATACGGTACTACAAAAGCAACATGAATTCAGGTTCAAGATAAATTGAAATTCAGTTGCTTTGATTAAAATTCAGGCAAAGGTATTCAAATTCAGGTTTTAATATTTAGGTAATGAAATTCAAGCTAAGATTAACAATCAAATTCAGGTAAATTCATGCAGATTCAGGTTTTGGTAATTCTGATTTGATGCCATATTTGCCTGCCTCACAATCCCATCATTGCAATGACTCATATCCTTAACACTTTGCTAATGTGTATTGCACGAGCCAATGAAGACACTATAGACCAATGTGACATTAGCTAGCTAACTAGCTTGTTTAATGCACCTTACTTTCTCAGTTTTGCATCTTCTGAAGTAGATTGCGTTATGTGTCTATAGATAAACATTAATATTACCTATTTTCTACCATTAGCCTTAAGTTACAGTTCAGCTAAGCAATGTTAGTTAGCGAGAGTTAATTTTTGTCTTGCCCAACATTAGCTAACTAATGTTAACTAGCTGATAGTGCACCATTTCATTTCCACTATTGGCTCGGAATATTGTTACCAAAATTAAATATCCTTATTGAACGTTAGCTAACACTTCTGCTCAGTTATGAGCTGTGAGACAACGGAGGATTAGTTGTTGCAGTTATACATTTTGAATTCGATTTAGAATTTACTGTTCTATTTGGGAAGTCTTTTGTGTGGCTGTGGTGATTTAGTTAGTCTTTTGCCTTTTTAATATTAGCTTTCATAATGGACACTCCCTTTCACTTTAGGAGTTTTACCTGCTTGGGTAATTGAACAGAATTAAAGTCTATGTGCTGAAGGATGAGTACTGTATTTTCCGCACTATAAGGCGCACTGGATTATAAGGGGCACCTTCAATGAATTGCCTATTTTAAAACGTTTTTCATATATAAGACGCATCGCATTATAAGGCACATAGAATAGAAGCTACAGTAGTGGCTGGGGTTGCGTTATGCATACTCTAGACGGAGCTGCGCTAAAGGGAAAGTCAACAAAACAGTCAGTCAAGCGTTAATAGAATACAAACCAGCGTTCGGACAACTCCATTCACTCCCAAAATGAATAAACAGCTGTTTTATTATTTTTCCCGAGGTAATGTAAGTGACGTTGTATTTTCGCAACACAGTTTATCTTTTAACAACAGCAGGGTATAACAGTTAGTGCAACATTTTAATCACGTAGTGGAGGGGAACTTTTCCTCGATTCAGTAAGCACGTAAAAGAAACAGAGTTTGATACCGTTATGGTAAATCAAACGTTAGTGCAATTACAATATAACAATAACTCAACGTTGTTCAAATGTTAATGTCTATATTCACAATATGACCAATCTTGTTCAGCTGTAAACACACACAAGAAACACGTAAATTGTACTTTATGAGTTCATTCCTCATCAACGAATCCCTCATTTTCTTCAGTGTCCGAACTGAACAGTTGGGCGAATACGGCATCCAACATGCCCGGCTCCGTCTCGTCACAAATGGAAATGAAAATGCATGCTTCGCGCAGTCATATATCCCAGCATGCACCACACGCTACTTCTTCTATGGGAGAAAATGGAGTCGCTGGCTGCTTCCCGTTGTTGCGAGACCTGTTGCGGCTCAATATTGATCCATATATAAAGTGCACTGGATTATCTGCTTTTGAGAAAAATGAAGGCTTTTAGGTGAGCCTTATAGTGCGGAAAATACGGTAATTGTATTAGTTAAAAACTATTTTATTGAACTCAAATTAGATTTCATTAAGGGATAACTGGAGATATCTGGCACTTTTTGGTGCTAAAAAAGAAGCTGGTATATGTGTTAGTGAGCTTCACATTAATGTGCTGTTATATTAAGAAAGCAGAGGGAGGTGAAGAGTAGGTCAGGAGGACAGTCAGCAGGCAGGAGTAGGTCAGGACAGGCAGAAGGAAGGAAAAGGTCAGGAGGACAGGCAGGAGCAGTTCAGGAGGACAGGCAAGAGCAGTTCAGGAGGACAGGCAGGAGCAGTTCAGGAGGACAGTTAGCAGTCAGAAGTAGGTCAGAAGAACAGTCTGCAGGCAGAAAATGGTCATGAGGACAGTCAACAGGCTGGAGTAGGTCAGGAGGAGAGACAGCAGGCAGGAGTAGGTCTGGACAGGCAGAAGGAAGGAAAAGGTCAGGAGGACAGGCAGCAGGCAGCAGTAGGTCAGGAGGACAGTCAATAGGCAGGAGTAGGTCAGGAGGACAGTCAATAGGCAGGAGTACGTCAGGCGGACAGTCATAGGCAGGAAAAGGTCAGGAGGACAATCTGCAGGCAGGAGTTGGTCAGGAGGACAGACAGCAGGCAGGAAAAGGTCAGGAGGACAAGCAACAGGCAGGACCTTGTAGAAAGGAGGTGAGTTAGAAAGGAGACTGCACTTAGAGATGTCCTTCAACAGGTCCTTTAGCAACAATTGTGATCATATAATTCACTCTCTGCAGTGAAAGCTTTTCGCTCTTGGTGGTGTTTCATAAAATTTCATAATATTCTAAAATGCTATACAGTCTATTTCCATCCCAAGACAAAACAATTTCAAAAGCAAGGGTCACACTTAACTTGAGGGGACATGAATAATGTAGTAGTACACACTAACTAAATGCATTAATTGATCAGTAACTTTTACTTAATTAATCAATCATGACAGTTCATGTATTCCATTCAGGCACTATATCAGTTTAATAATTAGTCAATAATGGTTAGATCACCCAAGGAGACAAACATTATTTAACTCATTTATTACTAAAGAACAAATCATGAACTTGTAGGGTTCCCCATGAAATACATGAACTGTCATGATTTATTAATGATGAATGAACATGGGATCAGTAATTAGCTAACACTTAGTTACTGGTTAATTAATGTATCAAGTAAGCATGTACTATTAAATTATTCATGTTCCTTCAAGTAAACCTTTGCCAAAGCAGAAGATGTAAACCATGTACATGATGCTGAAAGTATTATGTATTTCCTGAAGACATTTTTACCCTGGGCAAGGTACTGCCCTGAAGCAATGCTACTCAGGTGCTGAATTAGCTGCCCCCTGTTATGTCACAATGTCACATATGAGTTAAATGCAGAGGACACATTTCATTTTTGTGCACTGCGTGCTGTGGTGTGTCAACAATGACCACTGATCACCGAATTCTAAATTCATTAACAATGTACTGTGCATGTCTCATATCAAAGGACACTGCATGCCATACTGACCTCAGTGTGATGCCTGCTTTTATCCATGACATTCCATGTAGGTTTGCCTCCTGAATCAGTTCAGTGTCATGGATTTTAACAGAATCACGCTTCAGCTGAAATCCATGCAAATCTCTGCCAGGAATCTTGATAAAGATATATACGTGCAAATACGTTCTCCTTGTGTGTCAAAAAAACATACTAGGGCTGTTTTTTTAGTGAATATTGTATTAAAGTGTTGCTGAGGAATATAAAAAAAACACAAACTGAACAGCACATTTCAAGAAATTTAATTTGGACTAAGCCAACTGTACTGCTTTAACTGGTCTAAGACCGCCTTCGGTTGCATTTTGGTGCTTAATAATAGACAAATAACATACAGAAATGTGGCATTATTGAAGCTTCCCTTTGCCTAGTTCAAAGATGAGCTAGAACTCACAATCGTAAATTAGATGAATTTGCATTGTCCATAATTATAACATAATTCTTCTGTTTTTTCATAATTTTCTTCACTTAGCCTTGCATGTCCAAAGTGCAGTACATATCCAAATGTTTTACCAGGGGTGGCCAATCTTATCCGCGAAGGGCCAGCAACAATAGGGCCGCAAAAATTCAAGTAATTTGAATAAATCGATTACAAAAAATCCCCGATGCAAATTCTTTGCTTTGATAATTTGTGTAATCCGCACGACTACGTATCGCTTAATAATCAGCGTGTTTCCCTCGGAGGATTATTACTATCGCACAGTATTCTTACACTGTATTATGTGTAGCAGGTTTGATTCATTAACGCATTGGTGGAAGACAGGGAAAACAGCGAGGAAATTAAGAGAAAAAGATGAAAAATGTCTAAAGTTTGGGACCATTTCAAACAGAAGAAAAGCGAAAATACTGTCCATTGTAAAAAAGAATTAGCCTCAATGTTTCAACATCTCAACAGAAAGCACCCAGTCTATGCATCCATTCCACATAAAAAGGAAACCCATTAGTTGTTCATTTTAAGAGACCTGTCTATTTTTTCTACTTTGAAATGTTATTATTTCTCTTTAATAAAACAAATAATTTCTTATCCGATTTCTCGATTAATCGATAGAATAATCGATACAACACTGGATTAAATAATCGATAGCTGCAGCCTTACTCTGCCTCTCCAAACTGAACTGTCAGTAAGCTCACAAGAATTGCCACCTGCAGTAGTCTGCCGGTCATTTACAACATTAACCAGGTCATAAGTGAGGTTAAAATGGCAATGCTGTGTGCCAAAAACAACGTTACTTTCACCTTTTGTGACGACTTCAACAAGGATAAAAAGTCTGCAAGAAATCTGTACAATAAGTCATTAGTGAATGTCAGAGAGCAACATGAATGAACATGGGAAATTAAAAGAAAATGTGTAATGAAAATAAAATGTAAATGACACGTGGTTATTTTAGATTTTTTGTACACCTGTCTTAAAATGTAAGGACACCTAAGAAAGTCCAGACAGCACCAGGAAGTTGATTCAGCTGTGGGTTTGGGGCAGCACCAGTGAAAAGCTTGCTCAGGAATAGCAGCAGGCAGGTGTGAGTGTATCTGCATGCACAGTGAGGCGAAGACTTGTGGAGGATGGCCTGGTGTCAAGAAGGGCAGCAAAGAAGCCACTTATCTCTAAGAAAAACACAGACACACTGATATTCTGCAAACTGTACAGGATTAGACTGCTGAGCACTGGGGTAAAGTCATTTTCTCTGATGAATCCCCTTTCCGATTGTTTTAGGGCATCCGGAAAAAAGATTGTCTAGAGAAGAAAATGTGAGCGCTACCATCAGTCCTGTGTCATGCCAACATTAAAGCGTCCTGACACCATTCATGTGTGGGGTTGTTTCTCAGCCAAGGGAGTGGGCTCACTCAAAATTTTGCCTAAAAACACAGGCATCAATAATGAATGGTACCAAAACATCCTCCAAGAGCAACTTCTCACGACTATCCAAGAACAGTTTGATGATGAACAATGCCTTTTCCAGCATGATGGAGCACCATGCCATAAGGAAAAAGTGATAAGTAAATTGCTCAAAACATTGGAACAAAACATCTACATTTTGGATCCATGGGGAAACTCCCCAGACATTAATCATTGTGGTCAATCCTCAAGAGGCAGGTGGACAAACAAAAACCCTCAAATTCTGACAAACTCCAAGCATTGATTATGCAAGAATAGGCTGCCATCAGTCAGTATTTGGCCCAGCAGCTGATTGACAGTATGCCAGGGCGAATTGCAGAGTTCTTAAAAAAAGAAGGACCAACACTGCAAATATTTACTCTTTGCATAAACTTAATGTAATTGTCAATAAATGCATTTGGCACTTGTGAAATGCTTATAATTATATTTCAGTATACCATAGAAACATCTGAAAAAAAAGATCTACAAATAGTTAAGCAGCAAATTTAGTGAAAACTAATAATTCTGTCATTGTAAAAACTTTTGGCCATGATTGTAGCTTCTAAGTTAGCGCCAGTGGTTGTGGTTAACCAATCAGCAATATTTATCATACGCCCCACCCAGAAAAGCATCTACACCACAGTAGGGACTGAAAAAAGCTCAGGAACTATCTCCAAGATATCTTTAATGTTCAATCAGGCCAAGTTCCTGTTTGCTGAATTAGGTTCTATTCCCTAGAAACAGTTCCTGTGTTTGGAAAGTGCCTAGTAACATGCACATGTACTGCTTTGTTTTGTTTCTTGTTATTGCATACTTTCAGAACAAATTATACCACTGCATTTGTGGTTGTGATCTCTGCAGACAGGTATATTGCACTGTGAACACCAATCGGTGTACACCTCTTCTGTTTCACTTGACCCTGACCAAAGGTTCCTGCCTAATTCTGCGGAGAATATATTTGGGTCATTTTTGATCAATGTTGTGTATTAATTGGGTCATAATACAAAAATGTTTTTATTTGAAAAATAAACAAGGCAAAATGAGTATTTATAACATTCAAAATCAAGTTAATTGAGGAATTCATGGCATGATGAATAACAGAATGCATTATGTGAAAATGTATACGACAGATACTCTCAGTCGGGTCACAGCTAACAGCTGACATGCCGCACACCATGTGTTACAACTTCACTACCCCTACAACGATTTCATCATGACATCTAGGAACCAGAAGTTGAGTATTTATATACTGCATCACCATTGTGAAATCTGTCCATCTATCCATCCATCTACTCTCTGTACTCACTTGTCCTATTCAGGGTTGTAGGGGGTCCAGAGTCAATCCCAGAAGCCATGAGCACACTGAGAAGTCATTCATTAAAAAAAAACCCTCAGTGTAAGATGAACTAGTTAGCCTAGCTAAATGCTTCTTAAATACAGGTTGAGCGTTTACCATTATCTAGGCCAGATATGCAAATGATAATGTGGAAGCCAAAGTGTTGTGCAGACGTTATGAATATTCCAGTATGTCCAACATAATGTTTGTAGACTGAAAGCTGAAATTTTGATCATTGACATTTTTATAGACTCTATTTAAGTGGCATGTTTTGCCAAAAGTTTGTAGGTTTGACAAATTCAATTAGTATGGCCCCACCAAAGAGACATTTTGCTATGTCCCTCTGAGTTGAAGTTCTGTAGAAGAAAGGTTTTAAAATTCACGTTGAAGCCTTTAAATACAAATGAACAAAAAATAGAATAACAATAAATCTATCGTCAGCATTTTTGATGGGATCGCTATAAACTGATTGATTGAAACAATGAAAAGTGCAGATGAGTTTCAGATCACAAAATTGATTACTAATTATGTAATTTCCGGATTGAAAGTATGATATGTATGAGCATCTTCCATATTTAATAAATCTGTAATTTGATGTATGCCTATAATTTTGCTTATGATCATTCTAAAGAAATATGATAGTAATGCATAAGAAGCTTCCTTTTGAAGCACATCATTTTTTGCAGTTTGTAAAACATTTTTTATCAAAAGATAATGACGACCATTTTATGAATCCAAATTGAATTTGTTCAGTCATCCATTAAAATGGTTTAGCTTGCTCTTATTTTAGGTGAAGCAGGAAAGCTGTGTTTTAAATTAGATTTCTAGCCCTGAATGAAAATGAGGGAAACTGAGGGCATGATGAAGTTCAACAATCAAATTAATAAGCCATAATAAGAGACTCATTTTGGAGTCTCAAGGAGGGACCCTCCGTCTGAGACGAGATGTTACCATTGAAGAGAGGAAGTGCACACCGCTCCTTCATCAAGGAAGTGGAATGTATTAGTCAGGGATGCTGTCGCTGCAGAAATCAAACTGCTCTGTAATGAACACGTGGGTCTAGTAATCACTGCATTGGCTCAGGGCAACCTTACTTTGCATAAAAAGAGCTTCATGATTTATGCATGTACTGGACTACATGACATGATCTTGAACTATGCATCCATTTTTCAGAAATGCGTCTCCTATACAGGTTCACAGCAAATCTATGGCCAATCCCAGGAAGCACTGGGCATGCCCTGGACAGAACAAGTCCATCATAGGACAAATATATATCAAGGCCAATTTGTTAGAGAACAGCATCAACTTCTTGTTATTCAACCATGAAAGAAATGCTTTGAGCACACAGGAAATCTGTGATATCATCATACGCTGGGAGAGAGTAAAAACGTGGACTTTCTGGGGGACCGGGTTCAGAAAGAGGCATCTCGAGGAAGTTAAAATACAAAGTATAAACATAATATGCAAAAAAGATCATCCAGTAGTGTCAAGTAAGTCACTAAAACAGAACAATAGTGGACAGTGTGCTGGTATATTTGGATGCCAGCAGCCTTGTTTTGGTAGGTAAACCAATTTGACTGGAAAAAAAAAGTGGGATGGAAGATAAGTACCGAACTTTATGCACCTCTAGGGAACTTCATATCCACTGGTTCTACGTTTGCAAATTCAATCAACCATGGCTGGGAAAAATCATTCAGGCATTGGCTGCTGTATTTTCCCCTGTTGTGTGCATTTTATAAGGTATTATAAATAATCTAGATGATTTGAAGTATATATAAAGCATGAAGGCTGTATGCAAATACTGCACCAATTCATATAAAGGGCCTTGAGTATCCACCAATTTTGGTACCAATACCTTATGGAAGCTGTGGGCAGACTGTCATCTTGTCTTGAGATGACAGGCGCCTGGATTTTGACAGGTAGGATTTTCCTCAAAATAAAAAAAAAGTGATCCTACTTGATCTGGTGATATCGCCAATGCTTTTAAGGTTAGCTGTTCAATTATCATTATTCCTAAGCTCCTAGGAAACCTTGACAGGGATAATGACTATGATTTAAGCCGGACAGTAATGTCATGTTGAAGAATATGGCTTTGAAATGTTGATTGGTAGGTGGCATTCACTCATGGTGGCTGTGATGTCTGTGAGGCATGTGGAAATGCAGAGACTGTAATTTCCTCTGGAAGAATGCTGGGGTGTATTTGAATGGCAACAGCCTTGTTTTGGTAGGAAAACCCATTTGACTGGATGATGTGACCTAGGAAGAAGGTGGGGTGAGGGGGCGGGGCAAAAATCAAACACATGTGGCTTAGACATTTTTGCCCCCATGGGCACCTACCTGTGCGACAGAGAGGTAGGCCAATTTCAGAATGATTCCTATGATGATGTGAGAGGAAGTATACAGGGGAATGTGATGGATCACTGTTTCCAAGGCTGCCAGTAGTTCTACAAGGATCTGAGGGAACTGACAGCCTAAAATGTTAAAGACGGGAAACTGCTCTGTAGTTTTAAGCTGGTGATGGGTTGAATGTTGGATTTTTAAACTGTGGATTTACTTGAGCCTGTTTAAATGCAGGGCAAAATCTGCTGTCAGAAGTGTACAAAGTGTGCGAAGATGATTTAAATGCATCTGCTGATAAAGTAAAATTTTAAATTGTGCGAATGCCATTTCACTAAACTAATTAAGTTCTCAAAAAGTTAACTTAGGGAACTTACCATAATTAAGCTAACTAATGAGGCTTGACTAAAAATCAGAAAAGTAGGAAAATATTCCCAAAGCGACATGATTTATGAACCGTCGAGAAAATAAATTTGTTGATATTACATGGCATGGAGTTTCTCCTAAGCTTCCTATTTAATCAGCCAAGTGCTAAAAGGTTACTCAAACCAAGCACTGTGAACAACCATAATGACATCTCAGTGTTTTTAAGTTATTGTTGACTGAGTAGCCAGGCTGCATTGTAAGTTGAATTTCAATAATATGTTGTATGAAGCGTCTATTGTGTTTTCATTGAAACCCAAGTGCAACTGAAAATAGTCAACAAAGAAATATAGGTTATGTACTCCTTTGTAGAATGTTGCCTGGGACATCTCTTGGTTGTTTGACCGAAAGCTGTCCTGGAGAAACATAGTCAACAATATGGCAGTAAGATGGAAGTTTTAAAGTAGATCTGTAGCTTTTATTACCTAATTATATTGTAACATTCAGAATACTAGAGGATATTTATGATTTCACATTAGGCAAGTCTGGAGCACAGCCTACTTTACTTCTAGTGGCTCATTGGAATAAAATTAGTTCACAGAATAGGGTGCAAAAAGAAGTCAATCAGTAAGACATCAGATTTTTAGGAAGCAGACCCTCATCAATAATCTCAAGGGGGAGACACACATTATCCTTGGGCTGCATTTCTATATAACAGCCAGCAGCTCAGCAGTGTTCTTGATAAATATTCTGTAGAGATGGGACTATGATCATTCTGTCTATAACATTTCATTACTGGCTGCTGGAACGCTCCTATTTGATTTGTAAGGGGCAGATTACTGATCACACGGCTGGAGCCATTATCGCTGCCATGAATCTCAACAAGGTGGCAGCAGTGAATCTTTCAGAGAGAGACCAATAAAAACTCTCTACTTGAAGCACCGCATTCATTTGTCATTATGATTCATGCAGAGGTCTTTGATTTTTTTCTTTACTGGTCGGTGTACCGGGCATAGTTTGGATTTCAAAAGGACCCTAAAGATTATTGCATTCTGTCCTTGTTGGTATTATGGGGTTAGAGAAGCTTAATTATTTCCCAGTTCACTTGGAAGTAGAATATGTGTCTTGCACCCATAAGCCCAGATGAACACACTATTTATGCTGAATCTTAAAAATTCACTCAAAACCACAAAATTAGGAATGAGTATGCAAATAACTTCCGCATCAGTATAATGCATGAGCTACACAAGGCATTTATAAAGAAGCTTCACCCTCTCAGCATGTGTTTGGGGTCTGCAGAGTTCAAAGCAGTGTAACCGTGATGGACAGTGAGTCAAAAAAGGTGTAGTCAATTAACAAAGCTAATCAATTTTCATCACTTCAGTTTGAGAAGAATCCCTTTCTCTCTCCTGTATTTGTATTACAGGACTTATTGCATCACGTACATTCTCCTTATTCTCTGGATTTTTCACCCCATTTCAGCAGATGTGTTAAACCACAATTAGGTCCCCAGTGTAATGTTTTTAAAATGGCGACACCAGAAATGACTGTAGTGTTCCCTTTCTACTGTGTGCATTATTCATATTTGTGTGACCACCCAGCACATTTGTATTTGTATTTCACTAGAGAATAATGTGTTTTATAGTTTCCATTTCATTTAATTCCTTTCAGCCATTAGTCTTAACCTGATTTTGTCACATATGAGAGCCATGGGAAACCTATGCAACAGCATGCTTCTCTTCTGTTACTGTTTA
Source organism: Pollimyrus isidori (assembly GCA_019775955.2). Lineage (NCBI taxonomy): Eukaryota > Metazoa > Chordata > Actinopteri > Osteoglossiformes > Mormyridae > Pollimyrus > Pollimyrus isidori. The sequence goes on along the minus strand of JABFDZ020000118.1, from coordinate 15,025,593 downwards.
CACTTTTGTTGTACACATAAAGGTGAGAATGCTTTACCAGCTTTGCCAAGTCCTTTAACGCACCCCCCCCCTCCAGGAGTGGGTCACAGCCACGGATCTCCTCATCTCGCTGGACAGGCTCAATACCTTCGGGGATGAATTCTTCAAAGACTCGAAGGTCCTCCGTTCCTACTACTACGCCATCTCCGATTTCTCCGTGGGTGCCAGGTAAAGCAGTCAGGGAAGCTGCTCTTTGCCCGAAGTTTCCTTGAGTTGCTTGTGCACTTTTGCTTTACAGGCCAGACTGTGGAGAATCATTCCTTACCTGATCAACTCTCTGTTTTTAATGAGCAAAGTTACGTTAATAATGTTTATGTAATTTATGTAGATTAGGTTAGGAATTCAAGGATACTTCTGAAATTTCTATCATTTTCATCGTGTTCAGACTAGTTACTTTCAGTCATGGTACAATTACCTTAAGGTGAGGTGTTTTTAAGGTAAATTCACCAATTAAATGCAGGTAGTTGAAGTAGGATTTGAAATGACAATGATTGTTGGTTGATTGTTCCATTTAGTCTGATTTATTGAATTTAAACAATGGGTCCATCACCTGAATTCCAACAGCTTGCCCGGAATTCTGGGACAGTAGTCCTTGTCCGAAACAGCAGGGGTGAATCATGGATGGGAAGCTTGTCTATCACAGTACACGCACGCATGCACGCACACACACACTCTACAGCAATCTGGAAATGAAAAAATGCGGAATGGAGTTCACTGCACCACTAACAGAAACTAGAGAACCCCAGAAACCCACATTTTTTATGGTGAAGCGAAGCGGGATTCAAGCCTCCAGCCCTAAAGGTGAAACCACGGAGCTCATTCCAACAGCACCCCTCAGACGCCTCTCAAACGTTGGCCAGCAGTGCATCAAGTGTTGGCAAGTTCTGCTTTGGAAAAATTCCACCAGCAAAAGTAGGATTCAGCCTGTTTCTTCCCAATGAGAAATTCAAGTAGTAGCTGCCTTTAATTTCAGAATTTCAGACATTCAGGGGAAAAAGATATATTTAAACATTTTCCTCCCCCGATGTATCTTGATAAGCACTTTGACTTTCTTTTTATTCTGCTCTGCCTGCACCCCTCAAGCAGTTGCAGTCCTTGTCAACTCCTTCGTGTTTTTCCAATAGCCTGCAAGAAACTTCTTTCTCCTTTGTATTTTGTATTCAAAAGCAGAAACCTTATGTGAATGAGAAATTATGTTGCACAAGGAGAAAACCACTGGAAGCCACTATACCTTATACTGTCTTTAAAATGATTTCATAATAATTATTTATCGATTTTATAAAAACGTTTTTGTTTCTTCTGTTGTGGTCGATCTGTAGAAAACCTTGATATGTCATAGGGTAAGAGATGTGGTGTCGATTATCCTTGAGCCACTACTGACTCAAGCAGGTTATTCTTTGGAAGAGTGCCAGGATCATGCCCATGCCAACCATGAGCAATGAGCAGCGCTGCAGCTGAATGACAGAAGCTTTCTCCTTGTGTCGGACCAGGTGTAAATGCAACGGTCACGCCAGTGAGTGTGTGCAAGGGGAGCATGGCAAAGTGGCATGTGCCTGCGAGCATCATACGACAGGCACGGATTGCCAGGATTGTGAGCCTTTCTACCAGGACAGGCCATGGGCTCGAGCCACAGCTGATGCAGCCAATGAGTGCCAGTGTAAGTGTTTGGGGAGCCTCCAATAATGTCCAATCACCAGTCTGTTCCCAAAATGGCCAATCCCCAATCACAAAGTTCTCTTGACAGCCAATCCTCAGTCATTCAGTTCCCATAACAGCCAATCTCCAGTCAGTCAGTTTCCATAACAACCAATCCCTAATCACCTTCTTAGACAGTTTTTCATCTCCCAGAGATGTATTTTCATACCAAACCTGCCATTATTTACAGTTACTTCATGTATTGTAGGCTCTTACTATACTATCCATCAATATTATATTACAAGGTTAATTGTAAATGATTTGTGATAATTAATTATGTTTATTTACATTGGATGGGTAGTTAAGTGGATTAAATGTAAAATGCATACTCAAAAAGCAGCTGTTTTTAAAGCAGTGGAAAATAACTTAAAATAAAAACCCACACAAAACGCCCAGAGCACCAGAAAGTAGGATAGAGATCTGACAAAACTATTCAGCAGATGAAATTACTCATTTTACATTGTGTAGTCTACACACATTATGTTATATACTCATATTTTACACAGAATCTGAATGCATGGGTGACTGAAAGGTACGAGAAGTAAAATGAAATTTAAGCGATGGTACGAAAGCACAAAGCAGTATGCCGTGTTAATGGTTTTACACCCCAATCTGTTAGGGAGCGAGCTTTTTAATTACTGCTGCTCACTGAATTAAACAGATGGCTTGTTGAGCGAAAAAATCTGAAACTGAAAGAAATTAATACACATAATCCCTGTAGCCAATAAAATGCAATTTGAGCCACTTGCAGTGTGAGCCATTTGATTTGAGGAGCCTTTTACATAATGCTGCCCCATATGTCTCCTTTTTTATGGCAGGTGAAGCCAGGTTAGGGCAGGTGAAGGCAGGATAGGGCAGGTGAAGGCAGGAGAGGGCAGGTGAAGGCAGGATAGGGCAGGTGAAGGCAGAAGAAGGCAAATGAAAGCAGGATAGGGCAGGTGAAGGCAGCTGCAGACAGGGTTCTTGGGAAGTTGGCAGCACTCTGTAATATTCTCAGTATTCTCTCTTCAGAAAGTTTTGACATTGGGAATTTGATGTTTTAATAATATCAAATAATAATGACATCAGAATTTTGATGGTGCGATACCATCATAATCCTTCCTAAGCACTCAGGGGAACGTCTGATTCAGGCAGTCCAGAACTCTGGAACAGGTTTAAGGACAGATTTGCATATTTTTAATGCCTACTAATGTCAAAGAAGACTCCCCTTGAAAACACACCAGCACAAAAATGAAAATTAAAAAATATGCAGAAATAAAGCATCCAGTTTGGTATTTCGTCATGGAATCAAGTCAAATGAAAGATGTGGTTTATATAATGATGTGTCTTTTTAAAGTACCTCTGCACACATTATTCCCCAAAGAACAGATTTCTTTGATGACAAATACACCAGAGAAGATACACATAATATCTCAATTCAAGTGTACATTTATAAAACCCAATGTACCACCTGGAAAAGGTAGAAAGTTAATAATAAAGAAGTACATTTACACACAGCAGTTTTAATGTAGGAAATATAAGTTTCCTTTAATTTGGGATTTTTCATTTCTAGCCTTGTGATATCTTGGTTCTCTCACCCCCTCCCGTTTTCAACCCCCAGTGTGTAACTGTAGCGACCGGGCAGATCAATGTGTATTTGATGCTGAGCTGTACCGCAGCACTGGCAGCGGGGGGCGCTGTGTGGGCTGTCAAGACAACACTGATGGACCACACTGCGAGCACTGCCGGGAGAATTTTCACCGTGACTCTCCTCAGGACGACTGCCAACCCTGCAACTGTAATGCGCTGGGTAAGGGGCAGCAGGTTCCTCTCTGCACCGGACTAGTATAAAAGAAAAAGCAACATGAGTTACTGAATTAATCCATCAGCCCGTCTTCCATAGTGCTGACCCAGGACAGGGCCATTACGAGACTGGAGCCTTCATGGGGAAGTGCAGGGCACAAGCCAGACAGCATGCCAGTTCATTAAAATGAATAAATTAATGTTCAAGATAATTGAGAGGACTAGAACATTTACAGTTCACTGTGGAATCTTAGCGAAGTGTGAAATCCTGTGAGACTTTTTGACGTTTTAATCCAACTCATTCTTAAGAGCAGGGGTGAAGGGGACAGTAGGGAGATGTATGCCCTTATATGTAATTTGGAGTCATTCATCCCCATCAGTATCAAACTGTGTCCTACACTGTTACTTAAGGGTACATGGCATATTGCATAAGGTTGCATAAGGGCACATGGTACATTGAATACGGGTGTATGAGGGTACCTGGTATATTGTATAAGAATGCATAAGGGTATATGCTATATTGCATGAGGGCACATATGTGCATATTCTATATTGCTTAAGAGTGCATAAGAGTTCATGTGATATCACATAAAAGTTCATAACAGCATATGGTATATTGCATAAGGGTGCATAAGGGTACATGCTATATTGCATGAGGGTGCATAAGGGCATATTTTATATTGCATGAGAGTGCATCTATATTGCATTAAAGTGCATAATGATATATGGTATATTGAATAAGGGTGCATAAGGGTACATGCCAATGTCCATAGCTTCTGTCAAAGGTTACATATTACCTGCAGTTACATATACCTGGTCAATAACATTATTCTTATTCTGTTTCCCTCATGACTTGAAGCATAACAGATGGTTGAATTGCTGAATAGTCTTTGGAATGTTTTCATGGTGGTTCCAGAGCACAGAAATGTAAATGTTATGTCAATACACACACCTTGACTTGCATTTTAATAAGCCTGAAATCCTTTTCTTGAAATTCCATAACCATGACTATAAATGATTTGTTTTTTTTTTTCTTGAAAAGGCTGCAGCTGATTGGCTGCCAGCAGCTGCTATTTCATACAGCATCCGTCCTGAATGGTGTCTTGGGTCATGTAATAGCATTGATCAAAGTCTCACCCTGACTGTTCTCTATTCCTTTTAAGTATGAGAGATTTTGGCCCATCTGGATTCTCAGGAAGTACAACTCGCTTTGCCGGGGGGGGGGGGGGGGGGGGGGGGGGGGGGGGGGGGGGGGGGGGGGGGGGGGGGGGGGGGGGGGGGGGGG
>JABFDZ020000118.1:14995849-15018994 GCA_019775955.2 Pollimyrus isidori | reverse complement strand
TGCTCTCTGCTTCCATCACAGATTCTCACAGTTGCTCTCTGCTTCCATCACAGATTCTCACAGTTGCTCTCTGCTTCCATCACAGATTCTCACAGTTGCTCTCTGCTTCTGTATTTTTATTTCCATAATTAAATTTATTTAAGTTTACTTTTTTGGATGAATATGTTTAGATGTTTTTAATTGTATCAGAAGGTTACTAATAATCTGCAATCCTAAATTGTTTTCTTTCTTAGATACTTCAATGCGATTATTGTAGCATTTATAAATCTGTGCTACATTGACTGCACTTACGGAATGCATGTTTTATGCATTTTTGTTAATGTGCTTTCTAATTTATGCAGTATCTTGCATGGAAATCGCAGTCATAGACTTACTTGATCCACCACACAAATGAATTTTCTAAATGCACTTTTGCAATCTAAAAAGCATTTCTCAGATTCAATGAACTTTATCAGAACAGTAAGGAGTCACGCTTAAACATTTTTCACTCTTATTATACATGTTGGTTTTCTATATAGGTTGTTGTTCTTTATAGAATAGGAGGAGGATAGTCAGTGGAGTCAGCTGAGACGTGCATTGACTGGGTTTATTCTGTCAAGGTGCAAGCCAGGTTTCTTTAATCTGGATGCCCAGAACCCAAAGGGCTGTGAATCCTGCTTCTGCTTCGGCCATTCTGTGGCGTGCTCCTCTGCACCCCAGTACTCCGAGGTCAGCATCACCTCAGACTTCCATAACGGTAATTGTAATCTGTCACGCATTTGCTTTCACTGATGACATTATGGTTAATGTGTTTAAGTTGAACTTGAAGAGTTTGGAGGAAGCTCGTAGGATAGTCACCAAACATCATACCGGTGGCAATAAGACTGTACAACTCCTCCTCACTCTGTAGGTGATTTCCAAAAGTCACCATCATATGCTGCTACACTAACAAATTGCACTATATTAGGACATCTTAAAAATAACCATAGATAAGCTATTTATTTATTTATTTCCTACATAAGTAAGTAAGTACATACATACATGGCTACTACTTCGAGCCACTTCATATTGTTTTTTGCACTATCGTACTATACATCATTGTAAACCAGCGCTCTTATTATTGCACATATTGTATTTCTTATTTCTTTTTATAGATATATGTATATTCTTATTTCTTATATTGTATGTTTGTCTCTGTCTCTCTTACTGCACTGAGCATGTGTATGACACAAGAATTTCCCTCGGGATAAATAAAGTTCTTCCTATCTTATCTTATCTTATCATGCACTTGGAATAGTGGATAGCGCACAGCTCAAGTACACTTGGATAAATTGTAAGCAAGATATTTTACCTCAGGTGGTCTAGTACATTATCTAGCTATGTTATTGGGTAAACTGCATGTTCTCTTATTTTGTAAAGATTTCTTCTAGTCCAAAGGCATGCAACTAGACTATTTAGTATCTCTAACTTTCCCAGAGTGTCTGTGCCCTGTGATAGACTGGTATCCTGTCCAGGGTATTCCCTGCCCTGTGCCCTGTGAAGGACTGGCATCCCGTCCAGGGTGTCTCCTGCACTCTCCCCTGTGATGCACTGGCATCCCATCCAGGGTATTCCCTGCCCTGTGGCCTGTGATGCCCTGGGATCCATCTAGGGTGTCCCCTGCCATGTGCCCTGTGATGGACTGGCATCCATCCAGGGTGCCCTCTGCTATGTGCCCTGTGATGGACTGGCATCCCATCCAGGGTGTCCCCTGCTATGTGCCCTGTGATGGATTGGCATCCCATCCAGGGTGTCCCCTGCTATGTGCCCTGTGATGCATTGGCATCCCGTCCAGGGTGTCCCCTGTCTTGTGCCCTGTGATGCACTGGCATCCCGTCCAGGGTGTCCCCTTCCATGTGCCGTGTGATGGATTGGCATCCCGTCCAGGCTGCACTCATGCCCTCTGGTGTCTAAGACGGACTCCAAGGCTCCTTTCTAATACTTTCTGTTGTCTAATCTCTGAACACATCACTGATTAACTGTATTAATAGTAATTTAAGTTGTTTGGCTGGAAATCCTATCCCAGGAGACATACACCTCATACGATTTTATGCTTTATCGGCTAGAACCAGCTGGATATTCCACTGAAGCAATTTAGGTGAGCATTTACCAGCAGGGCTCCTTTGGTAATGCATGGCTTTTGTTGGGAAAAATAAAGCCTCCAAACTATGGTGTCCTTTTAAGTGTTTTTAAGCAGCGCTAAATACAAAACAAGGCAGAGGTTTATCACTGGCATGGAGATGAATGATAATGTCGAAAGAATACAGCATAGACAAAGTAGTGCACCTCCATCTTCTTTGTGACAGACCCGGATGGATGGACAGGGGAGTTCCTGGAGGGCCAGGCATCCCGTCTGCTCTGGAAAGAAGGGGAGGTGTACCTACTGCCCTACACTGAAGACGACCTTGGCTTCTACATAGCCCCAGGTAAGATTGATTCCCAGTATGATTTGTAAAACTAGGTCAACCTAAGTCAATATCATAAGATAATAAAATCTTATCTTATTAGAATAGCTGTGTGTTATATTCCTAGTTGTAGGACTTTAGAAGTCTTCCATTGGATGGTGAACAAATTCATATATTGGGGGGTGGCAGGATGGAATGGGGAATTTTATTAAGGGTTTTACAGCTTTAAACCATGAAATAGGCATTTTGTCTTTAGCATTATGGACACTCTCAAGAATACGAAATGTAGAATGTTCATTTATCCTTAATGAATCATGATGGTTACTGTATTTCATACAGTTGCTATATTTGCTGATGTACTTCAGTAGTAACTGAGTTAATAAGTTTCAGTGTTAAATAAAGTGTTACCAAATATTGTAAAGGTGACAGCATGTTCTACAACCTAGGAAATTAGCAATGATTGCATGTTTTACAACAAAATATTGTTTTTCCCAAAGTAACACTTTTTTTTCTCAAAAAATATCTCTTTGAGAAAGTGTGGATATCTTGGTGGCGTCCAGTACCAATCACGCCTTTCAGTGTTTGTGCTGCCACAGCAAACAGAATCATCTCTTGCAGATGGCATGTGCTGTCTATTCCCCATAATCTCTGTTTACACTGCAGCCTTTGTTGTAAATAAAATAAACGGTGCGGAATAGGTCAGCTGTCTGTCGGGCTGCCCAGTGCACTGCCTGCTGCAAAGGGGAGACAGCAATGAGAAAACCATTGGCTTTGATGGGATATAAGAGAGCGCAGGACAGCAAGGGGTGAGAACGAGGAGCCAAAGAGCCTGTGGGGCTTAGCCACTGAACCAGGGAAATAGCATTACAAGGCTCAGGCTTCAACTTTTAATGCTGGCACTCATGCTAGCTATGCTGGGAGGGACTCCTTTTGTTTCCTGATCACGGCACATTATACTGCATGCGGCTGGTGTCGGTTGTCCTTATAAGCATTATTCTAAAGGCTGTCAACCACATAAATTTTGTCCTCTTATTTTACTCTTACAGAGCTTTTTTGTTTTTGAGGAATATAAAAATATATGTTTTTAATAATTTTTTTGAGACAACACGAGAGACCTACTTTTTATATTTTTATTTTATTTTTCCTTTACAATTTGTTAGTATTATTACAGTACTTGTGAGGGGTGTGGCTAAGCAGGTGAGGGGTGTGGCTACACTGGTTTTGGGTGTGGCTAAGCTGGTGAGGAGTGTGGCAAAGATGGTGAGGATGCCATGCCCATGATTGGAAGGTTGCCAGTTGAAATCCAAATCCCATGGTTGGCAGAGGCTTCAGGGACTGGCAGACCCTGTTTTCTCAAATGTACATCAATTTGGATAAAAGCATCTGCCAAAAATAAATGTAAACCTCTGATCAGGTTACAGTGGGTACACAAGTAGTCAAGGTAACTGAGAAGAACGACTAGTTTAGGCGTTTATTGCTTCTGCAAGAAGGGTGATATTTAACATCCCTCTGTCAACGAAACAGAATACAGGCAGTCTAAGAACTTGTACTAGTCTGTACTCCTTGACTACTTCATTTGACTCTGCACCCAGTCCTGGTAACGTGTTAGGATCCATACAGAGTATTATCTGCAGCTCTGAATGTAAGCATTGCTAAACCAGGAACCTAAGAACAAAGGGCAGAGAGAACAAGCAGCAGCAAAACTGAGTTGGTTTCTTGCTTGATTTTATACATTTTAATTATAAAATACATGCATGCTGGACAGGCTTCTGAAGCCGGGTGCTGTGCTGAAGGGCTCAGCAGCAAAGTCCTTCCTGAGATGTAAGTTAAACCTAAAGCTAGTTAAACCCTGAATTTCCTTAAGGTCACCTGCAGCCCCTAAATCAGACTTTCACTCCATATTTGGAACATTCTGTAACCAATAAACAAGTAAGAGAGCAGTTGGTTTGATGAGATTTATGAATTATAGTTGGCAATGACCCTGCGTTTATAACTGGCTGCCAAATCAGAGGTTAACTGTAATTGGCTAAATTTCATTTATATACTAATGTTCGGTTTTCATTGGGCAAAAATCAGATGATTCACTTATACTGTCATTGAATGTATTTTGATTATCAGCTATGGTGGAGTAGCATTGCCACATCATCATTAGGGGTTTGAATCCACCCTCTGTTCTGTGGCTGTGCGTGTTTGCATATTGGCTAGTCCAGTCCCTTTCTGTAATTCTGCTTCATGCATTTTGGTGAGCTGCTGTTTCTAAATTGCACATGGTGTTTGAGCACGTGCCCTGCCATAGACTGGTGTTGTGTCCAGGATGCATCCCAGCCATGTTCCTTCTGCTGTCTCAGATGGAATCCAGGTCCCTTGCAGGTCCAACTAGGAAAAGCAGCAATGGCTGGATGAAATTTAACTGTGGAATGTAGTGGATTTTATCTGATTTTCACAGGACATTAGGTTTCATTTTTCACAAGGCTCAGTCTGCAAAATCTAATTGTCTCACAATCACAGAGCATGGACACGCTGTGGTTTAAGCTGAGTCATCAGGAGTATGTAGCAGGCCGTGCCATAACAGATCAGAAGCAAGGAGCTTCAGTAAATATTCCAAGTGCTTAATGATGGAAAAATGTAATGGACCCAAGGCATCATAAATGGAACAGATTGGAAGACATTGGAAGACTGTAAAAGACTTTTGCAGCTGTAATTGTCTTTCTCACTGTCATGAAGCATGGGACACAGTATTTACAGGAAGCTGAACTATACGATGCAGAGAAGCCAGCATAACTCATTGTGTGGCTTCTGCTGTGGGCTGTATTCTAGCAGGAACAACATTCGTTGACTAATGCGCTAGGCTATTATGAGAACTCTGGGAGCAATTATAGTCAAGGATCAAACTGATTTCTGTGTTTTAAATGCTATTTTATATGTGCTGTATATGCTACAGTATATGCAGCTTTCTAAGGTATTATGTATACTACTAATCTAAGGTATTAATATATATACACAGGTATTATTCTCCAGCACAACATTATGGCTGGCAAATTATCTTCAAAATGACTATGAATAAGATACAAAAAGAGCCTTCTTTGTTTCAGGCACGGTAGAATGTGAAAGCCTGTCCCTGTAAATCCTGCTACCTGAATCATGGCTCCTTCTGCCAGAGCCCAAGCCCTTATTAGACTTTTCAGTGTCATGAAGGTCTCTGTCTTAGCAGCTGTGCAACAGCCAGTCCCTGGTTAACATCCTACTGCTTGGGCCTGCAGGCTTGTCTCCCCCTAACTGCGCAGACCAACCGGCTTGGGGAGTATTTGGGAACAAGATGTTTCTAATGAAGACTACTTCTCTTTATGTCTCTTCTTCCCCCTGCAGAGAAGTTTTTAGGGAACCATCTGCTCAGCTACAGACAGCTGCTGTCACTCACCTTTGTGGCCGAGTCGCCAGAGCTTCTGCCCCAGCAGGTCACTCTTGTTCTAGAAGGATCCAGCATGTCCATCTTGGCTGAACTTTTTCCCGAACCCTCGTTACATACTGACATTCCAGAGCACTCCTTCACTTTGAGGTGAGGCCACTAATCCTTTTAATTCTACAGTTTAATTTCTTGCAGTTATGTAGTTATCAAGATCTTTCTGTTCATCCTGATATTTTTGGTCATTGTTATGTTTATTGATTAGTGTCCACAGAATACAGAAAATGTTTTATTATTTATTGTTTGTGTCGTTGCACTTTTATGGATTTTGAAGGCAAGTTTGATTTTCAATGAAGCAAAAAGCAGATTTGAACAGTAATATCATACATGCTTTTAGTGAGTGATTTGCATTACATGTAGATTGCATTGGACAAAAGCATTATAATTACTGGTATTTCATAGTCATTAGAAAAGACACACATAGTGCAAGCAGCCAGGTTACCTATTGTATGAGGGCCCTTGAGGAAGGCTACTATCAGTGATTTACTTTTGGTATGTTCAGCTGGAATTTGATTTGGTAATCTAGTCCATATATTGCCTGATTCTCAGATACCCGTAGAGGGCCATTTGTCAAACTGTCTGTAAATTCCTGGAAAGTTCAGTTAGATAAAAGGTTTTTAGTGCATGGATATTGGTGCCTAAATATATGTTGTAGTAATATATGGCCACATTTTCCACATTTATGCTTTTTGATCCAGTTATCAGTGTGAATGCTTTATAGCCTCCAGAACAATGAAAACATGCTATCTTACCTTTAAAGTTATACAAGGATGCCTGTCAGTCTGCGCTTCCAGTACGGTACAGTAGGAATGTTAACAGTAGGATATATATATTATACAGGGTGGGAGAGAGGGTTCAACTGACAATGGATATCACCCTTTGTGTCCTTTGAAAAGAAAAGGTTTGCTTTTCTGTAAATAGCAGTTCACGCTTGAAATAGTGTCATCACAACCAGATGGCAGTGAAAGGAGATATGCGGTAGACATCTACAGAGATTTACATATCACCCCAGATCCAGTCAGGAAGCACACTAACACACTGACACTGTTCTTTAAGGCAGCCATGGTGCTGAATTTAAGAGTCTCTTTCCTGCCTGATGTCAGCCCTTCCACCTGTCACTTTGACGCTTCGTGAATTTTAACTGGGAATAGGGTGAATGGGATCTAATCCAGAATCACCGGTCATTTTTGTGTACGAGGGTTTGTGCACATGTGTGTGTTCATGAGTGAATGTGAATTAAGAGGGCGGTTTCGGTACAGTCACGATTATGACAGCGCCGAAAGCAAAAAAAATATATATGTACCAGCAGGTATCGCAGACTCCTTGTCAGAAATTTGTGGGGAAATATAAATAAGCACAAGAGCAGAAGGACTTTATTCTTTGTACAAGGGTCCTTGTTGACAGATTCTTTAATTAATGTGAGTCATGGGGAATACGTTAACCTTGGTCACCGAAGTCTGCACTAATTCCAGAATGTGGATTAACGTTATCCCAAAGCCACGATAAGAGGGAGTGTACCTAATGACATAAGACTTCAACCCCCAGTACTCTCGGATGGCTAACGAGGAGGCGAGAAAAAGCTTGTTTAAAATGGTACAGCCACAGTATCCGAGGTGAGAAATTTGCTCTCAGTGGGTGGGATTATTCTACGCCACCAGGTCACTGACTGGTGTAACCAGGTTCTCATTAGTTACTTCATTGGTTCCCATTAGGTTAAATAAAGCAATGATTGACAGGACCTGTTAATCCCACACATGGTGGGTTTCAAAGCTGTAGTTCACTTTCCCACGTGTATATCCTGCAGTGCATATGGAAGCTGTAATATGGCATATGCTCAACCTGTGCTGGAAATAAGATGAAGATTTGATAATGACTCCGGAAGGAAAGCGTTGGCCATCTTACGGGCAGCAGCTAGTGTGTTGGGTGGGCTGTGCTTAGACCTTCCCTGACAAACCGCACTACCAGATCTCATTAATTCCCCCTTCGCTGTGTTGAGGCGCCGAGCAGTGTCTTTAGCAAAAGCCCTCTTTCTTCTGTTTCAGCATGATTAAAGGGATCAGCTACGGTGCTGGGCTGCCCGAGGGACTGCCTGCTGTAAACTGTGCTCAGAGTCTGACACAGCTGCAGTACATTGTCAAGCCATCTGCCAGTAGTAGTAGTAGTAATAATAATAATAATAATAATAATGAGGAGGAGGAGGTGTGTGGCTCCTTATGTGCAAGACCTGAATGAGGGTGTAGATAAATCTATACAAATATCACCTGCATGCACATTACTTATTTTACAAAAACTAACTCTTGATCCAAACTGTTATCAGTGGGAAAGAAAATAAACTATTGTGTACTAAGACAGCTGTCAGGAAAAAGATCAAATACATGTATTTTAAAGAATCGATTTTTTTATTGTCATGTACTGAGTACAATGCAATTCTAGTTGCATCTAATGCAGTTGAGGGCCTTCTTCACAGACTGGATGATTAATCAAATAAAGCAGCGCAACATTACAGTAACTAACAATAAACATCCATCCATCTTCCAAAGTGCTTATCCTACTGGGTTGTGGGGGTCCAGAGCCCATCCTGGAAGCAACGGGCACAAGGCAGGGAACCACCCTGGATAGGGGGCTAGCCCATCGCAGGGCACACTCATACATGCACGCCTATGGGCAATTTAGGTACTCCAATCAGCCCCACCATGTCTTTGGACTGTGGGTGGAAACTGGAGCGCCTGGAGGAAACCCCACGACGACACAGGGAGAACATGCAAACTCCACACACATGTAACCCAGGCAGAGACCGGAACCCAAAGGTGTGGGGTAACAGTGCTAACTACTGCACCACCATGACGCCCCCTAACAATGAACAAACCAGGGAAATTAACTGAAAACGTGATATTCGGGAGAAATAGCAAATAACGTGCCTCGGAACTGCCTGCGATACAAACGTCAGAACAGGTGTTCCGGGCAATTCAGTTTCCCTGGGTTTCCACTGTCTATCGGGAATTAATGTTTCTCCTAATATTTAGGCAAATATATGTATGTGAGGTATCTGAAAATCACTCAGGCACATTATTACATGTGAATACAGTAGATCATCACACATAATATAGTGTTATAAGCAATACTATACCGTTTTCATCAAGAAATATCTCTATACAGTGAATTAAATACTTTCATTTATTATCTGTAAAAACAAAAACATCGAAAAGGCATGTGATGTTTTAAAATATATGGCTTGTTTACCACAACAGCTTCGTAAAAAGAAATTGTGTACAAATCAGCGCATCACAGGGGAAACATAGGGAAACCGAATTGCCCAGAATGCCTGTTCGCATTGCTGTTGTTCTGTAAGCAGCTGCATGAAGTCGAACGCACCCACAGATTCAATTGCTTAGCCTTGGTATAATGGATGTATAACTCGTATTTTTAACATCGTATTTTTTGCATGTGAATTCAGACCATTGAATTGGAGCAACATTGAAATGTAGTCTTTGTATTTTTTAACCTCGTACTTTTGCACGTGAATTCGGACCATCGAAATTCCGATGCATATTTCCAATGCATAAATATTCAATGTTAGAATTTTAGTGGCATATAAAATTCAAATTCTGATGACACAGATTTCCTTCCATACCGTACTCTCTAACCAGGAGATAGAAGCTGTAACACTGACTGACTGCACTCTCTGAAAGTATCACAGTACTCTGTAATGGGAGATAAAAGCTGTAACACTGACTGACGGCACTGTCTGAGAGTGTCACAGTACTCTCTAACCGGGAGATAGACGCTGTAACACTGACTGATGGCACTGTCTGAGAGTATCACAGTACTCTGTAATGGGAGATAAAAGCTGTAACACTGACTGACTGCACTTTCTGAGAGTATCACAGTACTCTCTAACCGGGAGATAGACGCTGTAACACTGACTGACTGCACTTTCTGAGAGTATCACAGTACTCTCTAACCGGGAGATAGACGCTGTAATACTGACTGACTGCACTGTCTGAGAGTATCACAGTACTCACTAAACAGTAGATAGACGCTGTAACACTGACTGACTGCACTCTCTGAGAGTATCACAGTATTCTCTGGCCAGGAAATAGAAGCTGTAACTCTCACTGACTGCACTCTCTGACAGTGTCACAGTATTCTCTATCCATGAGATTGTGCATCTGAAAATAAACTGCCATATGTTTTATTTCATTGCCCTAGACTCCACGAGGAGGAAGTGAGACTGAGGCCATCATTGTCCTCGTCACAGCTCCGGAGCCTCCTCTACAATCTCACGGCCCTTAAGATTAGTAATGCTGGGGGGCTGAACTGTAAGTAGCAGCACACAAATAACTATCACTAGCCTGTATCAAGGGAACAGCAGGGGCAAAATTAGGGGGCCCAGCAGTTTCCAAGGGATATGGATACCTATCATAATCCAGGACAATACTCAATGCCTCTAGGTACTGCTTACACTGTCCAAATCATTGGCACATACCTCAGGTCTCTTGTACATTGCACTTATATTACACAGCAAAATACCTCTTACCTGTCACTTATGTATAGATTATGTACAGCTGAACATTTCATGTATTTTTTTATCTTGTATTATAATTTTTTTCTATATTTTGTTATCATGCACAGCTGCTCAGAGTGACCAGGATTACATTCCACTGCATGTTTTATGTGTGCAACTGTGTACATGATAAATAAACCTCTTTAATCATTACAAATTATATAGTGTGAGTGGAGCAGGGGCCACGAGTACCTAGCATTACAAAATATATAATGGGGTGGGGTGGGGGGCAACACTTTCCAGGGGCCACAAGTACCTAACATTACAAAATTTGATAATGTGGGGGGGACACATTACAACATTAAGTGATTCCATGTTATCCATGCATGTCTGTCTCACTAGTCTTTTGTTACTTCTTTTGTCAGAATGTTTGCCTTTGTCAGGTTCACTGGATGCAGGCCATAATCAGGATTTTTCACCCAAAACCTTATCACCATGCTTTGCATTAAGCAGACGGAAGTTTGTTTGCTTTTTTTTCTTCCATCCAAAAGGCTAGAGGAGGAAGCCATTTTATATGCTAGACCTCCATTTTTTTTATATAGGCAGGCACTAATTTTTGACTTGGTATCAGAGGAGTTTGTTTGACGTCGACCTGCTCTCTGTGCTGGGGGGCTTAAGATATGGGGTGTAAATGAGAAAGCTGTAGCTTTTCCTACGTCTCAGATAATTAACTTGAGTAGCTACATTAGGGGATAGAAACATGCATGAAGAGAGCGTTTGCGTTTTGTCTCGCTTCCTTCATTACAGTGCTTATCCAAAGTCCGTGCACCATAAACTAATCGCAAGCATTGCAGATGAATGCAAATGGAAGCTAATTAGCTTCTTGTGTGATCTGAACAGCAACTGGTGAGACCTGTTTTTATTTGAGGGACCATAGATTTATGCAGCAGATACATAACTTTCTGCTTGTATTGACTAGTGGTTTTTATATGAATACTTTTGCTCCAGACATATACTTAGGCAAAAGGAATCTGACATATTATGCTTAAATGTCAAATAAATGACTCCCTATTTCATGTGTGCAGATTTGTATGCAGTGCATGCAGTATATGTGTTGTCTTCTTACAAAAGCAGCTACACACATCATTCATTCCACAATTTCCCAGAGTTCTGTGTTTTTAGTGAGGACTGCTTTAAAGCCCCCCCCACTTTTATTTGTTAGCTTTCTGTCTTGGTGCTTTGCCTGTGCAGGTCATCGCCAGGCTGTTTGCCGTTAGGAATAACTTAGGGCGGTACATTTACTCAGTACCACTCGTCCTGTCCTGCTCGTCACTAAAGAACTCCAGCAAACGCTAATGAATTCCAGGCAGCCCCGCACTCTGTAGCTGCACTCATGAATATTCAGGAGCAGACAGACCCGCAGTGTAGTTTCATCCAATACCGACAGTGAGCAGAATCACAATCGCGGCGTCCTCACTGCTGGCAAGTGCCATAATCAGAAGCAGTTAGCCTCAGCTGAAGTGGGTCACGTTCAGCAGCTTCCTCACTGGAGTGGGCAGTGGGGTCGTTGCTCGGGGCGCTACAGTTTGCATTCTTCTTTGCAGAAAGTAAGGTTTTTTACTGATTAGAAAACATTTTTGGAGTCATATTCAGGGAGGCTATAAATTAAGGTGGTGTTTTCTGGCCCAACTTGATTGTTTTGTGTATGAATTAATTCTCTTAAACAAATCATTAGGATATTTTCCTAAAAATAAGGTTACTCCTGCATAAATTACACATACCATACCTGAACATGCCAACAATACTAAAGGTATTGTATTATATCAAGTCATACCTGTTGTTTGTGGCACGCCGGTTAGCACTGTGACATTAAACTTCCACGGTTCCTCTCTGGAAACCTGTGTGTGTGGAGTTCCTCTACCTGCGTACCTGCGTTTATGTAGATTTGCTTCTGATTCTCTGGTGTCCTCCTGCTGTCCAAAAGCATGCATTTTGATGAACTGTTCTCCAGGGGTGGATATTTCCGGTCCGGGAAAGTACAAATTCTGATTTCATTACAACCAACCAGTTGAGTAACTGTGACTCAGTATGCTGAACTAGGCGGTTGGAACAAAATCTTGGTCTGGATTTTTACTTTCTGGACGTGAAATTACCACCGTTACTCTTTTCTCTAAATTGGCTGTAGTGTGAGTGCATGATCTGCGATTAATTAGAATCTGGTACAGGATGTCCTGTGCCCTCTGCTTTCTGGAATAGGTTTCAGGGTCACAGCCGTCCTGTAGAGGACGAGCTGTATGAACAGTGTTTAAAATATTAGTTGTGTGGTAGTTATTTAAAAAAATAATTTACTTTACAGTATTTTCTTTGAATGTAAGTTTGTCGTTCCCATTAATAATCAGTTAAAATTCCGAGAGGTTTAATAACCAAAAGGATATGGTGAGAAACGAGAGATGCAGCTTCTCCATGCGATTCCCAACTCACTACATGATAAGATGAGGAGTGGGGCGATCCAGGGAGATCTCGAAACAGAGATGCTGCTCCTCTAGATTGAATGGAGTCATGTGAGATCTTTCAGGCATCTGAAAAAGATGTTTTGCACTCAGGGGAGCTGATCCAAGCATGTCCCACCAGGCAAAGACCCTGGGACAGCCCCAGGACATACTGAAGGATCTATATCTTCTAGTTGTCTTGGGAGGGATTTCCTTAAAAGGAGCTGTGTAATGGAAGGCCAGCCTGCCTAACTTGGCGTGTTGACAGACTGCCATCTCCAGGAAAGGCTTTGTGAGGAACACCAAGCATATGGAATCTGTTTGGCTATCACCATAGTGACACACAACTGGTGACATTTCATTGAGAATATTAAGTTGAGCTGATATCATTTTAGTTAGGAGAAGAGTTGGAATATGGTGTCATTTCTGTGTGCGCTACGTTACTTGGAGTACTATTACTTCTCAAATTATATTTTGGTAGTGCTACCAAATCTTTTTATCTAACATCCTGTTAGTTGACTAGATTACTTGAGGGCTTTGTTGCTGTATTGTCAAAATTGCCATGGTCTGTAACAAAAACTTACCTGGTAGATTAGCAGTGCTAATAATAATAGGGCTTCGATAATTTAAATTTTTTAAATAAATTTTTGTTGGGTGATATTTAAAGTGTACATAAATGAATTATCAGTATAGCACTTCAGTAACTACCTAGGTGTGGTGATACGATGCACTCTTTTGTCAGCTTTACTGCATGCTCTGTTTGTCAGAGCTCTGCCTCGCATGAGTTGCTGTCCTGCCCTCTGACTGCCTTCATATTGCCAGTCACCATTCATGCATTGAACCAGGAGAACATTAATTCACTGTTATTCTCAACCTTTCATTTCTTATTGATTTATTGAGCTGTTTTATTGACGGTGCTTCAAGCAGAAGGGGGAGCAAGGAATCCAGATAAGCCGGCTGGCTGTGTTAACGACAGGACAGATGAGTGCCATGCAAGTAGTAGAGGCCTGCTTAATGAGGCCATAGACAGAGACGGCCATCGGTGTTAATAAGCTGTAGGGCTCATACTGTACGGTGTCAGAGTCAAGCTGTCTGTGACCAGCCTACTGCTGATTTTCTGATACTCATAAGTAGAATTCCCTGACCTTTAGCTTGACAATAAGGACTAGCTCAGTTTCACTGGAGAGAATCACAGTGTCAACCATATTGAGTTTCCTCTGATACATGTGCCGGCCAATCAGAGAGTGTTCATTCTGTTTTTCTCTCTGCAGATACCTCCCAGCTATCCAGGGTCAGCCTGGCTTCTGCAGCCCCCTCTTCCACCCCCTTTGCTCCTGTGGCCTGGGTGGAAATGTGCAGCTGCCCTCAGGGCTTCGAGGGTCAGCACTGTGAGCGCTGTGCTCCGGGTTACCGGAGGGAGGTGCCCAATGAGGGCATCCTCTCCCGCTGTGTTCCCTGCACCTGCAACCAGCATGGACACTGCCACGCAGAGTCAGGTAAAGAGCCACAGTGCTCCCCCATCACCTCCTGCCCCCCCCCCCCCCTTCCGGTGGGCCTGCAATGGTAGATCAGTCTTCAGTGTCTGGATTTATGACCCATTTAACTGTACCAACTGCAAATGAGATGCCAGTCCATCATGGGGCACAGGGCAGGGAACACTTTGGATGGGATGCCAGTCCATCATAGGGCACAGGGCAGGGAACACTCTGGATGGGATGCCAGTCCATCATAGGGCACAGGGCAGGGAACACTTCGGATGGGATGCCAGTCCATCATAGGGCACAGGGCAGGGAACACTTCGGATGGGATGCCAGTCCATCATAGGGTACTGGGCAGAGAACACTCTGGATGGGATGCCAGTCCATCATAGGGCATAGGGCAAGGAACACTTCGGATGGGATGCCAGTCCATCATAGGGCACAGGGCAGGGAACACTCTGGATGGGATGCCAGTCCATCACAGGGCAGGGGACACCCTGGATGGGATACTTATTTACATTTTTCTCCTGTTCCAAACCACCTATTTTATTTTACTGTTTTTATGAGGGGCGGGGCAGCTGGGGAGTGACTATAACCATTTGACACTGTTTTGGCACATAATGGATAAAAGTTAATGACCATTTGTGCTTCCTGCTTGTACTGGGCAGGCCAGGTGGCGTCTGAAATATAGCCGTCAACCATGGCTGAACAACAAAGGGGATGCTATGAGATTTAGCTTTTAGTTGTAGTTTTCATGGTGGTAAAAAATGGATTAGAGAGGAAGGTGTTTGATCTCCCCTCTTCTGGAATCCACAGGCATTCTCTGGGAACAATTGGGCATCAAAAATAAACAGCTGTTAAGGGACTGTGTTGACTTTTGATTTTTTTTCATTTTCATTGGCTTGCTGAGTAGTGATGGTGTTGTGTAGCCAAGCTGTTCATTGTGTTCTGCTTAAACTGTCTGTGATTAAATGGCTACGTGCTTACAAATGTATAATTAGCCCCCAGTGCTCAAGAAGTTACATATGTTGCACACAGTCAAGGTGATATGGATGTTAACATTATAGCTGCACATCCCTGACACTGTAGGTTTGATTCACAGTGTGTGTGTGATACTGTAGTTAGCATTACAGCTGCACATCCCTGACACTGTAGGTTTGATTCACAGTGTGTGAGTGTGTGTGTGATACAGTGGTTAGCATTATAGCTGCACATCCCTGACACTGTAGGTTTGATTCACAGTGTGTGTGTGATACAGTAGTTAGCATTACAGCTGCACATCCCTGACACTGTAGGTTTGATTCACAGTGTGTGTGTGTGTGTGTGTGTGTGTGTGTGATACAGTGGTTAGCATTATAGCTGCATATCCCTGACGCTGTAGGTTCAATGCCCAGTGTGTGTGGTTCTCCACTTGCCCAAATGTGTTTCCACTGGGTCCTCACGCATTCAAGTCTGTGCCTCTGAAGTGCCATTAGTGTTCAGCGATTTGCCCACTGAAGGGTTGGCATCCTGTCTGTGGTGTCCCATGTGTCCTGTGACAGACTCCAGGTTAACTGAGGCTCTACTGATTAAGCAGTGTGGGAAATTGATGGGTCAGCAATTTCAATCATTATAAAAGGATGAGAATTAATTTGAAGGCCAGTATGGTTATTTATTTAATTGTAATTCAGCTTTAGAAAAACTGCAAGTTCAGCACAACATATTCAAGACATTATAAAAAGAATTAACTGGCTCCAACTAAGTTACTTGAATAATCTCCACTCTGTTTAAAATGGTTATTGTCTGTTGTGTTATAGGCCATATGGAACCACATTTCAGAACTTTATTTGCATTAATTCAGATTAACTGCATGATAGATGGCTATAAGTTACTTTGTGTGCCTGTAATAAGTTTACATTGTCTGCATGGTCGGTCAGAAGCACAGGAGCTTCATAATCGTGATTTATTAATGTTCAGCATCTCCTGTCCATTGCTGTTTATTGTAGTGCAACCAAACAGACAGGAAATGTTAATATTAGCAGCTTAAGAATGAATTTGTTTTGTAGAGAGGGTGCACTTCGGGGCTAATGGTGTCTAGCATATGTCCGTCTTTTACGCGCCATCCATTAAAATGCAAACCAAATGAGGTCGGCTATCTTCTCGAGTGGGGGGCCATATTAACAAATAAATAATCATAGTAACAAATCTCCCAGGATTGCAGACTATAGTGGATTAATCACCTAAATAAATTAAACGTGTAATTACCCCCGTAGTTCCTGTGCGTCACTTACAGCTGCTAATAGTACCACTTGTTTTGAAGAGGCCAAACCACATGGCAAACAGAGCAATAATGCACACAGGGAGCGAAAAACATTTTCAAGCAATTTATTGTCACACAGTACAAATGCCAGCACACATACAAACAAGACAAGGTGGTCTGTCTCAGCAAGCAAAAACATCCTGTTAATGTCATAACATCTAATCAGCTAGTGAACAGTCTATAAGCTAGACATATTTTTCATTATTTACAATTGAAAGTTTGGATAAAAATATACATTTATATAAATAATTGCATAAAGTCAAATCTATAATTACTCCTAGTTTGAAATGGACAGAGCAATGAGAGGCAGGGGAAGAGGGATCTAGGGATGAATAGACTCCCAGCACGACCATTGCTCTGCATTCTCTGATGGGAAATATCTTTATATACATTTAAGTGCTGCCTCATACTGTTCATACTGTATTTCAAAGGGCCTATTTGCCCTCTTCTTTGACTGAGTGAGTCCAGAGTGCCTGGACCCCTAAATTCAGATCCTTCCTTTCATCGTAGGTCACTTATGTTTCTGTTAATTCCTGCTGGCTTTTTAAAGCCAGCCCTGGGCTTCTGAAACACATGTTCGTGATGCAAGGAAGATTTGCCCAGCTAATACACTGGGCCTTGAGTCTCACCTCTGCCAGCTGCACCTCTAAATCAGGAGGATCTTTCATCAGGGGGCTCTTACATCAACCATGTTCTAGAAAGAGATTCCATGCCTATAATGTGTATGTGGTCTGTTTATTGAAGATAAGCTTTTCCAAAATAATCTGTACCAATACACATGTAAGTAAGTAAGCGAATCAGCTTACTTGAAATCCTCCGAGCATATGTGCTCAGTGAGATTAACATATCCGTCTCACTTCCAAACTGTGGCTAAGGAGCACCAGCAACAGGTTAGCGGTGCGAGCAGAAAAGCGGATAGTGTTACAAACGCCGTCTTTTTTAAGTATTATTTCCCTCAAAGACTTCTTTCAGTTTGAATGCTTGCAAGACTCTTCATCAGATTGCCGTAAATACAGCTTTTTGTCTTTTAAACGTATAACGGCGAAAGAGGCAGAGATTAAAAATGAAATTGAATTAGTCCAGCGGAGCTTCAGTAATACACAATCAAGCTGTGCACGCTGTTATTGTATGGAAGTCACAGCAATTAGTTTGTAACTTGTGGCTGCAAAGGGGCCCCTAGGATAGAAACAGAGGAAATGAAGGGGCTTTCGCTGGCGGGCACCTCATTTCCTCACTCCGGCTCAGATATGCATCTTTTGCTTATTCTATTTACATAAAGACTTAGACTGCACATGTTCTCAGAAATTCCTGATATTCCTGGACCTCCTGGGGTGAAGCTAAATGATTTAGGAGTGTTTCTAAATTGAATTTTGGAGAATAAATAAACTAAAAGAATAAACAAAAAACATATCCTGGAGGAACTGTTAATTCTGTTCCCTGATCTAACCAATCAAAATAGCTAGAAAAACCTAACACTGCTGTCTTCTGCATGCCTGATCCAAAAATGGCATCAATAGAGATAATGCTTTCAAATCAGCCTGCCTTTATTTATGAGGGTATTTGTAAACATTGTCTTGGGAAACTACCAGAGGAACTGTCCAATGCAATAATATCTCAGGTCTCTTCAGAGAATGGAAGAAATATTTTTGTTGCTGTGATTTTCATGATTAAAATCAGCATGTGCTCACCTAAAAATATAAAATCAGAATCTTTGTGTGAAGGTTTCGAGCCGAAGAGCACAAGTTCTGTTGTGCGGCAACATTTGACGAGAGGTTGTCCTCAGTAAGGACAGAAAGGCTGGACTTTATGTGATGATTGCTGGGTTTCAGGGCATATTTTAAAAGTCACGGGAGACTCTATATCAAAATGTTTCATACAGAAAATATGTTCTTGAAACTCCAGTTCCAGACCTTAAAGCGCTTAGTATTTTCATGGTTATATCTGCTATGTGGAAATGTTTGGGACATTCTTTCTTCAGGACAACACAGTGCTACATAACTGGTAATTGTATTTAACCATTGTTAATGGAAGCTTCAATTAATGATTATGACTTTATTTCATTATATGTCTCACCATGTCTCATCTTTTAAATGCTCAATGTTTATGTGAAACAGATTCTATGAAACAGTTTTTAATTAGTTCAAGTCATTTTATTTATTTAGCACTGTTAAAAACAACCAGTGGATGACCAAAGTGCTTTACATCAATAAAAACAATATGCAGAAAAACAATATTCACAAAAAGCGAGGGGAAAAAGCAAAGTAAATTAAACGAAATTTGTACAAAAATTGTAATAAATCACACAGCACATTTAACTAAATGCCTCGGCAAATAAATGAGTTTTTAGCCATGACATTCAATGGTTGGGGCAGATCGGACATGCAGACGAAGTTTGTTTCATAACATGGGCCTCGATACGGAGAGAGATCAGTCGCCTGTCCTCCTCAAACGGCTGGTTGGTATGAAGAGCAGCAGCTGATCACATGACCTCAGGGCACTTGGTGGACAGTATGGATGTATGAGGTCACTGATATAGGCCTTAAAAACAAACAATTAAATTTTATACTCCACTCGAAGTTTCATCGGCAACCAGTGTAACGGTGCTAAAATCAGAGTGATGTGGTGTGATGTTTTTTGGATTTGCTTAGTAGGGGCATGGTAGCATTTTGCACCAGCTGCAGAAACTCTGGCTGGCCCCAGAATAACGTGCATTACAATAGTCCAGGCACAAGGAAATAAAGCATGGGTCAACATCTTGTAGTAATATTCAAATTATTTTATTAATAATATTGAATGCTTCAACATCTGAGATCTTTTTAAATTGAGTAATTCAAGTATAATACACATTCATTATTGTTCTGTTTCATTAATGTCAAACATGCAGTTTAAAAAAAAAACCTGCAGGTTTTTTTTCAGCACTTTTTCTTGCTTGTTTGTCACTGGAATCTCTTGACTACTGAGCTCCACCCCATTGGTCTATACATGTAATACATGTGAATGATATGTAGCAAGAAGGCCTTATTGGTTCTATTTGAACCTTTCCCTGTAAGAAAAATCTGGCAACAACCTTTAAAAAACTTCATCTGCAGAATTAAATTGTTTCTTCGGAGAAGCAATGAAACAGAATGTCCTTCAGAACACTGCATTATGGACACCATGCAATACTCCTGGTCATGTGTGGTTTACCACAGTAGCAGTTAACTTAGACATTCAGAATTGAATGTGGCCGGTCCTCCACTAAATTGTTCTTTTCTCAAGGTGAAGGATTTGTCTGCTGCTGTAATTCTTCCAAGCCTAAGTATCTAGTTAGCATCATACTGGTAGATTCAGAAGTGTCTGCTAAGTAATTTATTCACTTTTGATGCATATGCGACCTGTTAATGGCTTAATTTAGAAAGCATGATGTTTAGTTTTTGTATTGTGTGGTCCTTAGAATTAGAAATGAATTGTTTCCAGTCTGTATTCCAGTGTGTTCCTAGTGCAATTTCTGGTGCCATTAGCAATGTTATGGAAAAACAACTGTTTTTTTTTTCTCTCTGTATAAAAGGTAAAGTGTGGTGATCTGAAGGCCTAGAAAGCATTGCCACCTGCTGGATGTATAACAGAGTGCAGATTCTGTCCTTATCTGATGGGAAATGATTTCTGTGTTTCTGAGTCATTGTGTGCTTCCTTATGCATGATGAATATAAATGGATGTGATTTCATTCATAAGCTAGACAGCACATGTCATTTTTGTACAATTTTAATTGCTGCTTTCTGAAAGCAGCTGCAGTGTCTCCTGGGAAGTAAGGCCTTGCACTGTCTGCTGTTCTCTCCTCAAAAACAGCCGCTCTAATGCCCAAGTCATTTATCTGTTTCCAGGTGTATGTCAATGTACAGACTTCACCACGGGGGCCTCCTGTGAGCGCTGCTTGGATGGTTACTATGGAAACGCCCTGATGGGCAGTCCCAGCGACTGCCAGCCATGTCCCTGCCCAGAGCAGACAAGCTGTGCTCAGGTGCCTGAGACCGGGGAGGTGATCTGCACAAACTGCCCAGCTGGACGTAGGGGTAAGCCAGTTTGCGTGTGAATCTGCAGTGACCATTAACACTGCACGTACTGTTTAGCTACTCGTAGGGGTAAGCGGGTCTGAGTGTGAATCTGCATTGACTGTTAACACTGCACAGACTGTTCAGCTACTCATAGGGGTAAGAGGGTCTGTATCTAAATCTGCAGTGACCGTTAACACCTGCACCGACTGGCCACCTGCTCGAGGGGTAAGCCAGTCCATGTATGATTCTGCAGTGACCGTTAATACTGCAGGCCTTTGAATTATGAACGTGTACTTGCTGTTTGTCATGAATGATGGATAATAATTTCTCTGCAATATAATGAAGTTATCATATCATCTGTCCTTCATGCCTCAGTACTTTGTCCTTTCTACTTTCTTTGTCGTTTCATTTGTCTTATAGCATCTCTGTTCTGTTACAGCATTTATAAAGTCCACTGGAACTTAAGACATCCCTCCTCAGCAAGGCTGTGCCACATAGCTGTGCGGTGCAGCTGTGCTGTCCTATATTGCAGTGGCGTTTGTCCTGTTGTCTTCTATTGCAACTGTGGCATAAAAATTTCACTGTGCTCCTCGGATCACATCACAATGAAACAGCAAACTGACAGTGAGGCATCACCACGCTGACACCTAATGCCCATTCCATCCACCGCTGCTTTTACAGGAACCAGATGTGAGATGTGTGACGACGGATTCTACGGCGACCCCCTGGGGAGGTATGGCCCCCAGCGGCCCTGCGCCCCCTGTGAGTGCCACGACAACGCAGACTACAATGCGGTGGGGGTGTGTGACCACTTGAGCGGCCGGTGCCTGAAGTGCCTGCACCACACTGAGGGTGACCACTGCGAGAGATGTCGTCATGGTTACTACGGCAACGCCATGGCCCAGCGCTCGGCCGACAAGTGTAAACGTGGGTGTCTGCACCAGTGAGCGCCCTTTTATGGGCTTGCAGAAATGCAGCCTTGGGTGTTGTCACAATTTTTGGGATTGTGCATTGGGGGGAGGGGCGGTCAAAATTGGCGAGGTCAAAAACAGACAGGACATTTTGTCTTGGCTATAATGGAAAAGGAAAATTGATGTTCAAATGGACGTACTACAAGGTTGTCAGTTAGATCCCAGGAGGTCCACTTTAGAAGAAAGGAATGAAAGAAAAAAAAAACGATTTTAAAAAGAATTATTCTTTAAGGCTAAGGCATGTGTACGGAGTCCCTGAAGTGACCTGTGCAAAAAAATTAATTGCTATTAAGTAAGTCATTTACAGGCATAAGTAACATCATTTTAATTTCTTGCACAAGTCCCTTCAGGGGCTCTGTACATTTCTGTATCCAGCACGTTATGTACCGTCCTATGGAGGGCAGACAATAAGGTATGTAGAGCAGACAGCATACAGTACAGAGGGAATGTTGAACATAAATGGTTGCATTGAGCTGCATTCTTTCTTTCAGTGGTTCTGTCTACATCTCATACATTAAACATCTTGTTTTTCTATTTTCCCAGCTATTGTCATTGCATGCTGGGTGCCCTGTTGTTGTCACGATGGTGAAGGGGACAGTTAGTCTGCTGCTTCTCTGTTGAATCACAGTAGTCTGGGAGGGTCACTTCAGGATGAATGCTATATGGCATGAAATGAACCTGAGTCCCTTTGGGCCTATATTGCGTCTCACCCCAAGAATAACAGACAAATTGGCACAGAGTAGCCTGGACTCATGGAATTACTCAGGAATATATCAGAGCCACCACAGCCCTGCGAGCGAGCGCCAGTCCACAAAGCCACTCTCACAGGCTTCCTTCGTGACCTTTTCTCCTAGAGCTGGGCCACAGCAAGTCCATGTGGAGCACTTAGATGTGAGAAAGGCTGATTTATGTGACTGCAGGTGCTGCACATCTTTCTGTTTGGTCTCATGTGAATGGCAGCAGTCTCAGAGTAATAAATACAGTATATAATTATAATAATATACAAAGATAAGCAGGTCTTGCCTTATCAGGCAGCTATACTCTTTTTATGTACTTTACTTGTTTATTTTCCAACTGATCATAAGTAATAAGATGTTTAATGATGGATTAATGGATGGATGGATGGATGGATGTCTTGTATCATGTTTAATTTTTGTGCCACTTTCACTTTGTTGTTTAAAGAGGACCAGCACTCAGCAAGATGCCCAGTGTATTTAGTGTCTGTAGGCTGAGCTCCTTCACAGTGGTGTGTGTTTAGTGTCGGTAGGCTGAGCTCTGTCATGGTCTGTGTGTTTAGTGTCTGTAGGCTGAGCTCTGTCATGGTGTGTGTGTTTAGTGTCTGTAGGCTGAGCTCTGTCATGGTGTGTGTGTTTAGTATCTGTAGGCTGAGCTCCGTCATGGTCTGTGTGTTTAGTATCTGTAGGCTGAGCTCCGTCATGGTCTGTGTGTTTAGTGTCTGTAGGCTGAGCTCTGTCATGGTGTGTGT
>JABFDZ020000118.1:14975758-14987430 GCA_019775955.2 Pollimyrus isidori | reverse complement strand
TATTCATAACAGTTATCCAGGAATGCTCCTGTAACTTTGTAAATATGCTTATATTCATAACAGTTATCCAGGAATGCCCCTGTAACTTTGTAAATATGCTTACATTTATAAGAGTTATCCAGGAATGCTCCCTTGACTTTGCAAATATGCTTACATTTATAACAGTTATCCAGGAATGCTCCTGTAACTTTGTAAATATGCTTATATTCATAACAGTTATCCAGGAATGCTCCTGTAACTTTGTAAATATGCTTATATTCATAACAGTTATCCAGGAATGCCCCTGTAACTTTGTAAATATGCTTTTATTTATAACTGTTATCCAGGAATGCCCCCTTGACTTTGCAAATATGCTTACATTTATAAGAGTTATCCAGGAATGCTCCCTTGACTTTGCAAATATGCTTACATTTATAACAGTTATCCAGGAATGCTCCTGTAACTTTGTAAATGTGCTTTTATTTATAACAGTTATCCAGGAATGCCCCCGTAACTTTGTAAATATGCTTATATGTATAACATTTATCCAGTAATGCTCCCATAACTTTGTAAATATGCTTAAAAGACAGTTGAACAATTGATTTTACGCAATGTAAAGGCAATGAAACTATGCACATATTGTATTGCAATAGCATCTATGAGCAGAAATCCATTCAAGAAATGAATTAGTTTTATTTATATAGTGCCTTTAATACACTCAAGGATACTTTACAATTCAACAAAAAAACACATTTAATAAGACAGTACAAGATACCAACAAGAAGACTGTCATGTCCTGGTCGTTCCAATCCGCCTATGTGCCACCCTCCCTCGTTTACCTTGTGTGGTATCCTCTTATCAGCTGTTTATAGTCGTGTTCAATCGGTTTTGTGTATTTAAGTGCGTGTCAGTGTATGTTCTGTGATTGACACCACTCAGAGCCAATCACAAACAGCCAGAACCCAGGGGGGGCAATCAAACCCCCACATTGTTGGCTCTATATTTGCATGTTTACTAAGCAAGCTTGATCTTTATGACCAGAATGTGAGAGTGATTACAGGGCTGGTCCATAACTATAAAAGTGCCCCTGAATCATCCATGAATGAAGATTGAGACATAAATTGTATTCTAGGTGATTCCATTTGACATCCCTAAAGAACCAAACCAATGGACACAGCTGGTGAACGAATCTCATGTTCTAGGAAAAGGGTATGTAGTCCAGCTCATAACAAACCCTAAATACAGGCTATTGACAGTTGCAGCTCATGTTTTATGATATTTTTATCTTAACTGTTTTGTTTCTCTCTTTCAGTCATGAAGAAGTTGCCGGGCATATTGAGGTTGTGGCTAAGAAGGCGTTGGCGACATCAAACCAGGCGTTCAATGATCTCATGATGCTTCTTGAGAATAATTCAACAGAGCAGTTTATGAGTAACTTAACACAGCAGTAAGTACAGTTACGATTGTTGTGACCAGACACATCTGCAAAGGTGGGTAAAAGTCCAGACCAGGATTTTGTTTCAACCAACCAATTGAGTAGTCGGGGACTGTTTATACACAGCTGTTTGGCTGAAACAAAATCTTCTGGACTTTGATTCTCTGGACCTGAACTACCCACCTCTGCACATCTGTAGCAGTACTTCCTTAAAGATGCTCCACTGGAGTTAAAGTGAATGATTCAATATATTCTGTTAATTCAAATCTTTAAATACAGGACAGGCAAAAATTATACCCTGTTATTAAAATGTTCTCAGGGATGTTTGTGCAGTATGGTAATGACAGTAGCATTAAATTAAGCCAGTGTGAAAACAGCACTGAACCATATGATTTTAATGATACTATATCTGTAATGTTCTTGGGGTGGTGCAGTGGTTAGCACTGTTGCCTCACACCTCTGGACTGGGGTTCAAGTCTCTGTCCTGGCTCTGTATCTCCAGAATACAAGTGAGTACAGAAGATGAATGGATGTAATGTTTTCATTATTTTATGGGATTGTATATTTTTTGTTTTTGTTGTTTATAAAGCATACGTCAAATAACACACAGGATAGGATGCTCTCTGTCATAAGACACAGACACAGTCTTGCATTAATGGCAAAGTGGTGACACCAAGGCAGCTAAGCCACCTGCCTTCAAAGTGTGTCAGAAAATGCTCACAGGCACAAGAAGAAAATGCAGGATCTATATACACACACAAACCTGGAGAAGAATCAAACCCACAGCCTAACATGCATGGAGCAGAACATCCTCAGTTTGCTGGGTGATTTTGAACACAGTGTGCCATTTCTCACTTGGCTTCATTTGGATATTATACTAAGCATTATTGTAATAGCATTACTTGAGACTTTAAGGACGCCATTATATTTGATGTAATATTTGTGTTTTGACAACTAGATCGTGAAACATTTCTCTGTCTAACCATCTGCTGTGTGCTGATTTCTCACCTCCACCCTCTCCTATGTTATTAAATAATGCTGAGAATGATTATAACAACTTGGGTAAAACCCCCAGTTACTCAAGATGTTCAAGCCTATTCTGGCAATCTTCGAAAACACTTTGAAAAGCTGGCACTCTTACATGGTGTCCACCTGGGTCTGGTGCGGGCGGATCAGGAACAAACGGGGCTGCGGGAAAATGAGAGGTAACGAGGTGGGTGTGGCACACATGAGGATTGTTCGGAGCGGGTCATGACAGAGGTCATATACAGAACAACAACAGCCATAGAGTTACTCACAAGGTGAGTAAAACTGAGGCCCTAATATACATAAGCAGGACTGGGCGTGGCTGCATGGGAAAGCAGCTGGCCGCAGGTGTTGTTTGCGCTCAGCACTGAGAACTATAGTGAGACTTTAGAAAGAAATACTGTTATGAACAGTATGTACAATTTGAATATGGCGTACAATTTTCTTTTCTTCATAAGAGCCAGAAAAAAATTACCAGTGTTAAGCAAGAAAGCTTACAATGCTTTGTCTCCTGTCCAGGTTCTTAGAAATGCAGCTAGCTAAAGAAAACCTGACCGCAGAGGTTAATGAGACTCTGACAGATGTTGGGGCTGCTAACAACTCTCTCCAGGCCAAAATGGAAGAGACAGCAAGCTCCCTGTCCAATCTCACCTCCTCTGTTCTGCCACACTGGCATGCAAAGGTACAATTTTCATTAATTTAAGTGATTTTCGGATGCTTTTGTCTAAAGTGGAATTGTTCAGCATAATAAAGCATTAGGTTTACAGTGCCAGGTCCCGCCTGTCGGAGCAGCCTAACCTCTGTCATCTCCCTGTGAAAGGTGAATAAGGAACACAGGAGCAAATGCATGTGTGAACTTAGCATTATAACCGATGCTACTCATGCCCGCTTAAGGTCGTTTGACCTCAATGGTGACGTGTCAGGCCAGGGGGCAGCACCAGAGCAGGGCAGTATGGCCACATGGCCTGTTACTTTGATCTTAAATCTGGCAGTCAGGACCCTGTGTTGCTCTCCTCTTTCAGGAAGTAGATATAGGAAACAGAACTCAGGAGCTGGAGCTCCTGGTCCAGTCCAAGGATGAGCTGGTGACCAAAATAAGGGAAGAGCTTGAACCTTCCATAAGGAGTGTGGAGACACACTTGGAAACCATCCAGCAGTTTAACCAGGTAACATGAAGTGCAACACCTTGTCTCAACCACTGGGTCCTTCTTTCTTCTATAGCTAGTTAGCAGGGACCTTAATTCAGTGTTTTCTAGATTAAATACTTCGCGTTCCAGTCAGCCCTGGTACCTGAAGCTGATATCACTCCTAGATGCATGTTTCTGAGACCCTAACCAGAAGGTCTCCTGAAGGTAGCTGACAGATTCAATTTCCCATCAGAAAGAAACTAGCTTGTCAGGGAGACCACCACAGTGTTTTTTTGTATATATATATATATATATATATATGTTTTGATTCCCCTGAATTTTTCGATTTATATGACACATAGATGAATACATGAATGTTTTATATATAGTATATTATTCTTGAATTGTTTTGTCCTCTATGTACATTGATGCTATAAAGTGCTATATGAAAATCCCAAGTAAATAAGAACGTAGAGACAGAAATATGGGTTGCTTAATAATGAAGGTTCCTTTGTGTTTCATATTTTCTGGTTCTGTTCACATCATCTGCATCCAGCTGACAGCCCAGGTCCAAAAGGCAAAGCGCGCAGCTTTGTCTGCCGTTGTGGAGGCAAAGGAAACCGACTCTGAAGCTATCACACTCCTAAAACACTTGGATGGTGCAGTTTTGTTCTACTACTGGTTTAACATGATTGAACATGATTTATACACATATGAATGCCATATTGTAATTGTTACATATAACAATTCATGCAAATTAAAAAGTAAAACAGCAATCTTTGGGATATAAATTCATTTTAGTGCAAATAGTGTCCTACCCTATTACTCATTTTATATATGAATATGTAGTTTTTTATTACAATGTATATCATGATAATATGTACAGCTATTTTACTATTTAATTTTACAGAAGGAAGCAGTTTGACTAGTACGTGCCTGCAGATTTTCTTGGTCTCTAAATAGCTCAGCTCTGAGGACAGTCTTTATGATATTGGTGCCTGTATTATTATCTGTAATAATTGATATAATTAAGTTGAGGCTTGAATAAAATAGAAATTGTGCCCCCTGCCCGGCTTCTCTGCATTTTCCTGATGCAGTCATGCAGAAAGAATGGCCGGAAGCTTTGGCACAGGCACAAACCGTCTCAACAAAGGGGAAGATGGTAGAAGAGAAGCTTCTGGCAGATGCCAGCAAGAAGGTGAGCCAGGGGGAGAGAATGCTGAAGCCTGCTCTGGAAAACACCACCGCCTCCAGTAACAGAGCTGTTGATGCCAGTAACACTGCAAGCACGGCCTCCAGGGTGAGTCATCCTCATATTTCCTTATTGTACAGGATGAACATTTGACTTATGATGATTTTAAGTGATGCACATCTTCCCTTAAAATAATGTTTTTTTTTTTTGATATTTTCTTATTTGACATCTTCTGCTGTTTTGTGGCATAATTGGTTGCATGGTCACCTTGCACCTCCACGGTTGTGGGTTCCAATACCCCCTGATCTGGATTTGAGGAATTAGATGTTCTTACCATGTCATGTGGGTACCCTATGATGAACTGATATCTCGTCCAGGGTAGGGTGTCCTCTGTCTTGTACCCTGTGGCAGACTGCCATCCCATTTGGGGTGTCCCATCTAGGGTGTCCTCTGCCTTGTACCCTGTGATAGACTGCTGTCCCATCTAGGGTATCCTCTGCCTTGTACCCTGTGATAGACTGCCGTCCCATGCAGGGTGTCCTCTGCCTTGTACCCTGTGATAGACTGCCGTCCCATGCAGGGTGTCTCCTGCCTTGTACCCTGTGATAGACTTCTGTCCTGTCTAGGGTGAACCATCTAGGGTGTCCCCTGCCTTGTACCCTGTGATAGACTGCTGTCCCATCTAGGGTGTCCTCTGCCTTGTACCCTGTGATAGACTGCCGTCCCATACTGTATAGGGTGTTCCCTTGCATTGAGCCCTTTATAGACAGACAATCCCATGCTGGAGAAGCAGTTGGAAGATATATGGTTTTAAATTATGGTGGGATGTAGTGTAGCGGCATAGCTGTTGTTTGAGCAACATGACATTTTCTTATTCTTAGCGTACTCAAACAATGCTGCTACAACACTAAATGCAAATAGTCTGCCATGTTAACTGAAATGTAATGATAGAAATATGTCATTTAATGCTTAGTAGTTGATAAAGACGAAAAAATATTGGACTGGTATTGGCATTGGCAGATACTCAGTTTTAATATTGGTATCAAGATGGGTAGAAGACATATTGTGTAATCTCTGGTTACGATGATTGATCCAATACAATACAGTATGTTGACCCTCATACACGCTACTTTGATACTTTAATCATCACTGGTGTCTTGTGGTAAATGTTGTTTCCTTTGAGTGTAGGACGCTAAGGATTTGCTGCACAAAACAAAGCGCACAAGAAGCTCCTCGGCACAGTTGAGCTCCTCTGTGGACACAGTTCTACTGCAGCTGGAGATCCAGGAGCACAGAGCTGCGCTGATCCCTATGGAAGATTCCAGTGAGGTAACTACTATAGCCATTTTATTAGAAGCTTATGGAAGTTTTTAATGTCAATATTCAATATTTTGAGTATAAACTATGGATGTCTGGAGAGGACAATTTTTTCTTCCTGATATGTCAAGATAACAGGATATTTTTCTTGTGATCTCAACATATCAAAAGTTATCTGAACATCACAGCTTATATTTTTTGTTTTCCTGAAGTAGCTACGTAGATGCCTGTCACTCACTCTGTGCATGCCAGCATCTGCGCACAGGACGATGCTGTTGAATCAACTTCCTGCTTGTACCACATCAATGACGTAGGAGAGAGTTTGAGGAAGACACTACTTATTTATTTGGTAACATCTTACATTAACTGCATAATTTCATAGAACATTCCTAATACATTCAATGAACATTCAGTGCACCTTTATAATGCATTCACAGAAAGAAGATTCATAAACATCATGTAACTGTACCTTAACATCCTAACATACCTTAACAGCTACATGATTGTAATGTTTGTTATTATGATATGAAGTTTGTTATTAATGTATATTAAAGCTGCTAAGGTATGATAGGATGTTAATGTATGCTTACATGCTGCTTATGAATGTTCTGGAATGTATAGTAAATGCATTATGATGGTACAGTTAATGTAAATCGTTACTAATCATTTAAATACAAAGGCCAGTTTTTTGGGGGGACGAATGAAGCCAAATTCAATATTAGGCACACACACACACCCCCCCTCCCCAGTTCCTACGCTCCTAAACCCCATAATGAAGACTAATAATCAATCTTACTAAGAATGTATTGTTTCTGTCGATTACTGATGTCGATTATCTACATCTAGTGAGTATTAATCATTAGGGTACCTAGCAGTCTGCAATTATGTGCTCTCTATTACAGATCAAAACTTAGAACAGCTCAGCCTTATCTCATGTGATATTTCCTTTTATTAGAAAATCAATTCAAAGCTGTGATTTAATTCTCCTCTTTTTTTCTCAAGCAACGAACACTAATATGATGATTGTATAACGCTGACAGACCTACTGCAATTTCTGCTTGTGACAGTCCATGATCAAAGTAAAATCATTGGTTCATGATGATGACATATAGCCAGATAAGCTTCTTAACCTGTCGCAAGATCGCTGGCGAAAAAGTTCTCATAATGACAAGAAAAATAAGTTGTGATCTCGATATAACGGGAAGAAAAAATATGAATATGATGATACATGTCCTCTCTGGACTTCTGTAGTTGTCTTACATTTTTGTTTAGTTTTATTCTTTTTCATGAGACAGTTTAAAAAACACAGTTAATGACAGTGGAAAAAAGAACAAATAACATTTGCTATAGTCTTAAATGATAATGATCAACTGAATTTGAATAACTGTAGTGAGTTTTGGTACTTTTACTGCATATTAATTTTCTAATATCAGATTGAAGGTATTGAGGATGACATGAAAGCAGCCATTGAATCTGCAAAAGCTCAGCTGGAAACACAAACACACATGCTGACTGACCTGCTTCAGAAAATCGGTGAGAAAGCAAGGCTTTATCGGCATTTGCAAATGTCTGTTCTGTCGTTTCTTAATGGATCCTATGTGTTAAGAGGGTCTGTTATTCAGTACTTGCTGTGACCAAGTCAGAATTTAAAGGGTGTCAGATTTATGAAATCACTGGTCTGTAGATGAACGTTCGCTTTGCACCCCCACAAGCAGAACAGAATGACACCGTCCAGAAGTTTGACGTTATTTTAAACAAGACGGCCGTCCGGCTGGGCATCCTGAGGCACACCATGGAGAGCCCAGCACTGGGCATGAAGATCCAGGCCCTGCGCGACGCAGCGAGTGAGCAGCGGGCCCAGCTGGAACAGGTGGAGCGCAGTGTCAGGGAGATCACTGAGGAGAAGCAAAGCCTGCTGGACATTGCGCTTCACCTGCCCCAACGATGCCCAGAGGAGTCAAAGGTCAGAAGGCCTTAGGAGGGATGCTGGGTGTCCCAGGGAGCAAAAATGGAGGTCTGAGCTCGGGGAGTGATTGTCTGCCTTTCCAGCATCTTCTCCTTCGGATATGAGACAAAGAATAGTTGTATTGTCTCCCACGGTTGGAATCACAAGACCTGCCATTCTAGATAGAAAAATGCCCACTGTCTGACCCATTGCTGTCTGCTCCCACCCACTGGGGCTTCAGTTCCCCTAAGAAGGCCTGAACAAAAGCGGCCCACATCCCTAACAGTATATTGCTTTTCATTGCTGTATGTAGAGATTTAGCCGACACAAATGCAATTAAAAACTGTATTAAGCCAAAGATTTCAATGCATCGAGAAAAGATCAAATTATGTTTAAAGGGATTATCACTAAGGGATTATTATTGTTATTAAGGTTTAATTGGGAATCAAGTAATCATTATGAGCTTAACTGGAAATTAGTTCTATGGCATTATTAAAATTCGCTCCTTCCTCTGCTTAGTTAAAATGCACAACCGTGTGTTTTCTCATTTTAATTTTACAATCCTTTATTCAATTACCTTCTGAATTTAAAAAGTTGCCAACTATGTGTCAGAGTTTAATAGCGGATAATGCTGATGAATAATGGAATTGTGCTGATGGGCCCACTCTCCATCGTCTGCACTGGGCCCCCCTTGTGACCCTTTTCGGTTTTGCTCAATAATGGAATTTTGTCAAAGCCCATGATTTAATTAAAAGTCTATAATGGTATTGAGGAATGGCTTTGGGAATGTTGAGCAAGGGAAAATGGAGAGTTCTTCACTTCCATGTCAGAA
Organism: Pollimyrus isidori; assembly: GCA_019775955.2. Taxonomy (NCBI): domain Eukaryota; kingdom Metazoa; phylum Chordata; class Actinopteri; order Osteoglossiformes; family Mormyridae; genus Pollimyrus; species Pollimyrus isidori. The sequence goes on along the minus strand of JABFDZ020000118.1, from coordinate 14,978,577 downwards.
ATGATTTAAGCCTGCTTTTTACCATCGTTCTATTTTTGATTTTACAACGTGTTGCTGATATTCATATTGTCCACATGGTGGTGCTGTTCATTTCTTTATTTAAGATTTTCTAAGGTATAGTCAACAGGTGCAGAAAGACATATTCTGGCAGCCACGCAACATTTTTCTTCAAAAGTTAATTAAACATAACGAATGGTGTTCCTTATGCTAATAATTGCAGCAGAGGAGCATTTTAATATGTAATAACTGTAGCCATGTTTTGCAGAAATTGTTAATTACCAGTTTAGTCATATTAATCAATGTATATATGTGCTAAAGTATAGAACCTAAAAATCCTGTTTCAACTGGTGATAGATTAAATATTTATTTTTGTGTGTTTTATTAAGAAAATGTAATTTGGTTCTTCATGTTTTTTACCCATTGAAATTGCATGTTTGCTGTTATTTGCGTTCATTCTTTCCGTTGGTATTTGATTTAAATTTGATTGTAGTTAGTTTCTTTTTATGATTATTTGTCTTACATTTTTTGCATTTTTATTTTTGGCACTTTCTGAATGTAATATAAGGAAATGTGAGGTTTAATAGAATAAATAGATTACTCATATTTCTGAGTCACAATATTTCGGAAGGTGACATACAGTATGTCTAAAATGTTCAGTGGCAGCCTTTATTGAAATATAATGAAACACAATGCGTAATCAAAAAAAATGTATTTTAATAACAATAAAATGTTAGCATACAATATAAATAAATTAATTGTGTTTCATTTTGAAAGTATAAATACTATAATTATGGAGTTAGTTTATGTATTTTCTTTGTCCCTGAATATGCCTTGTGTGATCTACATTTGATTTGTGATATGCAGCGTACACTACATGGCAACCACACTGATATCTGACACCTAAAAACCTGATTACTGTTTCATAATTGTTTGCATTTTACTGTAATACGTAAGACTTCTGGGCAGGCTGGCGAACAGAAACACTGGAGAGAACAATGCGATGTTTGACATTGGAGATGATTCAACTCAACAAGAGAGAGGAATGGAAAACAAACAATTTCTTTGACTTTGGAAAATGCCATATAAAAACGCTGCTCTCAAAAATTTACGAATACACCTTGTTTTCTTAAAAAATCATTGCTCGATAATACAAAGCCTCCAACAAAAGAGTGAGGTAAAGCTCATATGGCATGTTCTGCCACAAATCCGGTCATCATTTATTCATCCATGTATTAATTATGTATCCCCACAAGGCATCCTCGTTCATTCATGTATCAAGTTTATATTGTTCTCGTTTTCATTACCTGAATGAATATAATGTTTAAAATGCCACAGACACGCTATACACAATTGTGAGTTTGCCTTTGATGTAAATAAATTATTAGCCATAGGTTATACATTGGCTGACTTACAAGCTTTGGACCTTCATACATCTGGATATTTTTCTTTTAAGACGTGCAGGTTTAGTCCATGTGCTCAGGAGTACTGCAGTAGAAGCGTCTCTGGGATTTGACCCTTTCCATTTTAAGTCTGTGTCATTATGGGGTAACACAAACAGACAGTCATGCTCCTGCATGGCTACAGACAGAAACCCTTAATTTTTTTCGCCTTTTCCCATCAAATTAAAAATATATAGGAAAATATCACTACACAGCATCCTCATAATTGGCTAATTTAAGTTTTCATTAAAAAGTAATTTGCACGCATTATTTTATGAACCTGCGTTGTTCATCTTATGCATACGGTCAGAACAAGGGAGCTGTTCCTCAAAGCAGGATATCTCGGTTAGTTGGGTTAATTTAAGCTATAAGTCATAATTGCCCAATAAGAATGCTCCTTACGTAAACTCATACTGGGCAATCAAGACTTCTATCTTAAGTTAACCAGCTAACTGAGAAATCTAGCTTTGTGGAAAAGCCTACAAATCCTAGAGTTAAGCCTTTTCAGTATGCTTCTCACTGTACTAAATATGCCAAGTCATGCTATGCCATGGCCCATTATTTAGGTTTGCCAAATTGTTGCTATTGTAATATTAACAAATGTATTAATATTTATAGAATAAATTAAATAAAATATAAATGTAATATAAAATATTAAATTACATACATGGAAACAGTGCTGGTAAATGGTCATTCCTAATCCCTGTATAAATATGAGTGATTACCCATGAATGACTACATTGCTCAACTGACAAATTGAAGTTTGTTTTATACAAGATATATAAGAATAAGATTATAAAGTAGTACTGTTAAGAGTACAGTCCTAAATCTTATAAAATACGAGAGATTTTACCACTAGGGGGCAGCATCAATGACCAGGCCGTGGGAGGTTTGAGACTGAGAAATGCACGTGATAGTGCACTAAAAAAGCTGAAGTGGGATCATTCCTCTGAACCTGCATCTGAATATCTGGGTCCTGATGGTGGAGTGAGACTAGAATGAAGTCATTGCATGTAAAGTTTGTTATAACAGTCAAGAACAACGGAAATTGTACTCCCATAGAGATCAGCTGTCAGAACATGATGTGACTCACTAAAAACTTTGAAACAATCAAGCTAACTTCATTAAATGAGAGTATAAATAGCACCTAATTTTTGTGTGACCTCAATCCTCTCCATTTCTGTGGATTTTTAAAATCCTACTAAGATAATGGAAGGCCATTATACCGTCTCCAGCTTTTACTCAGCAAGTCTCCCTGTGCTATTCTTAGAGGTCGCAAATATACACTCACCAAAAGGATTACTAGGAACACCTGTTCAATTTCTCATTAATGCAATTATCTAATCAACCAATCACATGGCAGTTGCTTCAATGCATTTA
>JABFDZ020000118.1:14953309-14963507 GCA_019775955.2 Pollimyrus isidori | reverse complement strand
GCCTGTGAGTGTGGGGTAGCGGGGGTTGGGTCACAGGCCTGTGAGTGTGGGGTAGCGGGGGTTGGGTCACAGGCCTGCCGAATGAAGGGCTTCTGAGAATCGCTCCGTGGTGACGCTGCCCCAGACCTTCAATGCTTCATCAGCTTCTTAAAGGGGCAGAGTTATAAATCCCTGACCAGGATCTATTGTATCTCACTCACTCAGTAACTTCGACCTAGGGCTGCTATTATGGACTCTTTCTATGGATTAATCTATTGACTATTTTAGCAATTGGTTGATTTAATCTAAATTGTTAATTTAGCATCTACGCAGAAACCTCCAGAAAATCAAATAGTTTTTTTTTTTTTTTTTTTTTTTTTTCCCCCGACAACAACAAACTGTTTTTCATTGCAGGGCTTTAGATAGTGGGTGCTGGCTTTTCAGCACAATAAACATTATTTTCACCCACAATTCACTAAACGAATTAGCAGTATGCCTAAAATATTAAAGATATAATTTGTGATCCCCAAAAGTTAGTAATTCAATGGAGATTCTTAGGCAGCAGCAGGCAGACATCTTTATGGCTTTAATAATAAATGTCGCCACATGCTACATGGCTCTCCGTACTAAAGGGAATTTAATAAACATTAATAGACAGCGCTGATGGTGGTTTCGCTTATTCTGGTGGTCCATCATTCAGAATAACACCTCTGCGTTTCCTCTTCAGGTGTTCCTGCACAGTTTAAAACCACCTTTTGTATCCCAAGCAGTTCTGATGTGTGATCTGCTATTTCTCCTGAAAATCATGTAAATTAGTGGGAACTGGGTTTCAGTTAATTTAATTTAAATAATTGACATAAATGCTCTAATAGTACACGTAACTTAGTAGTCTATTTATTGTTAGTTACTGTTGCGCTGCTTTATTTGGTTAATCGTCCAGTCTGTGGAAAAAGGCATTCAAGTAAGAATTGCATTGTAGTATGACTCCTGGCACATACAATTTATATTAGGTCAGCGTTTACGGTTCGACTTCTGATATTCAGATCGAGTTTAAGGTCAAATTGGTTTGTTCAATTTTCAAGAAATTCGAGTTCTATTGAGCTTGAGAACTGAGGTGTGTGTGTGTGTGTACTCCCATATTTACATAGTGCTATTAAAGGAAAACATCAGTTATAATAAAGAGTTTTAAAAATCGTAATGGTGATTTCATTAAAATAAGATGCATTTTCTGCGTCGACATCATCGCTTACTGTGGCTAACCGGGGAAGCCCTGCTTTGAACCCATAAATGAACGCTACCAAGCGCACCAGTCCAGCTCTTGCAGTCTATCTCACCACAATGTGTAGTTACGTTTTTGGGGGGGCTCATGTCAGGTGATGGTGAGGGCTGTGCTATAGGATCCATGGCTTTGCCGCACAGCCTTTACTGTGTAAAAGTTGTTTGTACAATATTTAGGCTCCTTATGCGCACACCCCCAAGGCACCCCCCCCCCAACAGTGTTATATTAGAGATTTCCTATGGGGGGGGAATCGCAATGTTGAGGGGTACTGGGGTTTTCCTGGACCCCACTGTCACCTGCAAATTAGTGTTTTGAGTCCCCCCACCCACTCAGAAACAGGCCCCACACCAGCCTCCCTTCCCAAGGCATCACATGATTCCGCAGTGTTTTCTTCGGGGGGGGGGGGGGGTGGTTCTCTCTGCAGTGAGTAATGGTCATCTCTAGCACTGGGATTTTTGCAGTGTTGTGTCAGCATTTAGGAATCTAAAAATGGTTCTGTAGTCATTTAATACTGATAAATCTGCTTCCAGTCCGAAGCATTTGTCACCTGAGGAATTGGTCACCTCAATCTCCTCTTTAGCAATGAAGATGGTCTTCTCCACCCATTACTCTGCTCATGTTAAGATTTTGATTATGGAGAGGAGGTATTTTCGTGGGTATTAGTGCAGATCGAAAGCAGTTTAAGTAATCCAGATCAAGTGTGCTAATGTGAAGTCCGATTAAATACTGAAGTCATCAGAAAGCATATGTGTCATGTTTGTAGTAAAAGACATGATCATAGTTATAAACTGCTGGGCACGATTTTTCATCTTTTAGGAATTCTACTCCATTTTGTTTGCTATCAATGTCACTTTGGGAGGTTAGCTAGCATTTTTGGAAGAATCTGGAATCCCAGTCCCAGTCTGCCAACATTGTCCAACAAAATGCATTTTTTTTCTCCGCCAGTACATATTTTAGGCTTTTAATTTGGGGCACAATGAAATCTGCTGTAATAACTGAAGTAATGTGGCCTCCACGCCTGCAGGGAGTGCTTCAAGGGCAGTGCTGCCCTTGGGCATGTAGTGTCACAGCTCGGGGCAGGGGCACTGGGTGCGTCGGTTTGCACGCGTAGCATTGCAAATGCCAAGGGCACAGGTCTGAGGGTGGGAGGCTGCAGCAGCAGTGCTATTATGTCACATGGAAGGTGACTCCCTACAAGGAGAGTTGCTGTAATAAACATAAATTGCGCATGTGATGAAACATGTGGCTAGAAGAGTTCCAGTTAGCTCTGTCATCATATTGTTTCTTTGAGTGCTTATCACTAATTGCTGCCTTTCCAGTAAAAAATGTAAGTATGTAAATCCACCAGTTACCTTTCTGAATGGTACCCAAGATTTCCTTTTTCCACTATCTGGCAAAAAAAAAACGATGGAATGAAATGCTTGTGATCAGCTAAACTGAATTATAATATGTTTTAATTGTGTTTTGCTGATGGACTTGGCAGCAGAAAACAGACGAGCTTGATGGGAATGCAGATTAATGGGCTGTTTTCGGGTGGTTAACTTCCAAACCTCTTGTTTTGTTCTGTTATCCTCACAGGCAGCAGGGCTTAAAAAGGAGGCTGCAGAAGACACACTTAGCACTTGTGACGTTAATTGATACCTGTTTTGCTAGAACCTTTGAGGGCTTCTCCTCGAATCCTAGTCGACTGGGGGTAACTGGGGGAATTTCTGGCCCTCTGACGGGTTTCTTTTTCCACCAGTTTAACCACTGGGGTGACTGAGCTCTTAACGGTTCAGGAGGCTGCATTCTAGGGAGTAAAATTCGTACAGTTTTTGGCTCATGTTTTAGTAAATGTCTTGGTTATCTTAATGGATGTTCTGTATTTTGTCCTGGTTTTTTTGCTGTCGTCTGAGCTGTATGCTTCGTCTCTCCTCTTCATCACAGCCCTCTTTCACTTCCCTGTGTGACTGCTGTTTCTCTCTCTCCAGGGTTATGATGTTTGAGGACAAGGCCAATGGTGCAAGCTGCAAGCCGGATGGGCCCCCACCCAAGCGGGACATAGCCAGCCTGCCATAGATGGGGGTGGGATTGTGGGAGGTGGTGAGGGATTGGAGGCGCCTTGGTTATCCACTGGTCCACTCATTGTCTGTCTTCTGAGAATGTAAATAGCCTTATTGCGGGTCAGACTTTGAGATTGAAGGAGAATCTTTGTAGACTGTGAGATTTCATTTCCATTTAAAAAAGTGGGGAAAACTATATTTGCTGTGAAAAAGTAATGGCAGTAGTTTTTATGAGTAAATAAAAAAATGTATATATTTGTATTAAATGAAATAACAAGGTTAATATTTTTAATTGCCACTCTCCAGCTCACCTTAAATCACAGGAAACTGAAGACCATTTCTTTCTTAAACAGCAGATGCAATGCTTTTTTTTTTCCTCCTCTATTTCTTAAGGGGTTTGAATTCCCATTTTCTTCAGGTGTAGGTAGTCATTATCAAGACTGGCGCTAACTGCATTTAAACTGCATTTAGCCATCAGAAGACATTCCACATGCTGCATTAAATCCAGCTCAGTCTAGACAGGATTACCCATTGGTCAGTCTGAATTTCACCATCCTGTGATGTTCATGTGGCTTATCTGAAGGGCAGGAGATGGAGATGTTGCTGTCTGAGGGCGTGCGGCGGCATGTAATGCTAGGGGAGCTTGGCTGAGGCTTTCAGCTGATGTCTAGGTGCTGCCTTCTGGTCTTTCAGGGTTTCTGGGAGGTCCACGTTTCCAGTTACCTTGGTCATATAGTTGGTATGGAAGGCACAGCAGATAAAAGCACATTTTCTTTACTGCTTCTCTCGTCAGAAAATTTAGAAGGGCGATATCTAGACGAGCCATTCCAGATCATAGTCATTCTGCTGCAGCTATACGTTTACTATAGGCTAACATGTGTATCACATTAAGACCATTTCCATGTTCCAGTACGCTGTTTGATTTAATGCAGAATTCTCAGTATGAAAAGAAGGGTTCTTTTACTTTTTAAGGGATTAAACAGAGCTCAAACTGAAAGGTCCATTTTGTTAAATCTGCTTTGATATTTGGATGCTTTCTGTTCCCATGACAGCCTTAGGAGCACACTCATTGCTCGGCTCAAATTACACACACCAGGGCTGCATAGGTCCTCCAGTTGTGCATACTTTTCCAACCTAATAGTAGCATGACAGATCACTTATGTCAATGCTATAAACAGCAGTGATGAGTTTGTCAGAATTCTTTTTTTTCCCCTTGGAAGTTGGGGTGTGTGTGTGTGTGGGGGGGGATCTTTTATCTTTTAAATTCAAATTAGTTTTTTTTTTTTTTTTTAAGAGATTTTGAGAGCTACTACTTTTAAGAATGAGTTTGTTTGTCTGTGAGAGAAGCCCAGTCTGAACGGTGTTGGTACTGCCGGGGAGCACCTGGCCGCTGAATCTCCCATCTGTGTCCTTATTTCCAACATAACGTATCAACTTCATTTGTTTTTGTTTTCCGTGTCACTTCTATTAGACACTAAACACTGTCTGTAACTTTGTAACTTATTAACTGCATTTTTTTAGCTTTGTTTCTGGATAATTTAAGTCTTATTGGAAGCTTAGTAGCTTGTATTTTCTGAAAACACCAAAGGAATTAAAGTTCTTACAGTAATGCTGATGTGTGCAAGTACTGTTTCTATTATGATGGACTGTCTACGTAATGTCTTATTTTTCTTGTTTTATGGGATAAAGAGCTCAGAGACTTTAAATTGCACCTTTTAGTAAAGTATATTGTAGACTGTGCAGTATGCATTAGTATAAGGACCTGTGGTAGACAGAAGTTTATATGGGTTAATGTAATCCTGTAAAGCCGTTACAAAGCACATTGTTTTACCTTCGTAAGAGTGAGCATTAAAATAATAAAAATAATACCATGTACTAGCAGTTCATTTAAAAATGCAATTTGTGCACCTTAAAGAGGCTTTACCATATATGAAGTACAGTATGATCATATATGAGCTTTTTATTTATCTTGTTCATACTAGTTCTACATGGGAATTAATGTGGAGAGGAACTGTACTGCATCACTGGCCTCCAGTAAACTATTATGTTATTATTATATTATTTTAGGCTGATGTTTTACTACATTTTTTAAATATACACACAGCAGGCATTGGTGCATTCTTCATCTGAGTAACCCTCACGATTTTCCAGTATTCTTCCTTATGAATCTCCAAGTACCTAATCAGACTTGTTATATTAAACGACGGCCTGTTGCTTCCTCCTTTTGAAAGGATTGCATTGCAAGAATTGCAGATATCCGTTGGACTACTTTTAAGTTTCCCGAATTTCCACATGACTGAAATCTTGATAGTTTGTAGCTTCAAGGCACGTGCCTCAGGCTTACTGGAGTGTGTGATTGAATCTGTACAACTGACATACAGTAAATGGGGCAAACAAAACCCTAATCATGAAATGGATTGGGGCTTGGTAGTCTACACTGATCTGGGGCTGGGTCGCTAGGAGTAACAATCCAAGTAGCGTTATCCAGACCTCCCTCTCACCAGCCAGCTCTTCCAGGGCAATACCAAGGTGTTCCCAGGCTGGTCCAGAGATATAATCTCTCCAGCATGTCCTGGGCCCTGCCCGGGGCCGCCTCCCAGTTGGACAGACCCAAAATACCTCCCCAGGAAGAATTCAGAAGGCATTCTAGATAGATGCCTGAACCACCTGAGCTGGCTCCTTTTGATGCAGAGCAGCAGCTTTACTTCTGGATGTCCGAGCTCCTTGCTAAGGCTGAGCCCAGGCAGCCTGTGTAGGAAGCTCATTTCTGCTGCTTGTATCCACAATCTCATTCTTTTGGTCATTACTCAGAGCTCACGAGCATAGCTTTAGGTAGGAAAGTAGAGGAAGTGATTCACCTTCCAGCTTGGCTACCTCTTTGATACAACAGAACGGTACATTGTCCGCATTACTGCTCTACTGTAATCTCTGCACCGATTTGTCTGTCGATCTCTCGCTCACTTCTTCCCTCACTTGTGGACAAGACCCCAAGAAAGTTAAACTCCTCTGCTTGAGGCAGAATCTCCTCCCCCACCAGGAGAAGGCAATCCTCCCTTTTCTGGTCAAGAACCATGGCCTCAGACTTGGAGGTGCTGATCCTCATCCTGGCTACATCACACTCTGCTGCAAACCATCCCAGTACATGCTACAAGTCTCCGGCTGGTGATGCCAACAGGACCATGTCATCAGCAAAAAGCAAAGATGTGATCCTTAGCCCGGACCCCCTCCGCCCCAAGGCTATGCCCAGAAATTCTGTCCATAAAAATTATGAACAGAATTGTGAAAGGGCAGCCCTGAAGGAGTCCGACACTAAGAAGGAATCCTACTTATTGCTGGCTATGCAAATAAAGCTTTTGTTCAATTTGCACTGGGACATGATGGCCAGTGACAACAGACCCCGTACCCCATACTCCTGTAGACCTCCCCCTCAGGGATATAGTCATAAGCCTTTTCCAAGTCCACAAAACACATATAGACTGGTTGGGCAAACTCTCATGAACCCTCTAGTGTTCTTGTGAGAGTGAAGAGCCGGTCCAGTGTTCTAGCCCACATTGATCATGCCTGGATAGAGTCCGATTCTGATCTTTGATGTTAGATCAAGACATCCCAATTGTTTCATTGGGATGGAAAATCTCTGTCAATAGTTGTGTGAATCATTATGTTAAAATGATGTTTGATATGGGTTACTTAGGAAAATTCCTCTCTGACAGGAGAATGCCAAAAGTCATGGGACTTGCATAATTAACTGTACAAATGAATAGCCCTTTGATAGGAGCATCACTAGAGATTTATGAAAAGGGCAGCTAAGTCTTTACTAGGAGAGTCAGGTGGAAATGGATTTTAATGAAAATGAACAGGAACACTATTAAACTCATCAGTGTGCATTTATGGGTGGCCTGCTTTGAAGCAGCTTTGACCTTGTAGATTATGGTATGTTAGTACTTCTATAACTTTCTTGGAGGGAGTTGCACAACATCCCACTCTTCAATAAATAATTAAATCTTGTACTGGAAATAACTATTTACATATTATTATTTACATATAATCACCACTTTTCCTGGTGTCAGGGGTGTGGAACCTTGGTAGAATGGTGTATATGCAAAAGAACGTAAACAGCATAAAAGAGATGGAGCTGTCAGGGTCAGCAGCCTTGAATCCATCTCCCCAACTTCTACAATATCTGTAATTACTGGGTGGATCAGCTGGAACCATGAAAGGCGATAAAACGTGCGAGTCGCAGCTGTAACCCTCAGCTGTGAGTGTATTTTTGAAGCAAATTTACAGAATATTCCCCAACCAATTGGGTGCGTAACAGTATATGTTTGTATGTCTTAATGTGCATGTCTTAAAATATCTTATATTAGAAAGTGAAGTTCAAATTTTAAATTCTTTTCACTACCAAATGTGTTTGTACTATCCCTGTTGTGACACGTAGGCCTGAAACTACACATATTTGTTTAATGCACATTCCACCTATATGACAGTCTGCAGAATCTTTGCTCACTAGTTGCATGGTTACTTGTTATGTGTAGTTACTCGTTTATGTATGTTTAATGTTCATTTATGTTTAAATATTTTTTTGTATTATAACCAACACCCAGCAGATACACTATTGGTGTGTATGGAGCCTTGGAGTGGAGCATCAGCAGTTGTTTGTATGTGCAGTGCGCTAATACGTTGATTAGACTTACGTTGATGCAGTATTAAATCATATCTACATAGAAATCTATTTACAAATCAAAGTATTTTTAACTCTTGGCTCTTCCACTTAGAGAAGGCTCTATTAATTCCCATGAAACACTACCTCGCATGCACAATCGCAATCGTTCAGAAAGTACAAGACAAAACACATCTCATATTGATTCAAAATAGAACACAGCATTTTATTTGTCAATACGAGGGGATTGGACGCCAAAAAGAAAAAAATGAATGTTCTTATTTACAGTACATTCAAGGGATTATCTATATTCAGCAAGAATGATATTTACAAATCAAAGTATTTTTAAGTCTTGGCTCTTTCATTCAAAGTAGGCTATATTAATTCCCTGCCTGAAAATCAACAAGGAACATTGGTTAACACACACATACACACACTTGAGAACAAAAGACATTTGTCCAAGATGTGATTGGCCAGGGGTTGGAGTAGCAGGTGTATCTAAATCAAATCACCACACTGAGTGCAAGAGCCGTTTATGTGTGTGGTTCCACACACTTCATCATACTTTTTCCTGTTGACATGCCCACCATTCAACACACCCACAAACCTTTTGACATGCCCGCTACTCCAGATCAAAGTTCAAGGTTTCTTTATTGTCATTTCAACAATATACGTGTCACAATACAAAGTGAAATGAAATGATGTTCCCCAGGACCATAGTGCTACATTAAAGGACAGGGACGATACAAAACATAAATTGCACGTTTTCCACATAGAGACAGGACAACCACATAAAGTGCACGTGTGCAGACATGCAAAACAGCAATGTAAAACAAACACGAAACGAGAGGTTCTCCGCCAGGTGAACACCAAGGAATTTTGTGCTCTTGACGATCTCCACAGAGGCACCGTCGATGACCAGCGGTGAGTGGACGCTCCGTGGTCTCCTGAAGTCAACAATCATCTCTTTTGTTTTGTCCACATTCAGAGATAGGTTGTTGACTTTGCACCAGTCCATTAGCCGTTTCACCTCCTTCCTATAGGCTGACTCGTCGTTCTTGCTGATGAGACCCACCACGGTCGTGTCATCAGCGAACTTGATGATATGGTTTGAACTGTACATTGCTGCACAGTCTTGAGTCAGCAGCGTGAACAGCAGCGGACTGAGCACACAGCCCTGAGGGGCCCCAGTGCTGAGTGTGGTGGTGCTGGAAATGCTGTTCCCGATCCGGACTGTCTGAGGTCTATCTGTCAGGAAGTCCAGGATCCAATTACAGAGGGAGGTGTTCAGGCCCAACAGGCTTAGCTTTTCAGTCAGGTGCTGAGGGATGATTGTGTTGAATGCTGAACTGAAGTCTATAAACAGCATTCGAACACATGTGTCCTTCTTGTCCAGATGGCTGAGTGCCAGGTGAAGGGTGGTTGAGATGGCATCATCCGTAGAGCGGTTGGGACGATACGCGAACTGCAGAGGATCCAGAGTAGGTGGCAGCAGGGTCTTAACGTGCCTCAGGACGAGCCTCTCGAAGCACTTCATGATTATAGGTGTGAGTGCTACGGGACGGTAGTCATTGAGGCAGGACACTGGAGACTTCTTCGGCACAGGAACGATGGTGGTGGTCTTAAAGCACGTGGGAACAACGGCGGCGCTCAGAGACCTGTTGAAGATGTCAGTGAATACATCTGCCAGCTGGTCCGCACATTCTCTGAGCACTCTCCCCGGGATGTTATCTGGCCCAGCAGCCTTCCGTGGGTTAACTCTGCGAAGAGTTTTCCTCACTTCAGCTGTGGTCAGACATATCACCTGGTCATCGGGCGAGGGGGAGAGTTTCTTTGCTGCGACGTCGTTCTGTGCGTCAAACCGTGCATAGAAGTCATTCAGCGCATCTGGAAGGGTGGCATCACCATCACAGGTAGGTGTTGTTGTCCTGTAGTTGGTGATGGCCTGGATGCCTTGCCACATGCGCCGTATGTCACCGCTGTCCCTGAAGTTGTTGTAGATTTCCTGCCCATGGGCGCGTTTCGCTGCTCTAATGGCCCGAGACAGTTTGGCCCTCGCTGTTCTTAGGGCCGCCTTATCTCCTGCTTTAAAGACAGAATCACGGGTCTTCAGCAGCACACGCACCTCTGCAGTCATCCACGGCTTCTGGGTTGTCCTCGTGGTGATGGTGGTCTTGGAGATAGTGACGTCATCGATGCACTTGCTGATGAAGCCAGTCACTGAAGACGTATACTCCTCCA
>JABFDZ020000118.1:14879196-14921663 GCA_019775955.2 Pollimyrus isidori | reverse complement strand
ATAGTTACTTTTGAAGCAAACATGAGACCAGTATGTAACTAACACTTAATTTCTGATTAATTAATACATTAATTAATAATTAATACGTTAAGTAAGGGTGTACTACACATTATTTGTGCCCCCTCAACTAAAGTTTTACCAGCACTTCTTTACGCAGCGTGTAGTTAGAGTATGGAATAGTTTTCCTGATAACGTAGTGCAAGGTGAACCCTTGGGTTCCTTTAAATCAGAACTAGATAAGATTTTACCAACTCTGAGCTATTAGTTAAGTTCTCCCCAAGCAAGCTTGTTTGTATAGTTCTTATGTTTTTATGTTCTTGTCTCTGTCATTTCCCCTTTTTCAAAATGCTTAATATGTGCACCGTATCAGTAGACTATGTGAATTAAACTCAGTATACTTTTGCATTGCTTTGATACAAAATGCATTCAATCACCACTTCATGAATACCTCCCTCAATCAATGTTCAACACCAGTGAAATTCTGTACAACTACAACATATTATAGTATTATGATACTATTATATATTAATTACCCACAAACAACATACTGATGTCATGTTTGTTCATCATGAATCATGATGTGTTTTATCACTAGTTACCATATTTGTTACTATATTTGTTCATTCTGTAAACCTTTGTGAACTACAGAAGGAGCAAGTAATGAAGAACACAAGTTTCATACTGATCTCGTGTTTGTTCATCATTAATGGATCGCGATGTTTTTATCTTAATCAGAGACTATATTTGTTCATGATTCGTACTTCAGTAGTAACTGAGTTCTTACTATTTGTGTCCCATCAAGTAAAGTAACCAATAAAATGTTGATGTAGTTGTTACTGAAGAGATTTTTTTTACTGTTACTGTTGTATATGTTTTATTTTGCATTGCAACACTAAACTGGAAAAATAGAGGACACAGAAATGTATGTATTTTGCAACACTTCAGTTTGTGTTTTTTAGTCTACGGTACAGTGAATGACACAGTAGTCTTATGTGAGTGAGCGTATACTATAGTTATGGCAGCATCAATCATTTTTGGGTGAAGTATGAAGTGTTTGGGTGGTTGAAGTGTATTTTGCACCAAAGGTTGACTGGTGTGCTCAGGTGTGTTTTGTGAATTATACTGTGTGAAGAGCACTGTCATTGTCATGTCTTTTGTGCCCCCCACCCCGACAGCCTGTGCCATTACTGGAATATGGAGCTGTGTCTCCATCAACGCCTTTAGCATCGCAGCAGGCGCGTGGATGATGTAAGTACAGATCCTGCACTCTCACTACAAACATAAATTACCACCAAGCTAATGCTGTACTACTGTAATGGTGTCAAACTGAGAAAGCACTGAAATCATTTTATTTTAGTGCAATTACCATGATATCTTGACTTCTATTAATAAATGGGTTTTTTATACATATATGTATGTATATATGTGTATGTATATGTGTATATACACACACTAAAATATGTAGCACATTATATACTAAGTAAATACATATGCAAGGTTTGTTTCAGTTGATGGAAATTTACAGGAAGTGTGGGGAGTTTCAGATCACACCCCTAGATACTGGCAGGTTTTGGGGATGCGACCCACCTTTCCCTCGTGAACCCCCACTGAATCCCCACTGAACCCCCAGGACGCCCTCAGCGCTGGCAGTGATGTAATGGCTCCCTTTCTGCTCCCCAGCCTGAATGCCTGTGTGCTGTTCCTGTGTGAGGTCCCCTTCTGCTGCCAGTTTATTGAGTTTGCCAACGCGGTGGCAGCCCGTGCCGACAAGCTCAAGCCCTGGCAGAAAGCATTCTTCTACTGTGGGTGAGGCTACGGTTGTTTTTGTAGACATTTCCATAATTTGTGCTTATCTGTCATTTGCCTATATATTCAGTATGTGTTTGTGTGTGCACTCGTGAGAGAAAGAGAGAGTGAGTATATACATAAGGTATGTGTCATTTACCTGGCAGATGGGAGGGAGCAAAAATGTGGACTGTCTGCGGGTCCCCATTTACAGACTATTATGGAATATGGGAGGAACAGGTCAGATTAAGTAACTTCTTAAGCCTACAGAGTAACCCTTTATGATGACTCAGACAAGGGGGTTTTATATACTTTGGGTCTTTGCAGGTTTGTACTGTAGTTTCATCCTTTACATTTCTTCCAGAACTGATTCATGATGCCAGTGCTTCATTCCTCATTAAGGCTAACGTTTAATGTTGTGTCTGGATAGGATGGCCCTTTTCCCTGTCTTTCTGAGGCTGTCCCTCACTACGCTGTTTGGAAATGCAATTGCCTTTGCGACAGGGGTCCTATACGGATTGGCTTCGCTGGGCAAGAAGTAAGATTTTTATCACTATTTTTTTTGTCAGAAAAAAGGAAATGATTTATTATTACAAACGTCTGATAATTTTACAGTGGAGTGTGTTTTGAATTACAACACCTAATTTGCATTCTGTGTGGATTCTTATAAAAGAATGTTGCCTCGAATAAGATTTATTTTAAAAAAGAATCTAAGGTATCTATTACATTTCTTTAGCTACAGTTTTCTGTAGCTAGTAATACATTAATATTTTGTCATATTTTGGTAAAATCACTGAGTAACAGTGACAATTTACAGCCATACTAGAGTGGCGATAGTGGGAATCGGTGTTAGCTGTAGATCCCTCTGTTTAGCCATTGTTTTCTTTTCCTTTCCTTAACACCTCCTCCAGGGGGGACGGTGTGAGCTACGCCCGCCTCCAGCACCAAAAGCAGGGTGACGAGGAGAAGCTGACAGGAACCACTAGCTGGGAGGCCCAGTAACTTTTCCCACCCAAAATCCAGAAGCGAAATGCACCTTCTCTTCTCTTTCAGCTGCTGATCATAGTTACCTGTTATGGAATCACATGGATTATGTTCTCTATGTTGGTTTTACTATATTGTTTTAAATTATTTTCCAAAATAGTTTTGTCTGTTACTGAAATATCAAATGTTAAAATTGTCTAAGTTTTTTTTATTTTTAACTAATTTTGTGAGTGGTCAGGTCTACTGTGATTTTATCCAAAGACTACTGAAAATAATAGGATAGAAAGAAACGATTAGTAAGAAAATGCAAGAAATATTTTGATAGTTTGATTTAATCACAGTAATCGTTCGTAACCCTAGCAACATTTTCAGTTGTTGGTAGTAGAAAAGTTTCTCATTGGATCCACTCTGTTGGGGTTCGTTTTGGAAAAAGTGCATGTTAAGTTAGTTAAATGCTTATTTATCACCATACAAACTGGTATAACATCTCATTCTAACAATGTCTGAATGCATGAATAAGTGATTTCTAAGTATGGAACTTTTTCAGTGTTTTTGCTTGATAATGTGACAGAACAGCCAGTGGTAAAGTTCAGTGTGTGGTGTTAAAAGTAACAGCTGGATGACATTACTGGCCATTCTACTCTTTAATATCAAAGTGCTCATTGGTTTTTAATTATTCTTTGCTTGAGTAAACCACTGGGATTGTCTGTTTAAGTCAGATGTGGCACAAGTTTTTAAAATCAATTCAGGGAATCTTGTTTATTTATGTGTAGTGTTTCTTCAATAAAATGCCACGTCCATTTAGTGGGAAAGCACTGGACAATCATTCAATACTATGAGACGCAGCTGTGATTTAATATTTTCAGATATGGTTCTTATTGCCAGATTTGCTCCGGTTTGCTCCATGACAATGTACACAATCTAACTAGTCCTAGTATGAACACATACAGTACAAGAGACTGAAAAGTTAATCTTAACCAGTCTTCCAGTCATTCAGGTGTTTCCAGACTTTTCTCGGTATTAAACATTAATTCTTTGCATGCTATTTGTAGGTGTTCATAAATTTTAGAGATTTTGGAAGTTTGAACAATAATATACGCAAAAAAAATGCAAAAAACAGCATAATCATGGACAATTCAATGTCTTCCACTAAATGTTATTTGTGACAACAAAGCCCCATCATTGAGGACATGGAACGATATACCCTGAATATCTGCATTTGCCTGTTAAATTACGCAGCTGTTCTGTCTGCTATGACCATCACTTCAACAAATGCTTTAAATGCAGCATGTAGCTGCTTTTTCGAGAATTTCACATGAGTTTGTTAATTATTCAAACAAAGCACATTTAAGACACTTATGGCATATTTATCATCGTCATAATCATGGGGACCCAGCTACCTACCCTGGAGGATGGTAACTTTACACACAACCCATCATACCCTTCTTACCCAGGTAGTAACTATCCCACCAGTCTGCTATATTTCTGTTTTAGTTTCATGTTGCCGTGCAGCATCATGATACCAGATAAGAGGAAGCAGGAAAAATGGGCAAGGTTAAGGATCTGAGCGACTCTGACAAGGGCCAAATTGTGATGGCCAGACAACTGGATCAGCACCTCCAAATCAGCAGGTCTCGTGGGGTGTTCCCAGTATGCAGTGGTCAATACCTACCAAACGTGGTCCAAGGAACAGCTGGTGAGCTGCCAACAGGGTCATGAGTGTGCAGGGCTCAATGATGCACATGAGGAGCGAAGGCTGGGCTGTCTCATCCAACTCTTTGGTACTAGTTAATGGTTAAGTTTGGTGTTAATGAGATGCTCTATGGATGGCATGGGGGGCAGTGATTAGCACTGCTGCCTCATACCTCTTGGACCTGGGGTCAAGTCTCTGCCAGGATTCTGGCTGTGGAGTTTGCATGCTCTCCCCATGTTTTTGTGGGGTGTCCCCCCACAGTCCAAAAGCATGCTAAGCATAATTGGAGTTGTGAAACTGGTGTGGATGGCGTGTGTATAGACCATGAGATTGGTTGGTGCCCCAACCCGGGTCGTCTCTGTGTTTTTCTTATGCATTTGAATGACTAATTCCACACAAGAATTTCACTTTGGGGATAAAGGACTCTGAATATGAATAAAAATTTCACACATATCTGAATTGACAGAATGGTTCCATTTACCTCCTGCAACAGGTTTCTGAGCAGATGCTTTGCGTTCAATCAGTATGCATTTATATGGCCTTATATAGCCAATTTGTCAGACTTACAAACTAAACAATATTTATCAGATGAAGGACATAACTGACTAAAATCGCTGCTACAGTGATGGGCCACACCTGCTGCTGCAGCCTGACAAGCCTAAAGAAATTTTGATTCTCCTAGGGCTTTAAACTGCACACCCTGCCAAATCATAAGCTCTCATTACAAACACTTCAATACTGCAACCACACACTCTCCTTCACCAAGCCACCAAACAAGGAGCCATGACTTTTCACCTCGTCGACGTTCCTCAAGTTAAAATTTATTGATACTAATTTATTAATACAAAACAACTGGAATAACTGCACAATTTTCCAAAAAACAGCTTTCTGAAAGCTTGCATATTTTAGGTAGGGACAAGCCTGAATCGGCAATCTGGTACCATGACAGATATCCAGGGTTGTGTTTCTACGATCAAAGAGACAAAATTATGTGGAATCACTTTTCAGAGAATGAACATAGCTCCAGGCTCCAAGTTGGAGTTTGTGAGAGTTTTTAGACATTTTTCTTCTTAGTGGAAGGTCTTGGTGTTCTCTTACACTTGTCCACAGCCCCGTTTCTGTATCCTTCCTTTATGGATAATTCCCACTGCTTCTTCACTAATGTGTAGAGTCGCATCGTCGCCTGGGCATCTTGTACCTGCAACATGTGACACAGGGTGTCAGAACACATGCTCCAAATTCCAATCTCTCAAGAAATGTAAAAATGCGCAAAAGTTCTTACAGAAGAGTGTTCACCCTGCTGAACTTTGACATTGAGTATCTTCTCACAGAGAAGCTTAAGTGAGGGACGACCACTCTGTAGGATGAGGTAAAAAGGTGTTAAATCTATTTCTGACAAATGAATAGTTTATTCCCCCTCTTCCTCATGCCTTTTTCCTGGTACAACCTTCACGATAGACTTGAACGGCTTGTACTTCTGCGTGTCCCTGATTTTCTTTTTGGGGTGATCCAGAAGCAAGATCTGCCAGAGAAAGACAGTGACTCCCATAAATTATTTAAGATTATTGTATTCTTGCACAAACACTAACAACAACAGCAGTATACCTTGAGGTCATTATGAATGGCATGGCCCACGAGAATTCTTCCCTCTAAAATCTCTAAAACTTCTTTCTGAACAGTTTTGAAGTCTTCTCCTGTAATTCATAAAAAAAAAACACAAATTAATTTGTATGCATTGTAGTTCTGTTCCACACATATGAGTAACTCTTTAATAGATAACCATTTGTACATTCTCCCACTGCTCACCATTCTTTATATCCTGTGGACGAATACCACTAACATGTGTTCTGTAGTCGGTCACTCGTTCGGTGGGCTTGACGTATTTGTCATAAACACACTTGCCGAACTGATTCACCATTGAGACTCTGGCTACTATGCTGTCCTGCCCTTCAGGCCCAACTCCAACCATCTCACAGTCCATGGCCACCGCTTTTGTCAGCCTTCATAAACAGAATTTCAAAAAGAATTGTCAATATCTGTACATCTGCCTTATTAAAACAGATAGGTAATGTTGCATATACTAGTTCCAAGTCAGAAGTATGGATTGCTCTTTTTAAATATACATTACAGAATTCCTAAAAGGACAGGGGGAAATATTTAGGCATTTCAGTCATTTAACACTTGTTTTGTACTTTCATGGGCATGAGATTCCAGTCCATCACAGGATACACACTCTTGGCAATTTAAGGCTGATTTATACTTTGGTTCAAAATCTACAGCATCAGTACAGCATAGGTATGCGTAGCTGTATACCCTACTCTGTACCCTAACACCATAAGTAGCCGCATAGCCACGTACTCTATCCCATACCTTACGCAGTACCATAGGCCCAAGTAAACCCATACCCTACGCCGTAGTCTGACACGCACCTCCTCAGAAATGTAACTTCAGGCTACAATCTGGGTATTCTATAGAATAAATCAGCCTTTACAGTTACCAATGCACCTATTACTATCATCAATATAGGTGACACTTACCCGTCAAAAGCCCTGGATTTTACAAGACTGCTTTCTATAGACTTCTGATCCATCCTCCTTGTTCTTTGCCGGTTGCGAACTATATCAGCAGCATCTGTTCCCACAGCAGCCTCAATATCATCTGGATCGACATCATCAAACCAGATGTCATTTCTGAGCAAATGCCATGAAAATAAGAAGACGTATGTGGTTGCAATTAGTCTCAATGCTAAAATACACACTTATAACAAATGGATGCAAGGAAATGCACATCTTCAAATTACTGCATGTTACTTGTACAATACATGAAAGGCAACTGACAGTCTAGCAGTACCATTACACCAAGTCCAAAGGTATCTGACTGATTAACATCTATATCCAAAATGCACCACAGTCATCATAAACACGATACTACTCGACCCGTACTCTGTTAGCTTCTTCTTGGCTTCCTGATCAAATCTGTTATTTTTGTTTTGCTGTCTGTTATTGTATATGGGTGTCCGTCCATTGATGCTTTTCCTTTTCCGTGTGTTCGACTGTTCAGATTGAACGAATAATTTGTCCTTTTGGGTAGATGCAGGAAGCAATCCCTGTTTTGCTGTTTGCTGTTTCCCATTCTTCGTTTCCTTTATTAATTGAGCACTGGTTCCCTTCGCTGGAATGTCTTTTATGGGCTTCCCTTCAACTTTGCTCTTATTCGAAATCGAGCCCCTGCCTTGCCGTTTATATTCCAGTTCTTGCACCTTTGTGTTCAATTTTAATACCTGCAAATCACAGTAAAAATTTAAACAGCTGGGCAGAGACCGTAAGAACAATGCATACAGAACTGAGCTGAAAATTTACTTTGTTGGTGTCGAATCGGGATGGTACAGTATACTCATTTTTACCTCTTGTAGGTTCTTCCAGTTTGTCGAAAATTGCTGGGAATCACTCGGTGGAAGTAGAGCGTTGCTCTTAATTTTCACGTCTTCTACAGCATTTTTCACAGCATTTCCCCCGTATTTTTTCCTCTTCGCCTTTTTATACTTTTTTGTCGAAAGTGGCATTGTCGTAGAAATTGTAGTACAATTCTTTTTTTTCGCCTTCACCTTGGACATTGCTTCTAAAATATATTGTAAATAAAATATGATGTGCAACAGCCTAGAATTTTCGTTAACAGTACAAGACCTTTCTTGAGATTAAAGAACATTAGACCGTTAGCAGACTTAACTCAAATTTCGTGATCACATATTATGTACAATAAAACGACTTTAACTGTAATACTAAGTTAAATTTTAACTTGTTTTACTGTAACACAATATCGTTTCAATATGACATCTTCTCCGGAGAGCCCGAAATATGAATTACCTGTACAGAACTAAAAATCTACTCAAGATTCACCCGCATACTTCTTCCAAAACGCACATGTGAGCTGAAGTACATCCGTGTGGTGCAGCGGTTAAAAGGTCCCCACAGGAAACATTTTACGGCACTGAAAAAAGGCGTGTGAACGCTTTTTAAATAGTATTGCCAGTTATAAAAATTCTATTACTTATCCTGAGAAGACGGGTAGTAATTCTACTGAAACCGTATGCGCTAGGCAAGTGACTGACATATTGGTCTATTAATCTTCGAACCTCTGGGAGGAAAATATTAACATCACCACAATCACTACTACTACAACTACTACTACCACCACCACAAATAATAATAATGATAATAATAATAATAATAAATAGGTAAACTGTGACTCCATGGATTGCACAGCGCGTGTACCTTGTGTAGAACTGTTATCCCGTGCTTATACAAATGTGAACAAGAATTAAATCAATTTAACTAAAATTAAGGTCTTAAACTGTATTTTAAAACGATAAAATATTACCTAAATCTTTGTAGCAATTTTGCAATAGTGTACAGATTACCTGCATGGCCGGAAAATGAATATTTGCAGAGAAATTCACTTTCTCTTCTATTCAAAACATGCCAGTACAGTATATTTGAATATACGAATGGAGTTATATGTCTCATTAATTTCACTAGCAGTGTATGTTAAATTTCTAGGTCCATGCATTTTTATGTTTCTCTATTTAACTACCTACCTTAGTCATGGCTTGCACCATACCACTGAATACTAAAACATGAAAAAATAAAAATAGCCTATTAATGCATTCTTAAAACCAAATTTGGACTAATTAAAAATTAAAAAACGAATGAAAATAAAATTATTTGAAAACTATACTAATATATTAATGAAAAGGAAGAAGCATTTCAGCATCATTGTGTGTGGGTATGTGCATATGTATGTGGCCAGCGATGAACTGGCATCCTGTGCAGAGTGTATATCCCGCTCTTATTCCCTGTGCTACCTGCCAGACTCGTGACCGACTGAACCAGCCATTTGTATTGCCATTATAGTACATGCATAATACATGTAGGTCATCAATCTTTCCAATTCCTTTAGCATTCTTGAGCTCATTATTATTATGGGCTGCTGATTCAGATTAACCGAATGCTGTGGCAGAGCATGACCACCAGATGGGACTAGATAACGCCTCCAGAATATTATGGTAAACGGTAAATAATGTACCTGTAAAATTATCATTTGAGATTTTTCAATGTTTTAATCATCCATTCGTTTTATAACCTTAGTCAAGGTCACGGAGGTGGTGGTGGGTGGTATTTTGGGGGGGTCTGGAGTCTATATAAGCAAACACAGAGCAAAGGCTGTGGTATAGGTTTGGCGGGACACCAGCAGAGACGGATTATTTGATGGGCACTATATTTACATCAGCATGGACATTCAGGTTTTGTGTCACCAGCCATCCCATTTTCCCGAGGCGCGGTGGGGCTCTTCGTTGAGGCCCATGGCGCAGCATAGCCTATGTATTCATCCATCCCTGGATGCCAGTCCATCACAGCACATACACACGTGTCTGCCAACTCTCAAGCATCTGGCATGACACTCACGCTTTCTGACTCTCACGTCTTTATAAACCTAAAATTAGCTACATCAAAAGCAAACCCACAGACTATTTATAAGGTGTTACAGGCATGTAAATGCGTGTGCCTGTGTGTGCGGACGTGAATCTCATTCCAGGCTGCAAACCAAAATTGGCAGTCCTGTACTCACACGCAATCACACCCTACGAGCACATCAATGTAATTAACAGATTAGCACATCATGACTAATTAACATGGATCCTATTGCTTTACACTTAGCAGTTATCAGCAGCCTACATTATTCAAGCTAACCGTGCCTAATGGTATTCGTGTCCTACTTAGGACGAAACCATTCAAATAAAAGAAAAAACAAGAACCCACAATTTTGGAGACATACATATCGATGAGTGAACTGGCACAGCAGAACACACTTTTTTAGCAGTACTCGCCACTGGCCGCTCGCCTTTCTACTGGTGCGGGAGCGCGCACGTGCAGCTGTCAGATGCTAGAAGCGCGTACCCGCGCCGCACTCAGAAGATTATGCTGCTGCTTCTGGCCATTTTGTAGAGCACAGAATGAGGGGGTGAAGGACCTACACACAGAAGCAAGATAATAGGGAGAAACGTTTGCGAGCGTACAAAAAAATTCAACACAGATCGGCAGCTGCCCTGAAACACTCGTGCACACAGTGGATTATTACCAGGAAATTGCTTTGAAACCATGAGCTGGGGGATAGAGCTATGGGTAAGTGAAGTATATATGATGTGAGTTTTATATTCATTTTTAGGACATGGCAGATTTATAGTATTAGTGACTGAATCCTTGTTGAGGGATTGAAACTGAACTCTTTGGTTATGAAAATCGATTGGCTAAATATAGGGACATCGGTTTTTCATGGGTGGCTACAAGTGAGTGTAAGGCAGCCTCTAATCACGTAGCAGTGGACGGATGAAGGCAGACACTCGCAACCTCATCTTTAACGTGCCTGTCATGATAAACAGGCAAATGCGGCTCTTTATTCGCGCGGAATCGCGTCTGATCGAGATACACGACTCACACCAACTTTAATCAATCCTTATTATTTGCAAAATTCATTTTGATTTAAACAGTCCTGCATATCTCTTGCTCTTGGACTCCAAGCGTTATAACACTCAGCATCTATTTCCTGTTATTTTCTGAGATATGTGAGTTGTACTGAAAAGCTAACAGCTTGGGAATCGTAAATACGATGTGGTTTATAAGGCGACAATCGATATTTTTTAATGGTATGACCAAAGTCACCAAGTACTATCCAGGTCTCATTCATTGTATTAAGGTGATACTCAGGCATCTCTCGTCTTTCATTAAATGTAGCCGAATACCTTTCGGAGGAACTTGCGAAATTATTGCGTTTTATAAATAATATGAAAATAAACGACAGTAGGCTAACATTATTATTAAACAAAATAATAACTATATAGAAACGAAACAAATTTGTAGACAAAATTTATAAACTAATGTCATCTCATCTAGCACTTAACTGGGAGTTGTACTACTTTTTCATAATATATCGAATGTTACACGTAGCAAATACTAGGGAGACTATACTTTATCTCTTTAGTATTTGCTAAGTACATCATTTAGTGCATTAATAATATTATTACTGATCACCAACTGATTATACTGAAAATGAATTCCATACTTCAACGGGAACAGTTCTGTAACATAGGTATTATGTGAGCTATAGAATAACATTTAAATATGGCATCAATCTGAAAATCTGTAGTAATTGTAAATTTTAAAAGAAACGATTCCATGATAAACGTTCAAGCTGGAGGAGAAGGATCTTAGTCATGAAGCATCGCAGCCTGTCCGGCACCATAGATGGCAAAAGCCAGTCCATCCTCAAAGCATCCAGATTAGTCTGCAAGGTTGATTCAGCGTGGCGTTGTTAAATTAATCATATTAAAACCACTTGTGTCCAGCATTCATCTTTCTGAAGCCTTTGGTTCAGCCAGAACATTTCGAAATTTGGTGCTACGTGTCTGTGTTTAGCGTTTTTGTTGCTCGCTACATTAAAATCAAAGGGATTATTGTCACATGTTTTAAATAGGCTAGCCGTCACTTATTTCTGAGGTGGATTAGTTTGACTTTGGGTCTCATTTATAATCTTAGGAATTTCTGAGAATGTTTAATTTTGAGAATATATCGGTTTTGCTGAATAAAGCGACACCGACAAGCGAGCTCTCCCATCGCCAAACCCCCCAAGGACGGTTTGCAAACTGCGAAGCTCTGACTTTTCTACACTTTATTTGTACATAATGTTATTGTTTAGCACAACGTTGTTGTTTAATGTCATATTTACAGTGTTCTTATTTCGTGGTGTTTTTACAGAATACGTGTATGTTAAAATCCGCTGTGAGAGAGTTTAATCTGGTGGGGTAAAATTCCTAAACCTGTGCTCAAATATATATCCCCAGACAAGTGTCTTAAACTTCGGCATGGGGAGTGTAAGGATAAAAGACTGCAGTTTCTATTTTTACTAATAAGCAGTGAAGGCCAATAAAAATTTCTTATAAAATTAGCATTTCCAGTTCATGCACAAATGTATCCTGCTAAATGCTTATTGCAATAGCAAATTAACTCCAGGAATTTCTACATCATATCCTCCTGGTGATTTTCTTTGGACGGACTGTCATGCACGGTTTTGATTCTGCTATCACACGAAGACACAAGTCAACAGTCGATCTGTGAGACATACAAGCCACTCGAAATAATAGCAAGAGAGCATGTACTGTAAGATGGGAAATGATTAGTCATTCTAAGTAAGAGTTACTGACTGTAACAGCTCGTGTGCTGCAGTGCTGGGCCCAGTCCAGCCATTTCCACAGCCATGTGTGGAGAGGGTTCCGCTAATTCTCAATTTTTAGAGCTGAGAGCAATTTCCAGTAGATGGGACAGTGGCCATCTTTGAGCGGCTCCATAGGGAGAATCTGTACCTTCATGGAAACCAGCTGCTGGACAGTGTGGTACAGAGAGGCCCCCAGAAGGGGGAGGGGCTTATCTCCTTGACTTTTGACACCATTCACGGCTGCAGTTCCGCTTCATGCAGATGGGTCAACTTTTCTTTCTTTCTTTTTGTAACATTTACCTTCCGAGTGTAAACCATTAGTTCAGGCAGAGAATTGCAATTTTATGGGTGTTGACACCAACTTTTTAAACTGGGATCTATGCTGTTAGGTTTAGGAAGAGCACTGGATGTATTTTGCTTGTTGCTAGGCGATGCAAGTTTTCTATTCATTCAGTGTCATTATTATTATTATTATTATTATTATTTATCTATTTTCTCTTATTTGGTACAGAGCCACTGATACTGTAACCTAGGAGCTGTATGGCAGGGGACACTCCAGACCACATCCAATTCCCTCACAGGCATGTACACAGACACACAATTTGCAGCCAACATTTCATGTTTCACCTATTGGAAAATAAACACCCCAGACAGCGAATGGGGGCCTGTACTACTGGCTTATCGGGGTAACTTGTTGGATTTATGGTAGTCTGGGCAAAATGTAGTATGAAGTCCATTTAAACTGTGTTACCTTAAATCCGACAAGTTACCCCGATAAGCCAGTAACCCCCCTTCGTAGTACTTGCCACTGGAGTGGGACTTAAATTAGCGACACTGGATGGCTGAGCCGAAAGTAGCACTGCCCATGTAGCCACCCCTAATTCAGAATGGCATAAACATACATACATCTTCTGTGACCACTTGTTATGTTCTGGGTCAACTGGGGGTCCAGAGTCTATGGGCACAAGGCAGGGAACAACACAGGGTGAGGTGCCAAACCATCACACTCACCACTGACTTAGACACCTGCCAGAAATTTGGTAAGTCTAATTAATCTCAACCTGTTTTTGGTCCTTGGAGGGTATCCAAAGGAAACCCCCCGATGACAGGGACCCATGATACTCGAACCCTGTTCCCAAGGGTTTGAGGTAACAGTGCTAACCACTGCCTCCCATGCCCCTCCCTGACATAAGCATCAGATACTTAAAGAATGTAAATTGTTCTCAGTGTTTTTGAAGACACAACTACTTTTGAAACCTTTCAGAGTATTATTTTGTTTGATTTGTTGTGATAGTTGTTCAGTGATGACAGAAAGACGTAGAAATAGCATTGACCATGACAACTCTTTCAGAAACCTCTTCAGGTAATCCAAGTAGTCTTCTTTTATTCTAACATTTGAGACCCTCAAATACACCAAACACGGTTTTATTTCTCCTTCCAGATCAGAGGGTGTGTGGCTGTGGTTTATAGAATTGCATTGTCATAGCTAATTGGAAAAGAAAATAAAACAAAAAAGAAAATATACCATCCATTTTCTGATCACTTATCCACATCACGGTTACTAGAAGCCCAGAGCCTATTTAGGACGGAGGGCAGTTTATCACAATGGATGGTATTCAGTGTAAACAAACTAGCCAAACATGTTAGGGGGCTTAAGAAGCTCCTATTGTTTCTATGTGGTGTTTGCAGTGTCAGTGGCTTTTTAATATAGGATTAAAAATCCAAATCGGACATGTATTCTGAGAACTTCCTATTAGAATTTTGCTTCAAGAAACACACTCTATTTGGTGTTGATTACAACCTGGTGGAACAGATTTTTTTTTGTTGATAATACGTGATCTCCTACTAAATGTCGGTGCTATGCATTTCAGTCTTGCTGTCTAGCTAAAAAGTGAGCACTAATTTCAGTTTGCTATGCATATCGTAATGTTGGCCTTTCCTCTTCAGCATTGTATATCGTAACATCTACAGTAGATACTGCCAGTCAAACACTATTCTGTATTTTTGCATACTTTTTGATGAACTTAAAACAAATCATGTTACCTTTGGTTAAGTCAATGACTGCAATGACCTTATGTCTGCATTATATCTGCAATGAGCTGCAAGTCATCCCCCTCGCACACAGCAGTGTCAGCGCTCCTCGTTCATCCACTGTGCATACTAGGCCAGCGTTGGTGTGTGTTTTTGCACCTGGCCTAATTTACAGTGTGAAAAGATATCAGGACTGCGTGAGCACAGGTGCTGAATGAACTGTTTTTTAGCTATATAAATGTGCCATGTGTAAGATGTCCGCTGTTACATGATCCAACTGCTGATTTACGGATGCTAAATAACTGAGTTTTTGCGATTTAACAAAACTGACTTTCTGTGGGTGTGACTTGTGCAGAGATATTCATCTCCAGCAGCGCTTCCCCTTTGACAGAAGAGACCATAAATTGGCCAGAATACTGCAGCAAAGTCTTTAATGGTCCACGGTCCTCGAACAGACAGGCTGCAGAGCGGATGTTGTCTTTTAAGTCTTCACTTTTTATAACCTCATGTCTTCTGAATGTACTTGCACCTTCCTACTTGCACTCTTATGGTGTTAAGTTAGTAGCAGACCCACACACCCACACACACACACATGCATGCACACACACACACACACACACATGCACTCACACACACACACACACACACATGCCCTACTGCATGGATCCTCTATAGCCGCTGATCGCTTGACTGTCTGTATCTTGGGAGATATCTGACAAAATATGAGAGCTGGAGATTCACTCCCCTGAAGATGCTCAGAATGATTTTAGGATGTCAGTAACCGGTGATTTGTCATTTAGTCTAAATGTTATGAAGCTTCCACCATAACAGTGAATAGAAATGAGTATGTGAATGATTATGTTAAACCGACATTTTGTTCAGTCAAAATCTACATGCTGAGCATTGTCAGGTTTACATAAAAAGAATGTAAGCCTATTTCTTTGTTCTTATTTCGGCAGCTGTAATAGTTTATAATTACTTGACAAGTAACTTGTAGGATGTTCCTTTAGTCATATTTTCATCTTCTCACATGTCTTTCATCACTATACAGGTGACAGAATAAATCACTCACCACTTGTCAGAAAGAACTAGAAGCTAAAGCTAACACCAGCAAATTAAACAGAAAATTATGACTGGATTGAACGTGTTTGCTCGAAAAAATCTTATATCAGTTTGATTTAATATGTTGTAATAATTACTCATAGACTCAAAAACTTTTAGATTATGTAGAGGAATTCTTAAAAAATAACGACTACAAAAGTTAATGTCATCTGAAGTTGCAGAAGAATTGTGCTGCAGTTTTTGAGTCGTTAATTGCTGAGTGTAAGGTAATTGTTAATGTAATTAACTGCATTTTAGAACATTTTAGAATCGAAAGAGAGCATCTCTCTTGTGCCAGAATAAATATATAGGACAATGGTTTTGACATTGCAAAACCAGAAAAGAAGGTTTGCTAGGATGAAAGACAGTAGTGACACACAGCCACAGACAGTGACAGCTTGGAGTCACAGTGCTGATTTTGAATAACAGACAGGTATAGCCTGGAGTCACAGTGCTGATTTTGAATACTCTTTGAAAACATGCATTTGGTAGGATTTTATATTGTTCTGTTTTTGTCATAATTATACATTGACACATTTTTCTCTGAATGTTTTTGGTTCAGGAAGGAAGTCACCAAAATGACTTGAGCTCCTGGTGTTTACTGCAGATTGAAATGCAAACCTTTCACATATTTTTTGAACATTTGATTTTGGCTGTATTCTTATTGTCTTTCTGGCTTCATTTTTAAGTATCAAAGTATGTTACATTGCATTCGGTGTACTTTACTGGTGCAGCGGATACAACAGGAAGTGAGCAAGTTAATTGAAACCAAATTTTCTTATAACAGCAAATGGGACATAACGCCCTAGGGGTGTGTAAAAATGGAAACCAATCATTTTTTCCCCCATAAGGTTTAAAACCAGCCCACCTAATTTCCTACACATCTGAGTTTCTGTAAAATAAATTGTGATAACCTGCTGTAAAAACAGTTTGCAAAAGGTTCCAGCTTTTAAAAGGATTGGTGCTGATTACTTCCACGCTATGCCATGGATTGTTGATCTCTGTTGCACAACTGCAGTTTGACGTGCCAGTCATTCAAAACACAGTCTATTTAAGCGACTGGCAATTATGAAAATCATCTGTAGCTTATTGGTTTGTTTCTTTTGTTGCATCTGAGTGTTTGTTTCTGGTTTTAGGCCAGGAAGAGCAGAGGTTATGTGGTGAATGGCCGATGTTGAGTGCTTAGACTTACGGAATTATTGAAGGATCGATACAGGAAAATGGATACAGTGTCCAAAGCATTTGTATCCATTTGGATTGTGGGTCTGAAACAAAACTTACGTAACCAGCCCTTGTTTCTGCCCCTTTGGAAGTGTTAAAGTTTCCTGGCTCACACAAAACTATGAATGGATTACTGGCAGCTAGGAGAGGAATTAATGATGATCAGTTGGTTTTATAAACAAGCATGTTGGAAGCCTCTCAAGTGAAATTTATTAGCATCCTTGTTCCACATTGTAAGCTTCTCTGTATTGTTTCTTTGGGATTTTTGAAAACATCATATTCTGTTGTGTGGAATGCAGCGTAATTGAAAATAAGAATTTCTTCTTGTAGTTCACAGTCATGTTCCTTTTTTGATTTTTAAACATGTGCACTGTGAAGGAACTGCGGTTATGGTAAGCTCACTGGCCCATTTACCAGAAGACTTCCTTCTTTTGTAGAATCTTTAAGTGAAATATGTAACCTCGATTCCATCACTCCAGCATCCAGCAGGCCAAACAGGTGAGACATAAAATATAAAAGCTACTTCGGACTTTCTTCATTAATGCATCTTCTGATCTGGTAGTTCCGAGAGAAATACAGAGAGAAATAGAGTACAAGCTGCAGTGTTTAGTAATAGCCATACATATTTCTGTCTGTTTACAGTGCTTGGGAGAATTGAATTTATATTCATTGACAAAAAATGTTAAACACCTAGACGGAGTGGCACAAATGAAGCTGCACGTGGTGCAAGGTCATGTGACTGTATCACAATGATCATAGTATCAGATCAAACACACAACATAGTTGGCAGTATGGGCACACGACTAGTCCCATCGCTGATCTGCATGTGTGCCGAATTACAGTGGTACCTCGGTTCTCGAACTTAATCCGTTCCGGACTCCGGATGGAATCCTAAAAAGTTCGAGTTCTGATAGAATTTTTCCCATAAGAAAAAGTTTTTTCCCCAGTCCAATCATTGAGTGCATTCGACTTGCTTACAGCGCTGGCTTAAGGCAACACATTCTGACACAATGCATTACGGTTAGATGCATTACGGCCTCTCATCCGGCTGCACAAACTGGAACTGCCTCCATGACGACACCCCTTTGCCCTTATTGGCTGAAGAGTTACACGCATGACGTTTGTATCCCAGGCAGTTCCAATGTGTAATCTGCTATTTCTCCCGAATAAGTTTAAATAAATTACATAAATGCTCTAATAGTACACATAAGTTAGTGGTTTATTTAATATTACTTACTGTAATGTTGCGCTGCTTTATTTGATTAATCGTCCAGTCTGTGAGGAAGGCATTCAAGTAAGAATTGCATTGTAGTATGACTCATTTCCTGACGCATATAATTTATATTAGACCAGCGTTCACGGTTCGACTACTGATATTCACTTCAAGTTCTAGTTCAAACTGGTTTGATCGACTTTCAAGAAATTCAAGTTCTAGTGAGTTATATCCAAATCGGACCATTACTTCTGGGTGCTTCACGTTTGTTGTCATTGAGTGTTTTTTGACATTTGTTGTGGAGACTTCAACATATTGAATGATTTTGGACATGATTGACAGATTTTGATGGCTTGTTACAAGATATTGTCTGTCATACCGATTGTGTATCGATACGAAACATGAAACCTAGCACTGTTTATTTCTATTGTTCACTTGGTATATTTTCATTGTGTGGTCTGCCACCAGTCTACGGGAGCGAGCCTGTTAGCCTGCTAATACCTAAATCTGTTGCTAGGAACATGCAGTCTGTCTTAATTTCCTCAGGAGCTGAGGAAAGTAGTTTAAAAACAAATTGTTTAGTAAGGGGATAATCACTTCATGTGCTAGAAGCCGCTGGTCACAAACACACCCGTTCAGAGAGGTGGTCCGATGTGGAAAACACGTGACTGATGATTTGATTGCAGGTCTTGGTACTTAAAATAAGCTTCATTTCATTTAAAACTCATTCTTAAAAAATGTTGAAAGCGTGATTGTTTATAAAATGAATCTTACAATACAGACAGTTTAAAATACAGGCAGTTTCCAGGTTAGGTACAGTACTGCATGCAGTTACTTTTCTTATTACTGTATAATTATTATTGTTACTTTGTACTATATTATGATTTTTCCATTGTACTTGAACTTGAAGACAGATTTAGGCAGCGTATCTTGGTTGTAACCTGGGGACTGCCTGTACCTTAATGTAACCTGAAAAAGCACCTGTACATTTGTTTTTAAACAAATAAACTGTTCTACTACTGTGAAGAAACCACATCTATCTTGTGTCTTTCTTCTAAGTAGTTGAATAAAAGTTCACATACATACCAGTCAGTCACTGTTGATTAACTCTCCATGATGAGGAAATGACCTTTTGCTTTGTTTCAACCCAAATTCTGAATTCATGACCCTAAAGGGTGAAGTTGAAAGTTTTTTGAGTGTTTCACTTCTTTCTGTAAATGAAAAGGTCAGGAAACTTACAGGTGGTGTTAGATTAACCATGGATACTGGTAAGGGTGATCTGTTTGTTAAAGCCCAGCAATTAAAGGTAAGTTAGGAGTTACGTTTTACATTTTGTAAAATATAAATTTCAAATTCACTAATTTCATTCAGTATTTTTGTACAAAACTTCCAATTAACTTCCCATTGCTCAATGAATTGACTTCCACATCCCAAATTTGAACAAGATGTATTATGATATACTGGCGTGGGGTATAAACTGTGTAGCTTTTTGGATGCATCGTTAAAAAATGTAGCTTTGTGGTTATGGGTTTAGTCTTTCAGGTTATGTAGCCTCTTTTTCAACGTGTTTCTCATTCAGATTAGGCTCATAACTGGTTTTTGGCCGAGTGTGATTGGACTTGTAACTGGTTTTTGGTGGAGTGTGATATCCATCCAGCACCTGCCGTACCTGCAGGCTGATGGTGCTGTTTTATTGACCGTGTTCATGCCGTGCCTCATGTCACAGTGAGAGTCCAGAGCCCTCTATGGAGTGAAAGCTCAGGAGGGTGCAAGAACGTGATGTGTGCATACCTTTGTTTAGTTAAGAAAAGGATTTCCACTGCTATTCATAGCTTGAAAATGACATTACATGTATGTGCAACTTGTCCAAATTTATTGAGAGAAGTTAATTTTCATATTTTTAAAAAAGGGGTGTTGCAGTTAAACTTGCTGTACTATTTTTGAGTTCTTACCCAGGGGTTCTTATTTCCAGGGGTCGGTATCAGAAAGCCAGACTTCTTGCTTAATCAGATAACTTGTTGTATTTAAGGAAGCCTGGCCAAAATATAAGTGAATGAAGATAAAGTCCATTTAACTGGAGTACCTTAAGGCTAAGCAAGAAATTCGGCTTCATGATACAAACCTCAGCTCTACAGGCTCTGTGTTATCCTATAGCTGCACTAATCAAGGAGTCAGCTGACATTTAAGGGTGCATTCTACTGGACAACACAGTGTCCACTGGCTGTGGAGTGTCCATCACCCGTTTGTTGGCTGTTGTTGTTAAAGCTCGCCTGGATGGTGTCCAGCTAGTTCCTCTGGTCAAAGGAATGACTTTTCTAAATAAACTGCACATCGATGGAGAGAGGGAGAATTTGGATGCATTTGCTCTGCATCAGTTAGCCCGGTCCAGGATTTCATGGATTTTCTTTTTCTAGGTTTTCTTTTGGCTGATAGAACACGGGAAGTTGGTTGTGTGCCTGGATTGTAGTTCCTTGTGGGAGTGTGGAGGGGTAGATCTTCACAGCAAATACATCTACAGCTAAGCACAGCTTCCCCAGCTTACAGGTTGGCTCTTTGGGATGGGCTCATTTCTGTGTATGTAGTTTGCATGTTCTCACCATGCTGAGGATCTGAGGTTACTCCGGATTCTTGCCAAAATCTGAAGAAATGCAATTAGTTGAACTTGTG
The DNA here is from genome assembly GCA_019775955.2 of Pollimyrus isidori. Taxonomy (NCBI): domain Eukaryota; kingdom Metazoa; phylum Chordata; class Actinopteri; order Osteoglossiformes; family Mormyridae; genus Pollimyrus; species Pollimyrus isidori. The sequence goes on along the minus strand of JABFDZ020000118.1, from coordinate 14,900,703 downwards.
TGCATGTGTATTTTTGCGTATGTATTAGGGTCAGTTATTTATCACATGGTGGGGTCCAAATGTCCCCACAATGTGAATAAAAGCCTGCTTTTTGACATTGTGGGGACCATTTTTGGTCTGGTGCTAAGTAGGGTTGGAGTTGGGTTGGGGTAAGGGTGTCACTGTTGGGATTAGGCTTTTGCCCATACAAATGAATGAATGGTCCCTACAAAGATATGTGTGTATGTCTGTTTGCCATGCATTGGATGGGCATCTCATCCCAAGTGTTCCCTGTGGCTGGGACAGGCTCCTGCCCACCCTCCCCCCCTATTCCCTGATATATATGCCCTTTTAATGACTCTGGATAAGAAAGCTGAAGTGAGTAACGCATCAGTTTTGCAGAGGTCTCTGACGGAAAGTGCATTTCTGCTCGCTGTGTCATGTTTCTAAGCAACCTTACAGGGTAGGGTAAACATTTGTTGCAACTCTGGAGGGAAAACCAAAGACCTGTTTAAGATCAAAGAGTTGCAGCTGGTCTGACAAGCGAAAAGCACAGGATGCACAGATACTAGGTGAATACTTATGTTCAAAGAAATCATGTAAGGCTGAAAGCTTGAAATGCAGCTTAATATATGCGCATTCATCCATTAATTTTTATCAGTGACGTTAGCAAGGTTTTCACAGGGGTGGAAAGGTGCCAGAAGAGGAACTTGTTAGAATTTGTGTGATGGTTCATGCGTGAGCTAAAACAGTATTATCCGCTATTTCAGGCTGTTGGTGTTCAGCATGGCTGTGCTGTAACCTGGACAGCACAGTGCTTAAGCTTTGACCTCCACTCTATTCTTCAGAATGTTTCTAGCAGAAAAATGTGGTAGAGCAAATCTGCTAATTACAGTGAGAAGCAGTTCAAATACATTAATATGGTTCTTTGATCATTAAATGTGCAAAATAAACAAGCATGTGTATGTGAAGTCATAACTAGCTTTGAGGTTTTTAAAGCTTGCTGATAACTGCATGCAGGAATCACAGATTGCTCAATTTTTGTGACATTTGTCTCCTGAGACTCTTTGTTTGGCAGAACGCAGGCAAGTTCTTCATGGTGCAGTTACCCTTCTGTTGTGATGACAGCCCCATCCTTTAATAAGATACTTGTTTTTGATGACCAAAAAACCCTGTGATATGTAGTTTATTTATCAAATTATCCCTCTTTTAACAAAGTGTCCCTCGCACCTAAGGACACAGCCTTGTTTTTTTCCTTTGGATAGTTCCACTTCTTAGACAAGTTCTGTTTTTTTTTCCACACTTCTGGTATTAGTTCCATAAAATGTCTAATGGTTTGTGTGGATTTTTTTTTTAACAGTGTTTCCTCTTTTTGGGTCAGGTTTTACTATATCTTTTAACCCCATAAAGATCTCTGTAATTTCCTTCTTGTGAATGTGTTTTTCCAAGAAATTTTATTACAGCAAAATACGAGAAACGGACATCAATATTGTTAGTCTATCTCCAGGTATGCCAAGTGAATATGTATACTTGATTGTTGGAGTAATTTGAGCATACTGTCATGAATAATTCAAAATATTTAGTGATGTGCATCTCTTACATTAATTACACTATTTATCACACTGTCAACGATAAATGAATACCGAAAAAGATTCAGAAATTAAAAGTACAGCTACCATAAAACCTTTCAGAGTATGTTTAAAACAGGGTTAAAAGGATTAAACAGGTTTTAAAAAGTGCATCACTCACTACATTTCCCCTAGTTAATTGTACATTGTTATTTTGTGATGTAATAAAACTGAGGCATCAAAGAAACGAAACAGCCAAGTGAATCTAGATTTGTATGGATTTCTTAGCAGTTAGTGGCACACTGTCACATTGTTACATCTGTGATGTAAATACTTGAATTCCAAGTTATTGGTGAATGACGCTGGCAGCACAGAGCCTCGATGACTGGCAGTGTTGCCTCTCACTCTGTGATTGGGGGTTTAGGTCACACCCAGACTGCGGATTGTTAAAATCTTCCTTCACTTGATCTCCCGGGTCTCTCTTCTGTTGCTAGGCAGATTTCCCTGTCACTTTTTTTAAATCGTGCAGCTACCTATCACAGCAGTGCATAACACATAGACATTCTACCCTGTGCACATGGCAATGGATGCTTTTAGGAAATTCCAAATAAATTACATATAACAAGTGTTATGCTGAGCGTGATTTACAGAGATAATTATTTCAGGCATACATTTAGATATATTTGTAAGAACAGATACAGGCAGCATGCTGGGTTAGTGGGTTAGGATCGCCTCCTGTCTCCAGGTTGAGGGTTTAGATTCCACCTCTGCATGTCTGTGTGTGTGTGTGTGTGTGTGTGTGTGTGTGTGTGTGTGTGTGTGTGTGTGTGTGTGTATGTGTGTGTGTGTGCTGAGTTCTGCCTGCGTCACATGGATTTTCCTCCAAAATCCAAAGATTTACAGTTATGTTGAAAGCTGGCTATGAAATTGTTCATAGTGTATGACCGTGTGAGCTCAGCTGTGTGCTCTGTGCTGCCTGGGACTGGCTGCAAGCCACCCCATAACCCTAACTGGGAGTAGTGGTTAGAATGCCGATGGTGAGTGACTTATATTTGGACAATTGCTAGGTGTAGCTTGAAGACAAAAATCAGGTGGAGTCTGAAATGAGAGGAACCATGGCAGCAGAACCACAAAGCAGGAAGGATCTGCACAACGCTGGGGGCCACCATTACAAACTACTGGTGCTGCATGGAAGCCACTGAGATGGCTGACATGAATGGAGGTCCTGCCAGCTTCAGTTCACTCATCAGCCACACGATAGTCATGGACGCAGCACGTGGCTCACCATGGATCACGATTACAGCAGATAGAGAGGGCGGCAGCGAGTAGTAGGTCTACTTTAGCTACTGTGTAACTGCGAACTCTACATTCACTCTGTCCCATGTTAAAAACATCTGTTGTAATGGCAATAACAGATTTGGAAATATGGAGGATTAAACAGCTTTGAGCTAAAAATAAGTAAATTACTAAGTACGAAGTAAAAATCTGTTGCTGAGAAACACATTTATTTTTCCCAGTTTCAGTAACTTTGTCAATATAGTGCAAGATCTCTTTTAAAATTGTAGGCCATAAATGACCAGGTCTGTAGCGAAGAATCGGTACGTAATTATTTGAATCCTGTTCTCTATATGGTTGTCTACCTAATTTCACTATCTTTATTGTAGTCTTGGATCAGACTTGGATGAGACTTTACATTGTCTCATATGTTCTTTCAATTTTTATTTCACTATGTGCCAAAAACTCATATAGCGCAATTCACAGAAAAAAAAAGATAAAAGTCACAGGTCAGTAAAACTGAAAAACTTTCCTTATTAGTTCATGTTTTCTGCTTCCTCACCACCTAGCGACCTAACGTGTCTTGTGATGTATCTCATCTTATTCACCTAATTAGCTGTCCTTAGTAGCAGATTTCCCAAAAAAGCTGCCAGCAAGGCCATTTTAGACAAGAGCATAATACGGTGAGAGGAAGCAGCACTTTGTGTGTGTGTGTGTGTGTGTGTGTGTGTATGCTTCACATTATCCTTTCATTTTGCATCTGGTTCTCTGAGCTGAGAAGAACTATGGAAGGAATTCCACGAAATCATCCAAGAGGAATTGGGAAAATAAAGATTTATCAAAGTGATAGATCCAAGAATTCAAAATGAATGACGGAAGGTGCAGTGGAAAAAAGAGAAGCCAAGATCAAGAGAGATAAAGATTTCAGAAATATACTCAGAAAATCGTAAATTCCATAAAGCTACCGGGAGAGAAGAAGGCCAGTATTGCAAGAACATCTGCAAAGTCACAGAAGACGGAAATCAGCCTGGGAAAAATGTGCCTGTTTTTTCTGAATATCATTGAAAATAAAAGAAGGTCCATCCTTGAGAGGGTAGATTGAGAGATATCAATGGGCACTTACTGATTAAGCAAAGATGGCAGAAACACACTGAAGATCTTCAGAGCAAATACTTCAGCGACTAAGGTGTATCTGATGAGGCACGGGACAAGGAGAAGGGTCATTAATGAAATCTTGCTATATTCTTTCCACAGAGCCAAAGTTTGATGGGAAATTGAGGATTAGGTAGTGGGAAGGGGGGGGGGGGGCAGATAGAGTGAAAAATTCAGCCACTGATGAGAAGAAAGAAAACCAGAGAGCGGTAGGTTTATGTGTTGGGTATTGACAGCAAGACCAGAAAAATAGTCAAGATTCGGAGTTCATTGATTTTTCTAGCATAGTATTGGGTGCAGTTCTATTTCAAGATGAAAATGGTTCCAAACCATATAAAGACTGCTGAAGGTTCTGCCAAGATAACTTACAGAACTATAGAATGACCTCATGCCACCTGCCTGCTCATCCCCATTTTGAGCTATTGTTAGTGCGTGAACAATGCATATCAAAGGTTATTATCTGCAAAGCACTTGAAGTTTTTGATAAGCGGTTTGCCTTGTCTGTTTTACCATTGTGAAGATTTAATCCTGGTGGAAATGCGCAGCAAGTGAGGAGGAAAGGGTAGCAGTGTCACGTGCTGCCGGAAGGGGAAGGGGCTCCAGCTTCGCAGGCGTTTGGCGGCCTGGAGGACACGTTGAGGGACAGCGGAGGGCCCAGGAATAGCACTGCATGCCCCGCTAGTCAAGGCCCTTGGGGTTAGAAGCTCAGAGAATACAGTAAATGGAGCATTTCCCATTGCGGCAGAATGTTGAAAAAGATCTATTAATAGACTCTTGGCTAGCAGTCCAGTTATGCTGTTTATGCTACACAATGTACATGTGTGTAGAGGAATGACTTTACTTATTTACTATGGACTAACTTGCAGTCAGGTCAGGTATCGTGCTTAGTGTATTGCAGGATGTAGATATAGACGTCCATGCTGTTGCAACAATAAGGCTATGAATTGTGAAGGCATTTTAAATAGTTTTATCTACTGGGAAAAGCAGCAACCAAACAAAATAGCTGGAAGTTGTTCCCTATTAGTAGCACAATGTTTCATTTTGATTAACATCCCAAGAAGTTTTTTTTTTGTTTTTTTGTGTGTGTGTGTTTTTTTTGCATTTGACCAGAATATCCATATTAAATTGTTATTAAATCTGTAATTCACAAAGACATGTTTTTCTATTAAGGTACTTTTAAGTGTTGTGACACTGCCAGCAGCAAACTTTGACCCACCAACTCTCCAGGTTCCTAATGAAGTTTCCTAGAGATTCTTTCTGTTCATTCTCCTTCTGACACCACAGTTAATAATACAGTGGTGCCTCTAACTAAATCCGTTCCGGACTCCGTATCGAATCCTAAAAAGTTTGAGTTCTAATCGAATTTTTCCCATAATAAATGATGGAAAACCAATTAATTGGTTCCCAACCCTACACAATTACACCTAAATATGTCTTTGAAACATTTAAACACAAAATGAACAGGATAAAACAAGAAGAGCATTTTTTTTTTCTTAATGGCTTCCAAAACGATAAAGATCTTATCCCAACATTACTCCTGTCCTGCCCCAATCATCTGCTCCTCCTGTGTGCCACGCCCCCTCGTTAACCTCGTGTGGGATCCCCATGCGATCAGCTGTTTCTGATTGTTGTCATTAGTCCTCCATATTAAGTCCGCGTTTCAGTTTGTTTACCCAGTCAGGTCATTGGGTGTGTTGGACTTGCAGCTGGCTCAAAAGCAACACACCTAGACGGAGCGGCACAAATGAATCTGCACGTGGTGCAAGGTCATGTGACTGTATCACAATGATCATAGTATCAGATCAAACACACAACATAGTTGGCAGTATGGGCACACGACTAGTCCCATCGCTGATCTGCATGTGTGCCGAATTACAGTGGTACCTCGGTTCTCGAACTTAATCCGTTCCGGACTCCGGACGGAATCCTAAAAAGTTCGAGTTCTGATAGAATTTTTCCCATAAGAAAAAGTTTTTTCCCCAGTCCAGTCATTGGGTGCATTCGACTTGCTTACAGCGCTGGCTTAAGGCAGCGCATTCTGATCCTGACGCAATGCATTACGGTTAGATGCATTACGAGCTCTCACCCGGCTGCACAAACTGGAACTGCTTCCATGACGACACACCTATGCACTAATTGGCTGAAGAGTTACACGCATGACGTTTGTATCCCAGGCAGTTCCGATGCGTAATCTGCTATTTCTAATGTTGTGTTGCTTTATTTGGTTAATCGTCCAGTCTGTGAATAAGGCGTTCAAATAAGAATTGCATTGTAGTATGACTCATTTTCTGGCATGTACAATTTATATTAGGTTGGCGTTTGACTTCTAATATTCAGATCGAGATGTAGGTCAAACTGGTTTGTTTGACTTTCAAGAAATTCGAGTTCTAGTGAGTTCGCGAACCGAGGTACCACTGTATATCAGCTTTCTGTCCTTGAATAAAGAAGCCAATTAACAGATTATTGAGGGACGTATTGCAGTTTTACAATAGACTGTAAACCCAAGCATGAATTTAGCGAGCGCTGCATGCAGACTGTTATTTAGTTCTTGCACCCAAGTTTTGTTCATTACTAGTCCTGATACTTTCATAATGCATTATAATGGTCAAAATAATAATTAAGGATGCTTTGTACTACATTATGAACGTGTGTATAGTGCATTATACATAGGAGCTTCAACAATAAAAATGGGTAAAATGTGTTCTGGCTTTTTATTTTAATTATTGCTGTGTTTATTTCGTATGACCATTATAATGCATCATGAAGATATCTATATGACATTATAGATGACAGCTTCATTGCAGCTTATGAAGTATTATAATCAACAGTATAACGCCTTATATTGTCATTAGAAGATGCTGTAATGCTTTATTAATTATACTGACCCTTATAATGCATTATTAAGGTATCTATAGTGCATTACAGAAGACAGCTTCAAGTAAAGTGTTACTGTTTTATGTTCCATCGATCTACTGAAGCTACCTGTCCTGTTCAGAGTTATGGGATGTCAAGCTTATCCTGGAGGCCACAGGCACCAGGCAGGGAATAACCCAGGATGGGGCGCCAACCCATCACAGGGCACAAGGCAGGGAACAACCCATGATGGTGCACCAACCCAACACAGGGCACAAGACAGGGAAAAGCCCAGGACAGGGTAGCAATCCATCACAGGACACAAGGCAGGGAACAACCCAGGATGGGGCGCCAACCAGACGCAGGGCACCTGGCAGGGAACAACCCAGGATGGGTCTCTTGGTGGAGACTCTGGGAGCTTTGAGATGACAGCGCTAACCACCGCAGCACCATGCTGCCCCCCCTGTTTTAAGTTATACCCATGAAATCTAAGCATGCATAGCTATGTATTTATTCATGTTTAGAAATCAAGAGAGATATGACTGTAGTAATATTGTCACAATGGGACGCATGGACTGAATAGACTTTGGTCGACAAAACAGACATTGTTTGGAATCCATAAGAATTATCCATGTAGAATAATTCCATGGTCAGTGAGTGGGGTCCAGCGTAAAAAGCTCTGTTTAATGGCATGCAGGCTGCCTGCACAAAAAGGCAGATGTTTGTGGTGAATTTGCAGCCTGCTGGGCTCTTTGTCTTGCCATCCTTTCTGGGAAGCCCTGGCCCCAGTGGGGTTAAGTTGTCTCTGAACCCATATTGTTCTGGTCCACCGGCAGACAAAGGCACTGTGTGTTTTGTGGGGAGGTGGGGGATCAGTATTTCTCACAAATATTTTTCTTAATGGCAATACGCCTACAGTGGGATGTATGTAAGGGGCACTAAGTTTCATGAGGAAACCCTTGTGGCTCGTCAGTGTCCCGTCTACATGTTGCTTTGTCTCGTGTAAATTCGAAAGAGCAGGATCCCTTTTTTCATAAATTTTGTAGAAACACGTTGCCTCCTCATTGTTTCTAATGGTTTACTGGTATGAGATATCGTAACTTTCACTGTGCCTAAAACGATATAGTTTAAAGAAACATTTTGGTTTCTTCTTCCACCATCTGTGGTTTATCTACTTCCCTCATTCTCTCCCCTAAATTCACCCTTCGTTCACTGAAATCCTCTACACTGAGAAAGGCCTGTTTTTCATTGGGGTAACAGTATCCATATGGAAGTTCCCTGATTCCATACCCAGACTGGGATATCCATACCTCTTTTTGCCTCTGAAAATGTACTGTAAATGAATGATTATATTTATAGGGCCTATTTTGCATTTCAGTTTACAAGTAGTGCATAGGTAATGTTTTCTGTTAAAAATTACAGTGATGTACAGCCTGTAATTTCGATATTTGGATCACATGTTTTCATAAAACATCAGTTTCTATGTCACAGGGTAGAGATAGTGGGCAGAAAGCATTACAGTCCAATGCAGGTCCAGGATGCGAAAGCATATGTTATCCTGTGTTTACAACTCAAGACACAAATGCAAAAACTACTCAAGACGTAAATAAAGTGTCCTTTATACCTTTTATTTTCTACAGTTGGAACATAAGCACTAAATATTGTAAGCGATGCACAACACAGAAATTTTCAGACATCGCCGCCTGAAAAAGGAACTTAAATAGTGACCAGTTTATGCATTTAGCATGTTTACCTTGCTAGGGTTTAGCTGGTTTCAGAATATGGCTGGATGGAGACATGGATGGATGTCTGTGTGCGCAGTGGGCATACAGTGTGCTTGATTCTTAATTGGATAAAGCATTTTGACCCAACGAAAATGGTGTTAATTATAATTAACAATGAATAATCTTTACACACACGTTTTTCAATATTAATCCATCCATCCATCTATTTTCCAACCTGCTTATCCTACTGCAGGGGTGGCCCACCTTATCTGCAAAAAGCTGCAGTGTATGCGGGTTTCGCTGCAACTCCCTAATTAGGTTTGAACAGCTGACCTACAGGTTACCCCAAAAACCTGCATTCACCGCGGCTCTTTGCGGATAAGATTGGCCAGATGGAAAAAATTCATAAGGGAATTATATTGTATATATGGATGAAATCATTTACACAGCCTCATACTTTGTTAGTCCACTGATAGGTCTCAGGCCTAGTGTGACTCTGCTCTGAGTAAATGGAAGATGTGATGGAGAGAGGGGCGGAGTTTTAGTTTGCCAGCATGCATTATGGGTAGAATTTAGTTACAGCAGGTATTTTTGGTTACAATGTTTCAGCCATGATGAAGGCTAGCTGACTGGAAGTTCCCATCCTGTCTATGTGGAAAGTTTTTGCTAAATTAATTTTTTGCAGCTTTAGTAATATGCTCCATTGTCCTCTAGCAGGATTAAACAACAACAATACCTTTTTTACCTAAAGTTTTTACTTCACAGTATATGGCACTGCTTATAAAGACAGACTTTATCAGCCCAGCCTGCACCAAAACATAATTAAATCAGATTACTCCAAGACTGAAGGCTCTGTGTTTAGTCATGGTGACATTTCCAGGCAGAAAACCCCTTTCGGCTGCCGTCAGAGAGGGAAATATTTCTTCAGTCAAAGATAATTTTTGTAGTATGTGTTAGTTATTACATAACAATTGAATAATTTCTATTTTTTTAAAGTATTGTGGAAAATCACTGCACTTAACTAATATGAGGAATATATATAGCTATGAGTATTGAAATGTTTAAAATTTATCTCTGGACAGACTTTTCTGTGTTTTTGGCAAATGGCTGGGTTACAAAATCATCCAAAGGCTATTTTCCCCACCCAGTTTTTACACACTAAAAATAATGTACTGTAATGTAGGAGGAAGGCGATGGGAAATGTGACACAAGCTGACCTTTACTAAAATTTAAGGTCATGTTTCTTTTACCTCTGTCTTCTGGCGTGCAAAAATCCAAAGAACCCAAAAGTTTTCTCCAAGAAGTCATAAAGTTGTTTTGCTATAGTGATCAGTGCGGCCCTGAAATGTTACTGACTTTATTTTCACGAGGGGTTTAGGTTATTCTCCAAAATAAGATGACTGTGTCATTATTCAAAGTGTTTTTCCTCATTTTTGCTGCCAAGTAGTCTCTGCCTCCCAGGTTGTATGGTGCTATAAATCCATATTTAAGGATCTGAAAACGTTTTGAGGTGAAAAAGAAACGCTTATTTACCTTTATGTTGTATGACAAATGTTACGATTTTATGTACAACAGGCAGAATGGGAAAGAAATCCAAGTATATTTAAGTTTAAATATCTATGCATTGAATAAAATTAATACCTATTAATAAGTATGCAGCTATATCTGCTGCTTTAAGTGACGTTCAGCATGTTTGTTAAATTACATGACGTCAAATCTCATCTAAGTGACATGTGACCTCAGTTAAGGTCAGCACTGCTGGGTCAGGATGCAGTTTGCACAAAAGACGTAAAGAAGATGGTTCACTGGGTCCAGCAGCTCAGTCGACAACCTTGAGTGTATCTCTGACGGCCACTACTGGGCCAAACGGAAGGATAAAAGAACTGGTCACCCACGCCGGAAAGTGAAAAAAAGGCTCTTCTGTAGGGTGCTTCAGTGGAATGGAGAATAGTCAGCCAGTCAACCACAGAGAGAGCAGCGCTGCACTAAGCCAGGAAGAGAAAGCACCCTGAAAGCATGTTCTGCCTTCACATCTTTCTGCCTACAGAGTACGAATACTAATTCTTCTTGCATTTGCACATTTAAAAAAAATAAATGTGAGGCACACATCATAAACTATGAAGAATTTAATTTCATCTTTCCTGTGCATACAATTTTTAAACTGAATGAATATTTAAATTGACAACCTGTCTAATCTTGTGTACCACTTCCCCCATTCTGTACTGGATAGAAGATGATGAATAGATGGATAGATGGATGGATAGATGGATAAAGTTTTAGCAAATGTAACTGCAAATATATGTTATAGATTTTTCCTGCACCACTATTTCATACTATGATTGTTTGTAACAGACCCAGTGTTATACAATTCATAAATATTTACTTTCAGTTATTGTGAGAATCACACTAGAGCTGCTGTACTGAAAGGTGGTGCGCGTCATAAGTAAAGTCCCTGCACTGTGCTTTTGCTCAGAGGCTGACACAGAACTCACTTCCTGTTTGCTTTTGGGTTACTTTACCTGAGCATGATAAGTTGTATTTTAGGTCCAGCAGTGAAGCGTTGAAGTTCCAAGATGCTGGATGGTAGTATTTAGACAGGAGATGGTAGAGGAGAGAATGGGAGGCTGCTGGAGCCGGACGAAGGTGACTTTTATACATCGCATCTTCCATGCTGCACTATAGCGTGGAGCTTTTCTTTATCCTGCTGAAGTTATTCAGGAAGTGGTGCTGAGAAGCACGTGAGAAGCTGGCTGAGAAGCTCTTATATATTATTTTAGTGAAAGATCTGCATTTTAGGTGATAAAGATAATCTTTTTAGTGATAAACATCGTACACTAAGATGCCTGATCAAAGATCAAGCAGAGCGCATTGTGATAACGCAATATATAAATTCTCTTGGCTATAACGTACAAAAAATGTATGGTAAAGAAGCAATAAGATGTCGGATGTGCTAAAGCTTAGGTGTTACCAGTTACGCATGCTGCTAAGTATATATTGAGGATTGTTTTTGGTTTTATTTTTATTTAAAGCTTCTACCTTTAAAATGTGATCAATATTAATTAGCTTGAAATTGTGTAGATGGAACATCTGTTTCTCATTTGAATTTTTGACGCAATGTTAGGAAAACAATGAAAATCAGCAAACCAATATGAATATTTTACAGACTGTTTTGCAGTTAATAATTTAAAATTCTGCCATACTGTAGTTTCCATCAGGAATGGCTCAATGCAGGATACTTATGCTATAAAAAGCACTTTGTTATGTGCAACGTGAAACCAAAATAAAGGGAAATACTTTGTCTTCATTTCTACAAAAAAAAAACATCATTACATGATGTCAGTGGCTAAGAAGCTCGTTTCCCTGTTCACAACATTTATGAATCTCCTTTTTTGCACCTCTTCTGCTGTGCAGGATCAGTTTGACAACTTGGAAAAGCACACACAATGGGGCATCGAGTTTGTCGAAAGATACACCAAATTTGTGAAGGAGAGGTCGGAGATCGAGCTCAGCTATGCAAAGCAAATTAGGTAAGTTGTGTCTTATTTTAGTGACAGACTTGGTTACATTTATTGGTATACATTAAATATTACCCCAGTATTTATTTTTTTCAGCAAAACTCTCCTTTTCCCCAAACAGTTCACTTTACAGTTAGTAAAGTAGTTGATAATACTATTGTCATTTCTTGCCTCAAGGAGGGTGACACTGGTGATGAATGTTGAATATACAGTCATCATTCTGTTCGATGAATTATTAAAACATTGGACTCTGTTGCCTGGAGTGGGTTAAGCTACCATTCTTTGGAAAGGTGTGGAAAAAATATCTACAGCTGAAAGGAAAAGAGTTAAAAGGAAATGTCGGCACTATTGTTGTGGTTGTTAATTTTTTATCTACTGTAGCGTCTCTGGCCCTGCAATGTTTCAGCAGAGTCACCCGGTCAATAGCTAATGGCCTCGTCCTCACTTTAGCTGGGTGACTTTCCAGCCTTTACAGCCTTTCCAGCCTTTACAGCCTGCCATAGAGGATGACCACAATCAGAATGTGCTTTTGTTCTTATCATTACTTTCAAGAAATGTGCGTAAATTGTTTTTTTTTTAAGACTTTAAGACATGGTAAATGAGTTAATAAGATTTTGTGGTGGTGATAACTCCAGACTGCCTCCGTTGTGAAGTGCTAAGATTTGCTGGTACGGTTATACAATGTGTACATTTTGGGTTATGTATGAATAACACTAACTGATTGCATTATTTTAACATTATGTAGCACTCTCTCTTAAGGCCGAGTGTCATGCCATCTCTGATCTTAAATCAGAAACCTTTATGGATTTAAATATAGTCATTCCTGTGACGTCCTTTGTGCTTCTAGCCCCATGTATTTTGGTCGCACTGATTATTTATCGCACTATTATGCTGTTCTAGTGCTTCTCTATCTTCGTGCACAAACATGCAGCCTGGTTTTCCTGATCAGGGGTGCAGTGGAGACTATCACAGGAAGCACAGGGCACAAGGCGGGGAAACACCGGAGACAGAACACCACCCCATCATAAAACACACACACACACGCTTAGTCATGCACAGTGAACCGTTCAGGGACTCCAGATAGCCTAATTGTGGATGTTTTGGCTACAGGAGGAAACATACATGATATATGGAGAAGACTGCAGAGGTGGCATTCGAACCTCTGACCCTGGAGCAGTGGGTCACCACGTCCCTTGTTCATGTTCAAATTGGTATTAAATTAAATGTCATTATGACCAACATCATTAGATCACAACATCACACTTATTATATGTAATTTATTTAGAATTTTTAAAAATTTTCAAAAAGCATCCACTGCCGTGTGCACAGGGTAGAATGTCTATGTGTTATGCACTGCTGTGATAGGTAGCTGTACGAATAAAAAAAAATGCGACAGGGAAATCTGCTTAGCAACAGAAGAGAGGGCAGGGATATTTAATGGAGGAACATTTTAATAATCTACAACCAGGAGAAGCAGCCAGTAACAAATTCAAGCATAAAATACACGAAGTGCTCTGAAAATAATACAGCAAATTGCATTGCCTGCGGTTAATTTTGCCATTGTGTGCTGTGACAAAACGTATGACAAGGGGAGTACATTGTCCAAAACAAGAGGATTCCTAAATGTGTTTACTAACCATAAGGCGAAGGTTAGCTGTCCACTCTGTAATCTGTAATCTGCTGCCATGCTTTGTTACAGCGTGATCCATCAGCTGAATGGTTGAACGTAATTGGCTGCCTTGTTACCGGTTGCTGGGTAAACTCCGCTCTGCCAGCAGCCAGCCTGTAGCTGGGCTGAGGAGAACATCATCAGTTGTGTCTTGAGGGATGTTAAAAAAAAATGAGGCCGACAGCCTAGCATGCCTGTGCACTGCTCCGCCTGGCCTGCTCTCAGTTTACTTTCACCTGGTAGAAAAAAGATTAAATTGATACAATAGCCAGCTGCACAGCAAAACGATAAAGCGTATTTACAAAAGCACCGATTCCCACTTTAATAGCAGTGATGAAGTTGCGTCCACAGTACTCTCTCTGGAATTGTCATCATGTTCCTTTCACCTGCATTAGTTATTACCACCAAGTAAACACACTAATAAGTATAATAATTAAAAATGTACAAAAATATACTGGATTCATTTTAACCAAATTGACCAGAGGTGAGAGATAATGATTTAGTTCATTAGAGCCCTCAGTATTTGGCCTGATGTACTAGAGAATGCTGATGTACAATTTGGCACAATTACAGTTCATTCTTGTTCATCTCATTCAGCTATTTTTGTTGCAAAAGATTAGCTTTACTTTCAACGTATGTGTATGACTCATAACTTGCAAAACACAGTAACGGGTGTATTGTTTCTAAGGTTGTTCCAAGTTTAACAGACCATACACAGTTGCTCTGATTTAAAATTAGCAACATCTTTAGTTAGCATACACGCCTAAAATATTTATTACAACTTGGCGTTTAGTTTTTTGTGAAATTTGTTTGATTTAAAACCATTTTGTTTTTCAAATAAAATCCAGACCCTTCTGGCCTTTTCTCAGTGTCATTTTACAGATCTCAGCCTTTTCCTTTCTGATCGAGATTCAGGAGGTTCTCAGGGAATTTGACCTTTGGCCCTGCAGCCTCCTTCCCAAAGCCTTAACTAAGCAATAACAAAGCTTTTTTTCTTTTTGCAGGAATCTGTCAAAAAAATATCAGCCTAAGAAGAATTCCAAAGAGGAGGAAGAAAACAAGTATGTTTTTAAAAGACGACACATGGTGTCTATCAGGCCACTTCTGATGAGACGCAAAACCTTCTTAAGCATGAACATCTAGGTTCTGTTGTTGATTTTAAGCTACTGCTTTGGTCAAAACTAAGATTAACCACAGGTTTGTAGTTTGTTCGTTGCCGAAATTTCAATATTGGTTCTTTTCTCTAGCAAGTACTCAGCATGTCGAGCTTTCCTGTCAACTCTGAATGAGCTGAACGACTATGCAGGACAACATGAAGTTATAGCCGAGAACCTGACATCGCAGATCATCTCTGAGCTGACACGCTACATCCAAGAGCTGAAGGCAGAGAGGAAGTCGGTAAGATTGCCGCTTCCTGCCTCCTCTGCTTTCGGTCCCCTGTTTTGGCTGATCAGCGTCATTTTCATACACATCCCCTCGTATAGCATCTGACAGGATATGTCCTAGTTGTCTTCTTGAAAAATAAAACAGTTTTGTTTCTTGTCTGAGAGGTGGATTAGAGATTCTAATACACGTTCAGTATTAAAGTGCCTGCTTGTTGATACAACCTATAGTAAATTGACCAGTACAGCCGAATGAACATGAATTCAGTACAGATTTGTGATTTGTTCAGGATTTATTTCCCTTGTGCAAGCACACATTGTGTAAATCGCCAAAGGAATGTATATATGTATATATGTATAGGGAATTTAGGATTGTTTTTTTATTATCTATTTAAATGAAGCCAGAAGCTCAAAAAACACCAGTAAGTCTGAAAGAGTAAACTTCACAAAACTCCACAAGGATTATTTTTAGCGTTGCCATGCAGGACTGGCACTCCATACTCACCCTGGTCCATTTGGACTAGTGTGGTTCTGAGGTGTCACCTGCCGCATGGCTGCACTCAGGTTCTCATCCCTGAGGTGGTTTGTCATGTGCTGGGTGCAGCAACACGCTGTAATCAGTGCATGCTCCTTACCCCTCTGTCTCATGGCTGTTACCAGTATTATTTTATGTGTGTTATTGCTAATGATAAAGTAGTTGCTGCTATTGGCCAGTTAATCCAAAAGGAAAATAAGATTACAGTTAGCTATCCAGGTCATTGGGTGTATCTAGTCTGCTTCCTCCTCCTTAATTTGTCTGGCATGCATACTAATGCTTAGTGGAGTGAGTAGAGTTAATGCAAGACTGACATCAGTGAGCTGACTGGGTCAGGTCCCTCTCTCTTGGGTGGAGTCAGGGTCTCTGGGGAAAGAGCAGGAAAGTACTTTATGCATGTGAGGAAACTATAGTGAGTATGCGTTCATTCAGGCAGCCTTTGTCTTTGTGATGTTATATACATCTAAGGTACAAGGCTGTTTTCTTTAAATGTGTTGCTATGAATTTGATTTTCTTCATGCCACCCGGCTCGGCAGGATTCATGTAACAGACACTACATGGCCAAACATATGTGAATACCCCTATTAATTAGAGGAATTGGATAATTAATGATTGCCAGTTGTTGACACAGATATATAATTAAGCACATACCCATATTATCTCCAGTAACAATCACTGGCAGCATAATGGGCAGAGCAAAGGTTGGTGATTCTACTTGGCACCATCATAGGACACCATCTTGGCACCATCATAGGGCACAAGTTAGTTAGTTCTGCAAGTTAGTTCTGCACATTCCTGTCCTTATCAGTTGACAGTAAAACGACTGTGAAATGAACACACTGTGAGTTGTAAAGTGTTTGCCCATACAAGCTTTTGCTGATCATGCAAAACCAATACCCAACTTCATATTAATAACATAAGAAGAATATGAAATATTGCACCCCAGGATATTGCACAATAATTGCAATATAATAATTAGACATTACCAATAAACGTTTATTTAATTAAATTTTAACAGAGCTTTTAATAAACTATGAATTGCAGTTGCTATGTCTTGCCAATTAGGGTGTTAAGCAGATGTTACAGGTGACCTCTCTGCTGTTCTATGTTTAGTGCTATAAGAAGTTTCGGACAGGAAGGCCTGTTTGTAAGGGTTCACATGGTGTCAGGGAGCCTGAATGACAGAAAGCGGGACTCTCATTGCCTGTTTTCTGATGTCCACACTTGAAATGATGAAAGTCAGGATTTACAGAAGCTCGTTTCACAAATAGTGTTGTGCAAGCACTCTGTTGGGTTTGTTTTCTTCTACACCGGATCTCTTGTGCAGAAGAGTCCCCTGGTGTGGTCAGCATTCTGGGTGTTGGTTGGTCCAGGTATGGCGGAGAAACATAAATTAAAATCAGGCCACTTCTAATGGCAATGGAAGCAACAGGCAGTGGTGGAAAGTAACAAAGGACAATTGCTTCATTACTACACTTAAGTAGGTTTTTCACATATCTATACTTAAGTATATTTGGCCACGGACACTTTAGACTTTTACTCTCCACATCTTACTGCAAGTATGTATACTTCCTGCTGTACTACATTTATGCTTAGCGTCACATTACATTTCACAATCATGTTGCTGTTTTTTTTTTTTTTTACAGATGACGACTAGGAAAGGTAGTAAGGGGGCAGATAATGTCAAGATTTCTGAGCTTTTCTCATCCAAGTCCAGCGATTCAAAGCAGAGTGGACACAGGTTTAAAATCCTGTGAGCTATTACAAACTTTCATAAATGCAAGAGAAAACGTTTGCGCGTCATGTTTTTTTGTCACGGTTTTTTGTCACAGGCCTCAGTGTTTGAGGGTAGATGCTCGTAAATGAACACTAGTGATGCTCCTCCTTCACTAACAACCAACTGGATAAATTGGTGAAATTATCTTTCACTTTCAATAAAAAAATCCTTCCAACAAAAAAATGTATAGTACATACTGTAACATATTATATATAATGTATAGTTGTTAGTGGTTGTCACCTAATATCTTTGGACAGTGTAGTTTATGTAATTTAACTGAACACTGTCTCAGTTGATTGCTTTCAGCAGTTTAAATATATATAATTATAGATAGAATTTTAAATGATTACGTGTCACACTTGTTCTTAGTATTTTGTTATTATTAGCTCCATTCTGATCTCTTCTTCATTATTACACCTGGAATTTTGTTACATCTGCAAAAACTTTCATGTACCCGAAAAACACATCTGCTTGGAAAAGAGAGTGGAAAGCAAAAGCTGTTAAAGTGAACTTGGCTTGATTGGTACAGCTGAAAAGCAATAGGCGACGAGATCAGGTTCCCCATTTACGATAAAATTAATTTAAAAAAAATCTTTACCTGCAACAATTTCACGACCAGCCGTGACTCGGATATTTCAGGAAATAGCTCTTTATTTTAGGTATCCTTATCATTTACCTTATGACTTATGTGAATTATTCAGTCATGTGAAAAAAAGAAAGTGTTTGGGGCGCGTATCACCTAGCATATTGTGAGCTGACTGTCAAAGGACATTCTTGTCCCCCCTCACACAGATGTTTTGCAGGGGTCCCAGCCATTTAGAACTATTAATGGAAAAGATCACCACGTTGCAACTCCAAGTGGGGAGTAGGAAAGTAAAGTCCCACAGTCTGCCCTGTCCAAGCCACACTTCTGATAAGCTGAGGCAGTTTTTAGGCAATCTTTTATTTTCATTTAGGGTCAGTTAAATTTAGCCATAGCTGCAATTTCCTGTTTGTTATAAGCTCAGACTGCAACTATACAAGTGCTTGTCAGTTTTTCTCTTGTGATGAAATCAGAAATCTTAAGGCCAGTGTAATATCTGTACGTCCACTGGCTCCAATTCCCACTTTGCTTTTTGAAAACCTATTTATATATAGACTTGATATTATAGACATACATACATTTACAAGTCTGTCTTTAAGTCATATTTGTAGGCAAGTTAAAAAAAATTAAAGAAAAATAAGAGAGTGACAATAATAGACTTACATACAGCACTGCGCTATACCTTGAGCCAACAAAGTACTGAAGCCAGCTAATGTTTCAACAACCATAAAACAAGCACAAATTAGTGCATGTGCTCCTTATTACGAACCATTGTATTTAGCTTGAATTTTTTATATAATACACTTTATGCCAGTGTGTTCATAAATATGAGCCGTCTGTAAGTAAGACATTCTTCACCTGGGGACTGCCTGCGTATATACACTATACAGTATGTAAGGGTGCACATAACTGATATGCATTCCCCTTTAAGAACAATACGTGCGACAAACGATTGTTTGTAAACGCGCAAATGAGTACTTATTTTATGTTTGCGCTGCTATGACATGAAAATACCTTGCATTTTAACCTATATATTTTGTTTTCATAGCAGGACAAACGGATAAAATAAGTATGCATTTGCGCTTTTGCAAACAATCGATTGCCGCGCGTATCGTTCTTAAAGGTGAATGCGTACTTGCATACCAGTTGTGTGCACCCCTGACTATACGGACAATAGTATTGGGACACAACTTTTTATCATTGAATTCAGGAGTTGCATTCAGACCCATTGCCACAGGTGTATAAAATCAAGCACCTAGCCATGCAGTCAGGTTTACAAAAATTTGTCAAAGAATGGGTCATTCTGAGAGCTCCGTGAAGTCAAGCACGGTGCTGTCATTGGATGCCACTTTTACAACAACAGTTTATGAAATTACTTTGCTGCCAGAGATTCCACAGTCGTATTATTTCAACAACAGAAACTGAACCACAGGGCTGCAGACCACGGAAAGAGACAAAGTAGGGTCACCGAGTGCTAAGGTACAGACTGCAAAGTCGCCAATGCTATGTAGACTGAATAACTACAGAGTTCCAAGTGCCCTCTAGCATTTTCCTCAGCACAAAACTGTGTGGTGGGAGCTTCACGGAATGGGCTTCCATGGCTGAACAGCTGCATGCAAGCCTCACATCATCAAACGCAATGTCAAGCACCAAATGGAGTGGTGTAAAGCACACCATCACTGGACTCTGGAGCAGTGGAAACATGTTCTGTCGAGTAATATATCACATTTCTCTGTCTGGCAGTCTAATGGATGAGTCTGGATTTGGCAGATGCCAGGAGAACATTACCTGCATGACTGCAACGTGGCAGCTGTGACGTTTGGTGGAGGAGGGATAATGGTATGGTGTTGCTTTTTAGGGGTTTGACTAGGCCGCTTAGTTCCAGTGAAGGGACTCTTAAGGCTTGAGCATACTAAGACATTTAAACAATATTATGCTTCCTACTTTCTTGAAACAGTTTGGGGAAGGCCTTTTTGTGTTCCAGCATGGCTGTGCCCCAGTGTACAAAACAAGGTCCATAAGCGCTTGGTTGGATCAGTTTGGTGTGGAAGAATTTGATTCATCCGCACAGAGCCCTAATCTCAACCCCTTCAAACCCTTGAACTTGAATGGAGACTGTGAGCCAGGTCTTCACATCTAACCTCAGTGCCTGACCTCACAAATGCTCTTCTGGATGAATGGGGAAAAATTCCTACAGAATCCCTCCAAAATCTTGTGGAAAGCATTCCCCGAAGAGTGGCAGCTATTATACTGTAGCTGCAAAGGAGGGACCAACTCCATGTAGATGCCTATGGATTAAGAATGGGATGTCAAAAAAGCACCATCCTTTTGACAGAGCCAGCATCTGGGAGGGGCTGGGATGGACAGGTTAGCTGTTTGAACATTGTGTTGTGGGATCACAGCCAATTGGAGACCCACTGTTCAGGACCTATATGTTAAAGATGAAGGACATAGTCAGAGCATGCAGATTGAGAGGGTGCAGAAGGAGAACATGCAGAGTGAGAGCCTGCTGATTTAGAGTGCGCAGAGTCAGAGCCCACTGAATGACAGCACACAGAGTGAGAAAGTGCTAAGTGAGTGGGTGCAGAATGAGAGCATGCAGAGTGAGAGGGTGCCAAGTCAGAGGACACAGAGTGAGAGGGTGCAGAATGAGAACTCGTGCAGAGTGACAGTATGCAAAGTGGCAGTATGCAGAGTGACATATGCAGAGTGAGACAGCCATGGTGATAAGCATTTTCACGATGAGCATGTTTCAGCATACTGATGATGTCATTTGTTTCCATGTCGTGAAGCGGTGAATCAAACTAGGCAGTTGGCCTAATTAACTGGCTTCAGAATTTCTTGTCTTACCCTTTAAAGTGCTTTTGAATTCCCTTCGCAACCATAACAGACACATTTGGCAGACAGTACTAGAAAGTTCATACCCACTGCTGTCCCAACTCACAATATCAGAAATACCTTCTGTAATATGTAAAGACCTAAATATATGACCCAAACTAAAAAGTCGGTGTACATATCAACTTCTGTTTTTCTGTGTAAGTCTTTCTTATTTGAGCAGACTAGACAGTATTTTGGTTTTGCTGTATAGGAGTGGTGTCTGTAATAAGCAAGCATGCTTATTACTTAAAATATTATAAAATCCAAACGAAATTATAAAAGGAGCATTTTGCCTAAAGCTTTTCCACATGGATGCTCATTTAAAATAAAATTATGGTTAAATGATCATATCAATGTTTTAAGGTTATGTAGCTGGAACATATTCATATAAATTCATCTATTAATTTTCATGTTTATTTCCTAACTATATCAGGATTCTATCTTTGAGTACAATTAAAAATCAGTTTATACTGTGTTTGCTTGTTTTATACCGTGTCTCTTTTTTCACAATATTGTTTCTTTCCACCTGCTCAAGGTATTAAGTTCAAGGTTCAAGGTTTCTTTATTGTCATTTCAACAATATACGTGTCACAGTACAAAGTGAAATGAAATGACGTT
>JABFDZ020000118.1:14861662-14876297 GCA_019775955.2 Pollimyrus isidori | reverse complement strand
TTTGTTTTTTTAATTGCATTACGGACAATAAAGAACTTTATCACAATATTCTAATTTTCTGTGACAGTCCTGTATGTATGTAACATTGCCCTATTTTCAGTCGAAAGACAAATTTTTGAAATTTGAATTACTCTGAAGTTAATTCTCTAGACTGTAATGGAGAACAATAAAATGGCTGGCGTTATCTTTTTTTTGTCTGATTTATTCTTGAAAACTGCCACCCTCTGAAAGAGAAGCCTTCTGGCCCAATGTAGAACCGAGTTTATACTTGCTAAGCCAATTTGGCACAACTCGATGTGGTAAGCAACAGAGGTCTGACTCCGAGCTGATGTTCCATCCCCCACCAGAGCAAACGAAGATTTGAGAGGGACTGCAAAGAGGCCGACAGGGCGCAGCAATATTTCGAGAAAATGGACTCTGACATCAACGTGACAAAGGCAGATGTAGAGAAGGTGAGCTACAGACCATGGTGCTGTGATGTTTATCTATTCTGGCATGCAATGTTTGTCATCTGCGCAGGCCACAATTACAGTACTACATCTCAGATGGAAAAGCAGTAATTCAGCATCCCTACAGTGACATATAAAAAAATATTGCAGGTAGACACATCAGCTGGTGATTTTTGGTGCTATTTTAGGGAGCTTGATTTCCCGGCACTTGTAGACACACTTGTCTTAGGCTGTTATTACGTGCAGCAATGTACTGTTTTCTCTCTGTTATCCAGAAGTTCAGATAGTTTAGGTCCAGAAAGTAAAATTCCAGATAAATATTTTGTTTCAATCGACCAGTTGAGTACTCTCTGACTGTGACTCTTTATACAGGTTGGTTGAAACAAAATCTTGGTCTGGATTTTTACTCTCTGAACTATCCACTTCATGGGGACACTCAAGCGACCAAAAATATTAGAGTGCATAAAGACCCGACCCTGTTCACTCTCCTCACAGCGGGATTGTCTGAAAAGCACCCTTAACCCTAACCTTACTTTCCTCAAATGTTGTTTGTCTAACAAAGGCAGCTGTTAGTTTCACATCAGTGCGATCAATAGGCATCTTCTTCTGAAATATATATTTTTTATCAGTTCAATAGTGGCGTTGTTCCGCTCCAGGCATCCATGAATAAGAGATGGTGATTAGGCATCATAATTTGCATAAATTTGCCAAGGTGCAAATGATGGTATCAACAGGACTACATGGGTATGTAAACTTAAAGCTTCACAGTCATTAGCTTATCAAATGTAACAACATTTTAAAGCAAGATAGTTATATGAGCTTAAAAGCCGAATCAGTTTATTTTTATATATTATTATGTAGGTGGGAAAAAAACTTGGGGATTTTTACTTAATTACGAGTCACTGCTCATTAACTGGAGATGAGCGTGTGCTCGTTTGTAAGAAATAACTAAATGGGAACAGTTTTTTGTGTAGTAAAAACGTATATCAAAGCTGTCGTAGTAAGAAAAGAAGTTTTTTTTAACATTTGTACTTGCAGTTATGTCCATCATGCTTAACATTTACGTCACTATTTCAAGAAGCTGCAAGAGCAGACGGAGCAGCTTTCCGAATATATGTCTGTGACGGGCCACTCGCTATCCGAATGCAAATGAGTGGCTGAACAACGGCGCTTTTTCTTCCCTGTGGAAACAGAGTCAGCAGGGCTGTGGCTGCCTCACTGGAGAAATGCAGATCTGACAGGGATGTCAGATAGCAGCGTCTGCCCCCCCAATACTGCATGTTTCTTTAACATTCCCTTTGAGGTCCCAGCTATCATGCAATCGTTTTTTTTTTTTAAAAAAAAAAACAATACTCTATTGTGAAATTTCTTAACAGATATTGTAACCTGTTAGTACAGTCAGCGTTATTAAAAGTTCTCCAGATACCGCTGTACACCCCCACCTGAAATGTATGGCATTTTGCATACACTCATACTTTTGGTTCACCTCTGATTTTCATGGGTCACATTTTTTACAGCACATTAGCATAATAAGAGACGCTTTAGCTTGCTGACACCTACTCCCTCTTGACAACACTTCTGCACTCCTAATCTTTATAAAACATTGCTGTGGGGTAATTTGGTAAAAATTCATATTCTGGCACATGTCTGACGCACCAGATGAGTGAGCGGACAAAAGATCAACCTGTGCGCTCACCAGGTTGCAGCGGCCACATCCGCACAATACTGCTTTGAAACAGTATAATTTAGGGGGGACAAAGGTCCCACTGGCTACCAAGGAAAACGTCCAGACTTCGAATCCAAAGTTTGGTAAACGGCAATCATTGGGTAATTGGTAGATACTATCGTGTACCACTATACATTAAAAGTGCAGTTTTTGGAGTAAATTGCAGTCCTGTTCTCGTTTTTGATGGCCGAGTCCCAGCTGTTATTATCAGACCAGCTGATCTCACAAGCATGCATCAAGTTGGATCTTTAAATGGAAGTTGGGTGCATTTAATTTTGATTCATTAGTGGCTGTGCGTGCACTGTACAAATACACAACAAAAGATATTCTTCAGCATCAAACTGATTCAGCATGTGTATTGTTATAGTGTAGAATGTGTCTGGAGTTGTGTTTCTAAATTTCTAGTTTGTATTGCTTTCCAGTTCTTTCCTTCAGCCTTTTTCTAAGGTATAAGAACATAAGAAATTTACAAAGGAGAGGGGCCATTCGGCCCATCATGCATAACTAATAGTCCAGAGTTGTTAAAATCTAATCTAGCTCTGACTTAAAGGAACCAGGGTTAGCTTTCACTATGCTAGCCATCCGTTCATTTTCCAACCTGCTTTATCTCACTGGGTCACCTGGAGCCTATCTCGGAAGCAACAGGCACGAGGCAGGGAACAACCCTGGATAGAGGGCACAGTCACACACCAACCACTCACAATTTCAGAACGCCGCACAGCATGTTTTGGAACTGTGGGGAGAAACAGGTGCACCTGGAGGAAACCCCACGACGGCACAGGGAGAACATGAAAACTCCACACACATGTAACCCAGGCAGAGATTCAAACCCAGGTCCCAGTGGTGGGAGGCAGCAGTGCTAACCACTGCACCACCACGCCACCCATACTCTAATGACACGCTGTGTAAAGAAGTGCTTCCTCAAATTTGTTTTAAAATGTTCTCCCACTAATTTCCACGTATATTCTATTGTAAGTGTTTGATATTTATATTAATCATTTATCGTGAAAACGTCTTGCGAATGGTGTTCAGTTTCTTTACTTGATATTTCAAGGCACAACACTGAATGTGAGTGATAATTTGGTTATCTGGGAGCAACTTAAATTTTGGTCACTCCAGAAAACATACATTGGCGCAATATATTAAGGAAGTAGTTGTCTCTAATGATGGTATTTGAAAAAAGCCAGTGCATGGAAACCAATGCATTTGCTGTATAACTAGAGCTGCGTGACCTGACTGATTTATATACAATACCTTCTGATCACAAGGTTACCAGCCACGCCACCCTTTGATCTCTCACAAGAAACTGAAATTCTGATTCTTAATAGCTAGTTTATTATTCAAGCTAAGTTTACTAGTCTAAGAAATCATCTGGTGATGAACGGCACCTTGATATATTTTTGAATCAATTGATTATTATTGAATGAATTATTTTCAGAGAATAAATGAGGTTTAATTATGTAGTTCAGTATAGCTGAAATATTCAGAACTTTCAGTTATTCTTTCTCTAATGTTTGTTTTTCACTTAAAAAACCAATAATGACTTCCCACAACACTCTTTTTCCTGTCACTCACACTTTTTTGTATGAGTACATGATAATATCTATTTGGTTTTTGTTCTGAGAATGTTATATTTTATTAATCTTAAATTGACATTATGAGGCTAAGGGCACGTCTGGATCTCTTGAGCGCTATGCTAGAACTCTACAGCTAACTCTATGCTAGCCCTGTAAAGCTAACTCCTATATTTTTGTCTTCTACCATGCATTGAAGCGCTGTTCCCACAAGGTAGGTTCATGGAGCGTGTTTGGTGTTTGTGGGGGCCTGTTTATCTGTTTGACATGCACCCCTAGACACAACAAGGCTCAATCCATTACTACATAAAAGCATCCTTAAGCCCTTAAGATTTACAGCCTGTTGCCCTTGTTATTCGCTATTGCTGTGAACGAGGTCTATTGGGATATTATCCTGCTGAGGGGCGATTAAGGAGAATTAAGCTTCTGTACTCTTGTTTCTGCGCTTTGATCTCCTGTGTCTCATCACTGAGTCATGAACTTGAGCTTGAGTTTTTTTTGCTGGAATTAAAGTATCTAAATACAATATTCATTAAAACATTCATTAAAAGGGCATCAAAACGGGGACCTTTAAGGATTTTTTTAAAATATAGTGGTCTCATATATTGTCACTCTGTGTTTATGCTTTGTTATGATAATGAACTGTTTGGCAAAGTACTGGGAATTTAATACACACCATCTGAAGCAGGTCTTTGAAGTGTATATATGATTCTTGAAACCAAGCTTGTAAACAGAGGTTTGGTTTTCCTGCTGTCCCAAGTAGACCTCACTAATTTCTATTCCAGAAACTTACAGTGGAACAAGGGAACTTAGGCTCTGCCTTCCTGTCGTGCGACTAGTTGTTCCGCGCAGTGTTTTTGTGTCCGCTTGTGTGTCTTTGTGCCTTCTATGCATGTGACATGGACCCTGAACGTCCTGGTATTACTGACTCACTTTAATTAGTGACTTTCAATTTACTGGTTCACTGATTTTCTTTTTTCAAGCACAGTTTTAGCATTATCATTTGATATTCCTGCTCCCACCTGTCATAGTTTCTCAGATTCATGGAATACAATCAGCACTAAATCGAAACATAAAACAAGTTACAATTTAGTTTGCAGGGGATCTCCAAATTGCACATTGATACCTACCCTGCTACATGTTCAGAATATGTGGCATATTTATTTTTTTCCTTGTTGAAATGTTCACGGTCTTTACATTATACACATCCATCCATCCATTTGTCCATCCATCCATCCATCCATCCATCCATTTTACAATTGCATATACTGGTCAGGATCGTGAGGGGCAGTATCTGTCCTAGGCAGCACCCAGCACAGGGCTGGTTCAAACTGGACAGGATGTTATTCAGACTTACCCGGTATATATTTAGATACACACATATAGATTTATCAGATCTCAGCATCTAAACAAACCTGAAACAGCGGCCTTCCGGGAGCCTGTCACACATCTCTGTGCTGTTGGTATTCAGCTTGTCCAATGGTGAGTTTCCCCACATCACCACATCAACTGTACCCTGTAAACGGCCATGCAGTGGCCTTGTTGAGTGTTAGCTCACCTAAATCTGCATTCATGATGCAGCAGAATGGCCAGTGGTCTGTATCTTTGACACTGGAGATATCTGACTTATAACACTTGAAATCATTCTGAATACGAATGAGTGATGATGTTATCTGCTCTAGGAGAATCCCCACACATACGAGGCCTTGCCTGCATCTTTCCTGTGTTTTCTTAGCCCTTTTACAATTCCCTAAAACATGCATATCTCTTTTTGACACAGGAAGTGATGCAATGGAAACGTATTATGAAACCACTTTCAGCGGTTTGACGCTGCCAAGTTAATGAAAGATTTCTTTAGCGATGTTGACAGTTAGTTGTTCCAAAATTGTGTCTTTGGTCTTCCATTAGCATAGTATGATGTAATAGTTGGGGCAGCACAGTGCCTCACTGGGCAGCTCCATGGTTGGGAGGTCAGCTGTCTTCTCCAGTTTAAAGGCTATGGGCGCTCCAACTTGTCCATTGCCTGTGCGTCCTGCAATGGGCCAGCATCCTGTTCAGGGTGACCCCAGCCTTGCAACCCCTGCTGCCTGGGGTCGGCTCACGGCCCTCTGACTTTAATATCACATTTGAGTTATTTTCTCAGCATCTATCTGTTTTTCAGTCTCTATTTTTGTGTGTATTGCTATGAAATGTACTGTACTGTATATGTGCTATACTGCATCAGAGGGAGCATTTGGGGTTTTATCAGAGGAAACATGAAGCTGTAATCATTTGGCTGTTACTTTTGCCACGTTTTAGTACTTTCCAGGTTACTTTGGTTATGTGAGTAAAGTGAAGTATCTCCAAACTGCTGTTTGCTCTGCAGAAAAAAATAACAAACCTTTTTCAATCATGCTTCCTATTAAAATCTGCCATTTGATAAGGAATGAATAGCATCCTGCTGATTTCCCTTCACCAGAAATATGATGTCTGCTTATTTTAACCTTTCTGTCTTTCTTGCACAGTTACTCCTCTCCTGGGTAGAAGAGTGAAATGAATGAATTTTGCAAAAATGAAAATGTTTATTTGAGGAAGAATATAACATATATTAATGTTTATGTATGCTGTGCATATCTATGTGTCTGTCATATGTTAAACAGTGTAAATTATACTGGAAATTGGCCAGTAACCATTTGCTTTTGTGCAGTCAGGTTACAGCTGAGTCTCATTCTGTCAGAAGTTTGTTTTAAGCTTTTCTTTTATGACAGCTACTATTAGAATATTCTGGAAAATAGTGAGTAAGGAGCAGCCTGTTCATTCACTTCCATTCTCAGGTTACACACATTATCTAAGATGTCCTCAGCCAGGGGTGACAGTGTGGGATCCCTAAGGGGCTGAATTTTCAGGGAGTCTAGACACCTGGTCTGCTGCCGCACTGGTACTCTGGTGCTGTTGCAGATTTGTCATCTTTTCCATGGCAGATGCATGGAGATGGTTCGCTTTGTCAGTACTTCCTGATTAAGGCTGATGGATGTAGGAATTTTACTAAAATCCAGACGTTTTTTCTAGATTACTTCATGTGTCTTTGTTGCCATTTTATCCTGTAAATAAATATTAATTTTATAAAAGGTTCACCATATCTAAAACATCCTTTAGGTAATTGCCTCCAAACATCATGAGCCCATTGTGTTCACTGCCTTTTTGGCTTTCATTTCACGTGCTGTCAACCAGGAATATCTGTGTGTGATTAAGTAGGAACGGGTTTCCATCACCTATCACTGCTGTGGTTCCATGTATTTAAATGTCATTGTCGGCGGTGTTGGTGTATATTAGAGGGATCTGTGTGTGAGAACCTTCTCCTCTTCATGGCTCTGTTCTCCAGGCCCGGCAACAAGCCCAGATGAGGCATCAGATGGCAGCGGATAGCAAGACTGAGTACGCATCATATTTGCAAAAGTTCAACCAGGAGCAGAATGACCATTACCACACCCTGATCCCACACATCTTCCAGGTAAGACCCCAAAATCGTTTTCTTTTGCTGACCTTTAAGAAGGACAACCACTGAGAAACTGAATTCTCCATTTTTGTGCTGGTGCAACCAAGAATGCAAGCTATTATAAAAATTCAGTACTTAACAATAAATATAAAAAATATATATCGTACCTCATTCCTCTTCCCAGTATCCTGGTTTAGTCATCAGTTTCATATTTGGACACCGGCATCACCCCCTCTATGGTTCCAGTATTACTGAGAGCACAGACTGTGCTCTTCTGTGCTACGCAGTATCTTCTGCCAATAGGTATTTGTCACACTCTGAGTCTCTCGCTCGTCAGTTACGTCCCACTCCTTCAGAAATCTCAGCTGGTCTTGGCAGGGGACGGGGCCTGGGCACCATAATAAAGCTCCCCCGTTACCAGCCTTAATGTCGACATTGGGGGGGGGGGCATTTCATTGGCTAAGCCACTTAGGAGCTGGGGGCTATTTAACATTTCTTTTTAGAAGAATATGTCTGAGAATTCTCAACAATTCTCAACAATTCCAGTGTCTCCCCTTTGTTACTTACAGAAAATCCAGGAGATGGAGGAGAGGCGGATTGAGAGAGTGGGAGAGTCCATGAAGACCTTTGCTGAAGTCGACCGACAAGTTCTGCCAATTGTGGGAAAATGCCTAGATGGTATGACTAAGGGAGCAGAATCCATTGAACCAAAACACGTGAGTGGAGTCTTAGTGAAGGCGCTCATTTAACATTCACAAATGGGTTCACATAACACTGGAGTTCATGTCAGAGGACTTCCTACTGCGTTGATCCAAATTTAGTTTTTCCTCAAAATACATTTGAAAAAGTCTTATATTCTGGGTCTAGACCAGTTGTTCTTAACCTTGTTAGAGGTACCGAACCCCACCAGTTTTATATGCGCATTCACCGAACCCTTCTTTAGTGAAAAATAAAATGTGATTTTTTTCAAATTGAAGACATAGATATGTTTTTACAAAATGTGCCATGCATGAACATCACCTTGTTCAAAGAACAAAACCAACACAATGCATGAACTTACAACAAATTACATACACTCCCATCACGTTCCGTGATACATGTGAATCCATGTTGTACATATTCGTCCGACCATTTTTGCCCGACAAAGTTAGTATGGCTTAAAATATTAACAAAAAAATCACACGAAGTACTACCACGACAGTCACACGTTGACTGCTGAGCACGCTAAATTCCCCACAGCACTGATTGGCCAAGCAGTGTAGCATGATTATCTGCAGCCAGTGATGGCCAAGCGGGGCATCTCATCATGAATTTACATGATAATTCGGGTGTGTCCGGACCTCCGCAACGGAGGCTCTGCTGAACTCCTGAGACTGACTCACTGAACCCCTAGGGTTCGATCGAACCCAGGTTAAGAACCACTGGTCTAGACAATTAAGGGAATACATAGGTGCAAAATACGACATTTTGTGTTTTTTAAAGATACAGTGGTACCTTGGTTCTCGTACTTAATCCGTTCCAGACTTCGTATCAAATCCTAAAAAATTTGAGTTCTGATCAAATTTTTCCCATAAGAAATAATGGAAAAACAAAAAATTGGTTCCCAACCCCACAATTACACCTAAATATGTTTTTAAGCATTTCGACACAAAATATACAGGATAAAACAACAAGAGCATTTTTTTCTTAATGGCTTCCAAAACGATAAAGATCTTATCCCAACATTACCCCTGTCCTGCCCCGATCATCCGCTCCTTCCGTGTGCCACACCCCCTCATTAACCTCGTGTGGGATCCCCATGTGATCAGCTGTTTCTGGTTTTTGTCATTAGTTCTTTGTATAGTCCGCGTTTCAGTTTGTTTCCCCAGTCTGGTCATTGGGTGCGTTCGACTTGCTTACAGCACTGGCTTAAAGCAACACATCCTGACACAATGCATTATGGTTAGATGCATTGCACCCATTCACCCAGCTGTACAAACTGTAGCTGCCTCCGTGACAACACACCTTTGCCCTTATTGGCTGAAGAGGTTTGTTACACGCGTGACGTTTGTATTTGTTATCCGATGTAATGCAGTTCCGGGGTAATCTGCTACTGATATTCAGATCAAGTTGTAGGTGAAACTGGTTTGTTCGATTTTCAAGAAATTTGAGTTTTAGTGGGTTCAAGAATGTTTGCTTTTTAATACAATTATTGTTAATTCAGTTGCCCGTGGTTGCTTTTTTATGCTGGGTAACTTTTTAAAACTTTTTTGCCAAATAAAATTATTTTTCATCATAAAGATAATATTTGGTATTCCAAAAACTTTTCTTAAAATAATTTGGCAAAATCTGGGGTGTTGTCGTCTTAACTTCTAGGTTGTCTCAAAATCAAGGTCACCTTGCAATCAGGGTCATCTCACAATCGAGGTTGTTTCACAATCGGGGTCGTCTCACAATTGGGTTCATCTTAAATTCGGGGTCTTGTTATATTCGGGGTCGTTTTGTAATTGGGGTCATGTTATATTCGGGGTCGTCTTACAATCGGGCTCGACTTAAAATTGATGTCATCTTATTATCGTGGTCATCTTATAATTGGGGTTTTCTTATTTTTGGGGTCGCCTTAAATTTGGGGTCGTCTTATAATCAGGACAGTACAGCGATTTCTTTAACAAACTCTAATAACAATTAAGTTCTTCTTTTTACTTCATTTTCATGTCATGATCTTTATTATCAGCCACGGTTAATGGCTTCATGCTCCATATTTATAACTGGGATTAGTACTCGATCTTACGAAACCTAAATATTATGCTAAACAGTGTCTACCAAACCCCAATAGTGTACTTTAGCATGCATTTAGCAAATGGTGTTAATCCGCAATTGATAATCAAACTGTGTTGAGGCACTGTGGTCATAATTTGAATGTCTTCTCTCACCACCCTCCATGCAGGACACGTCGCAGGTTGTAGAATCGTATAAATCTGGGTTTGAGCCCCCTGGGGATGTGGAGTTTGAGGACTACAGCCAGGCGATGAAGAGGACAGCATCAGAGTGCAGCCTGTCAAACTCACGGGCAGAGGGCAAGCCCGATAAGCCCGCCGGCAAGAGCAAAGGCAAACTGTGGCCTTTTATGAAGAAGAGTAAGGTAAAGTCGGCTTGGGCATAGCTGAGGGCTCCACACATGAATGGTGTTCATCATACAACAAGAGCACAGGCGATCACACCCAGACAACACTGGCAGGCAGGAGCTAGTTTACACGTGACTTGTGGCTTTATCGTGGCATTTTACTTTCCTTGTCATTTGGTGTACTTGTTTAAGATAAACATAAGAATTTCATTCTATAAAGATCTGGTGCTACCTGGAACTTTTAATGTGTCAATCTTGGTGGTTAATTTAATTTTATTTTTAAGATCATGCCTTGTTATAGCTATCAGTTGTATTTTTTGTTCATGTCGCTTTTAGTGTTGGTATGTTTCCTTTGTTGCTGTCACTTACATGTTTTGTTTGTGTTCATTCATGGTTTGCTGGTATAGTTGCATTTTAAGTATTAGTAGTACCATTTTATTATGAATATGGTGTTTCCATTTCTCACTGTCTTCTTTCTCCACATGCCATTGGTCATCTCCTTGTATGTGGATCCACCAACGCTAACACACTAATGGCATCTCTGAAAGTTGCGAAAATGCGATTCCTATACATTAACACTGAGAATAACCTGGAGACTCTCTGCGAACCCCCAATGCAAAACCTATCTGCTGTGCCCCAAATCCTTTATTAAATAACTAGATTCCTCCTCTTTGCTACTTACCTGGAATGGCTTCCCATAATCCATTGTTGCAGTAGAACTGCATGATGTTGATTGCTGGGGCTATAGAAGGGCACCCCTGAATGTTTCCAGACCAAGGGTAACCCTCTGATAATTTTTTTGATTACTTGCTAAATTTATGCTTGGTAAAACACAATGTTATCGTTCTTCAGATAACATAATTTATTGATCCCGGGGGAAATTCATTTACAAACAACAGCAATAATGCAAATCCATTAAATGTGATCCCATTAGATATCTTCATGTACATACTGTTAAATGTTGTTTTTTCATTTAATTCTGAAAGGAAGATTGCTATAAACCATACCTTTGCAGACAAAAAATACAGCATTTCACATGAGATGATATGAGCATTTTAAAGTAATTGCCATCTTGTGGAAAGGTTTCAAAAGGAATTTAAATAAACAGAATAGAATTATGTGAAAATAGCTTCCCAGTACAAAAAGGTTAGCGGTGAATGTCTTTCACAAAGCTCAGCCTTTACTAGTAACATTTGATTTTGAAATTAGAAATGAGAATCTGATCTTTGCTTTGCCCTTATCTGGAAGTATACTTTGTGGGTATAATTATCTGGAAGTATACTTTGTGGGTATAATTATCTGGAAGTATACTTTGTGGGTATAATTATAACAGTACACCTTTCTGTGGAAAGTGCTTAGTGTTAATTAATGTATATTCGTTGGTGTACACAGGTACGTTTGGCAACAAAGAGCAGTTTGATTTTTTTAATACTCAGAGATGGATGGTTCAGGTCCAGATAGTACAAATCCAGACCAAGATTTTGTTTGAACCAACCAGCTGAGCGTAAAGAGTGTCAATCGCAGAGTACTCAAATGGTTTGTTAAATGAAAACCTTGGTCTCGTCGTTTACTTTCTAGACTTGAACTATCCATCTGTATCTTTTGGTTATTACTGTAAGTGGTAGGTTTGAAGGTAACTTTTCATCACTAATTTTGTTGTATGTCAGTAAATGTTTACAAGCTCTTCAGGATGGGAAAAAAGCGATGAATGTGAGTGAAGATCTGGGGTTGAATTTAAGTGTCTTTTTCCGCACATGCTGAGTGTCTAGTGAGGGAGCTTGTACTATATGAGACGAACAGACAGATGGCGGCTTGCATGGGCTTATTCTTATTTACTCTGCTGTCACTCACCTTTAACGTGCTTAATGCTTTAACGTAACATTTAACACTACATGCTTTTTAAGGTCTTTTTGTCTAGCTTCCTTTTTGCTGAACTTAGCTTAACTATGTAAATAACCCCAGAAAATCACAGACTGGGTGTGATGATGTTTGCTATCCCGTGTTTTGTTTTTAGAACCTTATTTATCTCGTTTTGTGTGTTGTTTTTTCTTTTCTTTTCATTTGTTTTGTTTGCTGCTCCATTTCTCTTACCGATAGCTTATATCCCTGCTAGCCTCTCCCCGCCACCCACCCCCCCCTCCCCCCGCCTCTGCCTCTGCCTCCGCCTTACCATCGCCCTCTGCTGTTCCCAATGGCCCCCAGTCTCCCAAGCAGCACAAGGAGGCCCTTACACTCCGCCTCAACGACTTCATGGCCTCCAAGCCCAAAATGCACTGCTTCCGGAGCCTGAAACGTGGGGTAAGTCCTCCTGTGGATGTTAGTGCGTCTTGCTTTGTCTCCTGCTGCATGACGGCGCTGTGGTGCCCTCCTGTAAACACAGACATTTTTCCCCAGGAATAATCTCCTCCAGGGTCTATAATTTAACATGCCAGGGACAATTAAATATAAACACAAAATGTTGCTGTTAGATATGTCTAAAATTAATGATTGGAGAATCAAATTTGAAAAGAAAACTAGATAATGACGTATAAAATGACATTAAGCATGGAATTAAAAAATTGAGGAGTGAGTTTTGGTGTTGGGCGACCAATGTGTCCTTCATACAGCATCTCCCCTCCCCTCCTTCTCTCTGTCTCTCTGCTTCTGCATGCCTCCCCAAAGACACTTTGTCCTTGTTTGAAGAAGTAAATGTTCATCATTAATATCGTTTCCTAAAACCCCTATATCGAAACATTTCTGTTTTCAGCATACAGACAAACCATACGGAAGACAGGTAGCCCCAGAATCTGAGTTTTGTGCTTTCTTGGTCATTGTGACAGCTACCACGTAACAGACTTAGGGATATGTCATGTCTTTGGCGTGACCTTTGACCTTCTCCATGGACTGAATTCAATTTTGCTTTAAAACATCTTCTCAAATGAACCTGGCATGGAACTGTCTGCTTGAAATTCATAAATGTTGACAAATATAAAAAAATCTGAAGGAGGAATGGTAAAGCAGACATAAGCGGGCATTTTTATATTTCATTACATACTGTCTTAACCAGATGCATTTTGGGATCTATGGAGATTTGGTAAACTTTCATGTTCATATAGGAGGGTAGCCAACACAGTTTAGCTAACAAGTGTTAGAAATGTAATTGCAGGTACTCCTCAGCACTGTATGTGCCGTATTTATAAGCAAGGCTTGAGGAAAACAAGCAAGGCTGTTTGCTTCATTACATTGGCCTGAGAATGAAGAGAGCTTTCCCAGGGGAGTGCGATCCTACGAATAGGCCTGCTCCTTATGAATATGAACTATAATCATGACTGTGGCCAGTATGTTTGAACCAACAGTCAAAGAGATACAGAGATAGCAGATCAAACCTCAGCCATGTAGCATTGTTCAGAATGATTAGTTTAAGTTTAATGTAAGACACGCTTTTGTGTAGTTCACCGGATAAGACCTCTGTGCCTGTGATCCCTGGTTCCGTGTCTGGCTCAGTGTATTTGGCCTCTGTGCCTGTGATCCCTGGTTCCGTGTCTGGCTCAGTGTATTTGGCCTCTGTGCCTGGGATCGCCGGTTTAGTGTCTGGCATGGCAGGTTTGGCTCTGTGCCTGTGTTCCTTGGTTCAGTGTCTGGATTAGTGGGTTTGGCCTCTGTGCCTGTGACCCCCGATTCGGTGTCTAGTTTAGTGGGTTTGGCTTCTGTATCTGTGGTTTCCGGTTCAGTGTCTGGCTTCGTGAGTTTGGTCTTTGTGCCTGTGATCCCCGGTTCAGTCTCTGGTGCGGCGGGTTGGGCCTCTGTGCCTGTTATCGTCGGTTCGGTGTCTGGCTTAGTGGATTTGGCTTCTGTGACTGTGATCCCCGGTTTGGTATCTGGCTTAGTGGATTTGGCCTCTGTGCCTGTAATCCCTGATTCACTGTCTGTCTTAGTGGATTTGGTTTCTGTGCCTGTGATCCTCAGTTCAGTGTCTGGCTTAGTGGATTTTGCCTCTGTGCCTGTGATCCTCAGTTCAGTGTCTGGCTTAGCGGATTTGGCCTCTGTGCCTGTGATCTTCAGTTCAGTGTCTGGTTTAGTGGATTTTGCCTCTGTGCCTGTGATCCTCAGTTCAGTGTCTGGCTTAGTGGGCTTGGCCTCTGTGCCTGTTATCTTCAGTTCAGTGTCTGGCTTAGTGGATTTGGCCTCTGCCTGTAATCCCTGATTCACTGTCTGTCTTAGTGGATTTGGCCTCTGTGCCTGTGATCTTCAATTCAGTGTCTGGCTTAGTGGATTTGGCCTCTGCCTGTAATCCCTGATTCACTGGCTGTGTTAGTGGATTTGGTTTCT
>JABFDZ020000118.1:14796465-14807026 GCA_019775955.2 Pollimyrus isidori | reverse complement strand
CCCCCCCCCCCCCCCCCCCCCCCCCCCCCCCCCCCCCCCCCCCCCCCCCCCCCCCCCCCCCCCCCCCCGGCGGCCTTTCCCCCGCACACCTAAATAAATAGATTTATCTCTAAGTGTTTATCTTTGTGTGCTAGTATCCAACAAACACTAAGAACTACAACATGTTTCCCTTGGTGTTGCAGGGAAAGCACAGTCCATGTGAATAGGTTAGTTTGTGAGAATATACGACAATCATCACGAATATAGCTGTATAATTATAAAGAGCTCCTTCCTATTACCTGTTCAGTTTGTCATTATCCATCCATCCATCCATCCATTTTCTAAACCGCTTATCCTTACTGGGTCGCGGGGGTTCCGGAGCCTATCCCGGAAGCAACGGGCACGAGGCAGGGAACAACCTTGGATGGGGGGCCAGCCCATCGCAGGGCACACTCACACAAGTTTGTCATTATCATGCACTAAATTTGTACTTTGTTCAAAAAAATTACAACATGCTAATTACTCAAACTGCTATTCTTCTTAATACTCATTATCAGGAATGAAGGATTTGCGTTGTTACTTTATAAGACTTATGAAAACTCAGTAATAGGAATGCATACATCGGTCACCTGTGAATAGAAATGTGAACAATCTTTCTAAATGATTCACTGTGACTGATTGTGTGGTTAATACCAAAAACAAGAGTCTTCCAGTACATAGGGGATAATTAAGTCAAGCTGGTGGGCCAAACGTGAATTTAATGTGCAATCATTGTTGCATCTGCAAGAGTTCTGTTTCAAGCAGATCAGATTAGTTTTGTTGGGAAGTGGCCAGGGTGAAATGAATTACCGTATTTATTTTATACCATGTGACTTCCGGATATAACATGTGTGCCCTGGCAGAACCTGTGAATAATTTCAGTTAGTGGTCAGCAATTCATTTTCATCAATTTTTGAAATGACTTACTAATCATAACATAACAGCTCTCTCAAATGCAATCACCTTCATTCTTCCTAATTAAGCTTAATAAGAAAGGTGTCCATAGAGCAGGTAAGAAACGTGATTGAACATACCTGTGAACAAGCTTAATATCACAGAATTATAATGTATAAGTTGTTCATTTTATAGCCGTCAATTATTTTCTGTTATTAGTAACCTCCTGTACTGAAGTACAAAAAGTACTCGGGAAATACTCTTGAGGTGGAATATTGAGTTCTGTGTAGGAGAGAATGCAGGCACCATCAAATCTCTATTTAAGACTACAGCTGATGGATTTTAGTCATTCACAGCTGAATGGAGGAGTCGTATCATCATTTTTAAAAAATGTATGGAATGGAATGTTTTGCAAGTATCCCCAAGTATAATGTGTTTTGAACTTCAAAATAAATTATTAATAAGTGATTCTTCTTAAAGCATTGTTCTTAAGCCAGAAATAGACTTGGGGGGAAAAAACTCATTTGTGTACCCCACACACATTGGAAATTAAGAATCAAAATTTTACATCATCAGTCTTGTTAGCAGTTACATAGTATATCATGCTAAATGAACTGCACAATATTTTTGGCATCTACTGTAGCAAGCAGTTGTTATAAATGATTACTTCATCACTTCAGTTTTTAGCCAAGGCCTTTGGTTAACAAAAATAACACTCATTCTAATATCACTTCAACCTAATCTAGTGGGGAGAATTCTTACATTGTTGGCATTTCTTACTCAGCTATACTGCTATATGTTTCCAGTGAAAATACTATATGAACTATATGAACATGTATTAGTCTCAGACATACTTGCCATTCCCTCCTTGGAGTTCGACCTAGGAATGTAGTCAAAAGCCCTTAAAACAGAAGATGGTTACCGGGACTGACCACTCTCTTCCAGGAAATGACGTAAGACTGGTGCGAGGAAAATGTTTAAATGTGATGATTTGGGAGGAGCATTGCCAAAATATTGCCCTGTTACTTGAGCAATTTGAGAGTGATCTGCATTCATAAATTTAAGAGCGCAATAAGGCAATTTTTACTTATAAACCTAAATATTTGTTATTATCCATTTCCACAATTTTTGAGTAACCTTGCACAATTCATTTATTAACGATTAAAATAATACGAAAAAAAATTAAGGAAGTGATCATCCGTTTTATTTAATTTCATTTGTTAAAAAGAACATTTGACTTGTGTATTTTCGTTATAAATATGTGGGAAATGATGTGTGAGAAGCTCCTTTAAAAAGCTTTTATATAGCCGGCGATCTGTAGGCTCCGTAACCTACTCCGTAAGTGTGAACTGGGCCTGCACTAGCACCTTATTAACTGCACCAGGATCTTCTTAACTGCACTAGGACCTTATTAACGTTTATTTGGCATTCAAATGTTCAGTTTCTTTATTTCTGGGATTAGGAAGTTATCAATACACATTTTCATTTCTATCTGAACTTGCCTTCTAAAGTATTTATATGCCTATTTTGGTATTGCAACAAACAGACATTTTGGTCAATTTTATGATTTTGTTGTGATCATTGAAATCTTAATGGCCTGTCTCCAGAAGGTTGTTTTAAACAGTTAGAATTTAATCTCTGTAGTGAAGAGGTCATTACGCCGGAGTCAGTGCGTCCCTAAGGGATCTGCAGATAGGTTTAAGGGAGTCCCTGTACTTGGAATGGGAAGAAATGACTTCATTATTTTCCCTAACCCATAACTGCAGTGTAGGGGCGAAGAGGCCCAGAGACATTGTCGTCTGCCGGAGTGGGGCATGGCTCAAAACAAACCAATAACCTTTGCTCTAGTGATACAGTGTCCAGAAATCCACTGACCGCCGGCCCTTCTCAGCACCTTAAAAAACAACCAACGGGTATGAAAGAAATAAAAACAACCTATTAAAAACTGACTTAATTGAGGAAACCAGCGAATGGCAATTTAAAATGCCTTTGGGTCCAGACACCGGCACGTGTCTTGTTATTGTTCATAATTATTAATAGTGATTATTGATATTATTAGTAATAGTTTTTCCACTCATCTGCCTTCCAGTCACAAATCCTCATTATGGTTGTTGTTTTTCGGAGGGGGGGAGGGACTGGAGCCTATGTCAGACAGGACACAAGCCAGAAGAACATCCTGGATGAGATGAGCACATAACGTCACAGGAGTATCTTTTTTCCCTTACGATATCCAGCTATGCCGTCGCCATTCAAGCATAAAGTGAAGAAAACTATTATTTTCTGATCATCCACACTTGAACACATCTTATGTTAATCACAGCAGCTTCTCCTTGCCCCAGTGATCCATTCTTAAGTCTGCTGGCCTGGAGCGGATGCCCGGCAGTTTGCTGTCCCAGACTGGATGGTCCGCAGAGAGCATCATCATCATCTGGTCCATTTTATGAATACAAAAAAAGAGAAACAAATATCTGTTAGTACTCACACATGACTGCACAAATGTGTAGTTCCAGTGGCCGTTAAGTGACTTGGTAAATGAAATGGTAAACGCATGGTAAATAGTCATGCTCATTACAATTACAATCACATTACAATCCCGTTACAATTACAATTAAAGTGTACATACTTATTCTCTAACATGTACTTGTGTTGTCTTAACATAGTCAAGTTTTTATTTAGTCCTGTATACATATCTTTTTTTTTGTTCACTATTTGACCAGAGTCTTTCAGTCACCTATAGCAAAAGTACGTTTTGTTAGCAATCTATTAGCTGCCTATAATAACCTCCTGTTCTGTTTAGCAACTATTTAGAGCTAAATTAGTCCTTTATCTGCCAATAGCTTTTCAGTGAGTTTGAGTCAAAGGGAACATGTAAACGTGTAAATGAGCACACATTTCACTCACCAGTTAACTGGCGTACCCAGAGGAATCATAAGCTTCTAACAAAATGGTATTTATCATGCATGTTGCTAGGTGTTAAGTTTTTTAAAGTTATGTAAGCTAGATCAGGAAGCTCTTGGATATTTTCCTCACTAACTGGCAGAGGAAAGGGGGAATCTGAGAACATTGTGCTTATGGAGAAGGTCTTAAAAGGTACGGGGTGAGTGGGAGGAGTGCGTTTGCTCTGCTAAGACTGTGGCGCTGAGATAAATGCAGGGAGGGCTTACATCACTTCCGCCCTTTGTTCTGGACTTTATTTCCAAAGGCTTGGAATGCAATTCCTGTCAAGGGTGAAGGAATTCAAAACAAGCCCATTGACTCCATGCAGCGTGAGCAGGAAAGTGTATTTGTGATGTCGTGTTTGCTGGTAAGAATGTGACGGTTCCTGCACCACACCCTCCATGCATCCTGTACCGAGCCTGTCCCCTGTCTCTGAGAGCTTGACAATACCTCCAAAAGACCCACCCCGCAGGCCTCATGGGGCCTCTCTCAAATAAATGCCTCGCAGAAAAACACCAATTGATCTGTGTCATATTTATTATAATACAGTAGTTTTGTTATAATGTCTGCAGATGGGTAACAAGGTAGTGGGTAAACCTTAATTTAGCTTAAACTATATTATCCCAGGCAGTATTTACTAGCACTATCTAAACATTTATCAGTAATCTAAAATTTAAATTACCCTGTAATTTAGCTAACTTGTTGTTGTTTCATAAATGACGACGCAAACCGGATATCCAGCAATAATTCATGGCTGTACGTTTGACACTTACTGATCCTGTCCTGGGCCCAGCCAGGTGGTTTTAATCCTATCATCTGTAAAGGACAGCAACATCTTAAAAAAACATTGCTGCCTTGGAAAGGATTTCCACAAGAATGATTCCTGGAGGGATGTCTTATGAGGAGAGGTTAGCTGAGTTGAATCTGTTTAGCTTTGAGCAAAGGAGACTAAGGGGGAACATGATCCAGGTACTGTATATAAGATTCCAACAGGTCTGGATGCTGTTCAGCCAAATGGCTATTTCAATATTAGTTTAAATATGAGAACTCGTGGCCATAAGTGGAACCATATTGATATGATGTCTATCTTCTGAGAGGTAAAATGGAGAACTATGTACATATATTTATTATTATCCATTGCTCCATTCAAAGCACATTGTAACTGTTGTTTAAACTTATGGCAACCTTAAACTAGCAGTTAAATTGTCAGGCGAATGGGACTAATAGAATTTCTGAGCCTGTATAATAACAGCTGCTATGCAGACATCCAATTTTACAAAGCTGCTCCCCACTTGTTCTCCTGTTCGCAAGTCAGCAAATTGAAATGTTCTTCAAATTCTGTGATAGTGCCCCAACCACACAGATCTCCAGGATCACTGGGTCCTGATTTCCTCACGGCAGTTTGCAGACGAGTATATCTGTCTGTGCTGCACTCACTGTGGTCTTGACGGGACGCTCAAAAAAGTCCTCACATGCAGTCTGCAGCTTCCTCAAGCAGGCTTCCAGTACTGAAACATATAATCGTGTAGATTTGAAAGAACCGGCTCTGAGCCAGTCATGAGCTGTGGCTCCTGACCCCTCTATCGAGTTGTCAGTCTAGACTCCTCATGTTTCACCGTGCTTTCCAGCCACTGGTCTAACCCCAGCCGTCACTCACTCAGCTGTGTCTCATTAGCCACAGGCTACAATGGCGATGCTACATTTACGTAATGTGATGCTGAAGATGCTGCCGCATGATACAAAGAAACAGCAAACATCGCCTGATGTCACCTTAATCTAACTCAGGGATTTAACCAGATATTATTGAGGATAAAACATTGTTGGTTAATGTTGGGGTTTTTTTCTGATAGCCAAAGCAGGTATGTCAGAGTTATATCTAGCCCACATCTTCGAAACATGAAGTCTCTCATGTTTGCTTTAAAAAAAATCATTAGGCCTTAGATTGTAATAACTAAAATGTAAAACTTATGGTTACACTTAGTGGTAACAGCAAAGCACCAGAGATTATTACTGATGTGTCTAATTTTGAAAACCATTTATTTAACTGACAAAAAAACAGTAAGCTACTTCATGACAGTTATTGCTGTAAATGTCCCCCATCCTGTTTGGAAGTAGAAACATTAAATTTGGCATAAAATAACTGAACCGCTGTTCCAGATATAGCACACAGTGAATTTGATTAAAATGAAACAAGCCAACATCTATCATATCTTTTCGGTGATATTCAACAGAATGCCTGTAACAGATCTTATTCTGTCCTTGGTGACGGTCCATGACAAATATTCAGTATTTGGCAGCAAAAGAAAATTTTCTCTTTGCTCACATTGCAGAAATATACGCTTTTGCCACTAAAACAGCCAAGAATTATTTCTTTGGTTTGGATCTGACTCAGATTAGGTACTGTACAACTAGCAATGGCACAGCAGTTGTCTACAACTGTGAATAAATTATTGTACAGGTTTCGATGAACTTTTGATATGTACAAGAATATAACTTTTATGCTGTTCTATCATCATCATCATCCTCATCATCATAATCATCATCCTCATCCTCATCATCATCGTCCTCATCATAATCATCATCATCATCATAATTGTCATCATCATTATCATCCTCATCATTGTCATCGTCCTCATCATCATCATCATCGTCATCACCGGTATCATGGTGCTTCTCCTGATGAGAGCTGCAATGGGACTTTACCAAATTGTTCCGATAAGATTTCTCTGTCCAAGGCGCCCGAGTCCAGCTTGTTCTGTGTGATGC
Source organism: Pollimyrus isidori (assembly GCA_019775955.2). Taxonomy (NCBI): domain Eukaryota; kingdom Metazoa; phylum Chordata; class Actinopteri; order Osteoglossiformes; family Mormyridae; genus Pollimyrus; species Pollimyrus isidori. The sequence goes on along the minus strand of JABFDZ020000118.1, from coordinate 14,800,411 downwards.
CCAGATGTTCCTAAGCTAACTGGGAGGTATAATCCTCCAGGATGTCCTTGGTTTTCTCTTAGTCCTCTGCCCAGTGGGATGTGTCTGGAATGGTTCCTTTGGGAGCCGACCAGTTTGCTTCCTTATACTATCTCCTGTTTGCTCCTCCACACCTTCTACTTCAAGTTCCCTTTGGATTTTTAAACTACTCACCATTTTATGGAGTCTGACAACCCTACAGAGAAACGTCATTTTTGTCCCAGGTACTTGTAAAATGTTTGCTTTGGTTATTACACAGAGCTGATGACTACAGAAGTGGACAGAGTCTGATTAGTAAACCACAGGCCTCATCTTGGCTGTTCATCTCAGCTTCCTGTTTCACCACCAAGGACCAGAAAAACCTCAGTACCTGAAAATGGCATGAAACTAACCTGCCTGTCAATCTCATTCTCCTTGTACCATCATCTGTGAACAAGACCCTGAAGTACATAAGCTTCTTTATAAAGGGCAGACTCTCCCCCTCACAGCCTCACAGGAACAGCCAACTCTTTTTGGAAAGATTACTGTGGCCTAGGATTTGGAGGATCTGTTTCTCATCCCTGCCTGGCCTGCAAAGTAACTGCAAAGTCAATCATGGAGCTTTAGCCCAGTGAGCTCTTGTACGATAGGCACACTTATGTGATCTTTGTGTCAAAACATATCATTTATAAAACCATATCTGCCTAGCAATCCAATGAAAATTTACCACTCGACTTTAGTTCCAAGAATCTATTCTTCCCAATCAGGCCACTTGGGATAACTCCATCATTCCCCACATGGAAGCAGTGCTAGAATTGTGTTAGAAGTCTTTGGTGTCAACTGGTGCCCAATTAAGTGTCGGGGCACCTCAGGTGAGTCACTAAGAGAAACTTCAAAACGGAACAGAATCCACCCCTGATCGGTTCCAGCGTCAGCACTATGTATGGGAGGAAGGTTGACTATACCTTGCTGATGTGTTTCGATCTCCCGCAGTAACTCAGACTCCTTCCCAGCCCGATAGGTGACAGTCCACATTCCCAGGGTCAGGTTCCATCATCAAGGTCTGATCCATTTGGGACTTTCTTACTTATGCTTGCTGCCCAAATGGCACTGCACCAGGGCCACTGTAAAGGGAGAGGCGGAGTCAGGATGATTTCAAGGGCCCTTGCGTGACAGACGTCTTAAGAAAATTGTGCCACCTTTGGAATGGTCTGGGTTGGCCAGCTATGAGGTCACCCTGGTCCGGACCTCAGTCATTTTTAAAAGCTAAAAATAAAATTTGAAGCTAAATATTCGCCTAAATAAAAAGGCTAACTAACATTTCACATAACTAATTACTTAAAAAAGATAAACAGCAGTATCAATAATGTGATTGATGAGACGCACCCCCAACCCCTTCACTGTTTTTTAAATCCTGGCTGCAGCCATGTGGGTTGGTTGCCTAAAATGATAAGCTTTATTGGGGTCCACGGTGTCTAGCGCAGGGTTCTTCAACTTTGGACCTTGATCCAAAATCCAGGCCGTGTTTTCAGTTCTCCCAGGTAGTTAGTTTAATAATTACTGATTCTGATTGGTCAAAAGCTTCACACCTGGCTCACAAGTAAAGGAAGGCAGGAAGCCAGCAGTGCTCTGACCTCGAGGACCGTGAGTTGAATAACCCTTGTCTAGAGGTACCCCTCGAGTTTGAGTTGACTTGTAAGTGCAGGTAGTAAAGGTATTTGAATCTGGTGATTACTGGTCATTGTTGACATACCACAGCACACAGTGCACAACAACGAATTGTGTCCTCTGCATTTAACCCAAATGTGACATTGTGACCTAACAGGGGGCAGCCGATTCAGGGCCTGGGGAGCAGTGTTTGGGGGTGGGACCTCGCTCAGGGTACCTCAGTGGTGCTTTGTCAGTTGGGGAATCGAACCAACAATCCTTCGATTACAAGTGCATGTCCATGAGCTTATGTAAATCTATTAAAGTCATTCTTTAGCAAAGACAGAAGGAACTGGGCAAAGGGCTTGATTGCACTGGATTACAGAGTTCCACACTTATTTATGGAGATCTGAATGAAATTACGTGCATTTGAATCCAGTGCCCTACTTTTAAGTCTGAGTCTGATTTTTTCACGGCAGAGAAGTGGATGTGGGAGGAGTCACTGATGTCCTCCCTGGTGCCTGAACTTGGGTCTTCTTGGCTAGGAAGTCCTGTTTATACCACTGTGGCAGTAGTTGTGTCTGTACTGTAGCTTATAACAACCAGTTTCTGAAAAATACTGGGGAGAGGCTATTGTGACTTAACAGCCATTATTATCATTGCACAGTTTTTTTGCTTGTGTCACAGATGTTCCACCTCAGCGAGCCAGTTAAGCATGGCTAATCATGGCCCAAATGATATACTGGGGAATATGATGAATTCTTTATTTGCCATTTGCACTTGTATGAATACCGGTAAACTGTAGTTCTTCCAATCACGGTCACAGAGAATATAGGCATATTATTATTACTTAGGCACAGGCCATGTAAAAAGCTAAAATTCAGAGATATTAGATTGCACTGTGAAGAGAACCAAAACGGCGACGCAGAAGTAAACTAATTGCGTGTCTAGTTGGACAAAGAAAACTTTTCAGGTCTCAATCCCACAGGAGCTTTCCACAGCAAACTGCTCACAAGACCAGAAACCGCTTCATTCATGTGGGACAGTTTTGGAGTAGAGAATGATAGGGTGGAGCATTGTCTCCCACAAAGTTCACTGCAAACAGACACGCGTACGCATTCTGACAGAACAAAGTGCTTGGCTTCAGACTAAGTATTGCTGGCAGCTCCAAAACGGTATGGGGCATGACTCTCTGGCTTTGCCTACAGCCAATCATTCAGTCAGAAGCAGAGTGTGCATTCCAATACACCATTCACATTGTGCCGTCATGATTCTTCCGTGCTGGGAGCGAAGACTTTAAGGGATGACAGTGCTTCAATCCACAGGCAAAACCTTGTCAACTTGTGGTTACAGAAGTGCAGAAGCCTTGCCAGTTATTGAACCTTACTAAAGAACATGTGTGGGAATTTCCAGATGGACCAGAGGATCTCCTTGAGCAGAACTGCTGCCAGAGTCATGCAGAGCATGTACAGTCTTTGTTGACTCCAAGTCAAAATATAGCTTTGGCTACATGTGCTAAGCCAGAAACCTTCCTATCCTATTTGACGCATACTTCTCTGAAAACATTTGTTGCTCTTCTTCGGAATTATTATTAACTGGCTTGACAAACCGCTTTTTAAACTCAATGGTAAGCTGTGCCTGTGATTCAGTCGTACATTGACTGTATATTTAATGCCACTATATTAAGGTTGTTTACTTAAAATGTTTCTTTAGTGTTACTCTGTGGTTATATTTTGCTCCATTATCTCTACACTTTCTTGAAAGAAGTTACAGACAAATAAGTGCTAGAAAGCACACAAATTCTCATCATGGGAAGATGCCATATTTTAAATTTATCTTCTTACCAAAAATAATATATTCCAGTAATGTAAACCTTACAACAAATCCCCTTTTGCAGTGGCTATTGTTTTTAAACGACAGAAGTGGTCTTTGTGCTCTGTGGGAGTGCAAAGAGCTGGACTAAAGACTTCAGGCAAACAATCGTATGCTCATGTGCCCACTGGGTCATTGCTACTGGCCTTTCAAACACTCTGTCAGGTCCTCTTTGACGCAGGTCCGTTTCCTTCACAAGTAAGATTTGTATTGTTTTGAGGGAGCAGACCCCAGAATCTCTCTCCACCAGCCACTTCCTTCTTCCTCTCTCACAGGAAATACTGCAGCAACTCACTTTTTTTTCTTCTACTTCTTCCTTTTTTTCTCAGCCAAATGTGCAGAATAGAGTTCAGACTCAGGGGGGGGGGGGGGGGGGGGGGGGGGGGGGGGGGGGGGGGGGGGGGGGGGGGGGGGGGGGGGGGGGGGGGGG
>JABFDZ020000118.1:14761481-14778175 GCA_019775955.2 Pollimyrus isidori | reverse complement strand
AACTACACGCTGCGTAAAGAAGTGCTTCCTTAAATCCAGTTTGAAATGTCCTCCTGCTAATTTCCACCTATGGCCACAAGTTCTTGTATTAGAACTAATGCTGAAGTAACTATTTGGTTGAACAACATCCAAACCTGTTAGAATCTTATAGACCTGGATTATGTCTCCTCTCAGTCTCCTTTAGTGTATGTATTGGTATCATTAGTAAATTAGGAACAATAGTGGTCCTAAAATTGAACCTGCAGTACCCCACTATGAACGTAGGCCCACTGACATTGTGCCTCTTACTACTCACTGTTTCCTATCTGTTAACCAGTTATCAATCCAGGTCACTATAATTCCTAAAATACCTGTCGCTTTGAGTTTAAGTAGGACCCTCTGGTGGGGGACAACATCAAAAGCCTTTTGGAAATCTAAGTAGATGACATCGTATGCCTTGTTATCATCAACTTCCAGAGTAGCTTCCTCAAAAAACTCCAGCAGATTTGTTAAACAGGATCTACCTCTCCTACATCCATGCTGGCTATCCCTCAAAATGTTATTTGAGTCCAGGTAATCTCTCTTTAATTATAGCCTCCATAACTTTACCACTTATACAAGTCAGACTGATTGGCCTATAGCTGGCGTAGTGTTCTGCACACAAAAAGTGATATAGTTACATAAAACTTGGTTTGTTTTCTCCATACTTTAGACATTCCATGATTATGTCATGTCACCAGTGTTAGCTGTCATGGTGGCCTTCATTTAGCCATCAGTATGTTAGTGCTTGGTGTCCATATTACAGTGATGCTTGAAATTGAGATCCCAGAGAAATTGTAACTTCTGGAGCTAAGCCAAAGCCTATTGTGATTGATGAGACATTTCTTTGTCCTAGATGGGAAGGCCAGGGCAGTCGACGCTGTTACACAGGAGGTACAGAGCTTGAAGAACAGAGTGGAGGTGCTGGAGCAGGTACCAGTGAATTCCATATATCAACTGCAAGGTGCTGGCCTATTAAAATCCAATAATAATCTTTAACGAGGACAATAAATGATCATTTTAAAAAAACTAGGAGAGATGAATAGCATAAAGCCATTTTTCTTGAACTGCTTGGCTGAAACATTTGGGTATCAGCTTTGTGAGAACAGTCTGTGCTGAATAGTTTCCCCAAATTTCTCAAAAAATGCATTGCCTCTCTATTTGCATATTTAAGGTGGTAGGTATTTATATTAAATGGATAGACAGTTCCAGGCAAACATACTTTGTGCTTCAATCAAAAGACAGCCTGCCAGACAACATGTGCCAGATGGAAGCAAATTCCAGCTGTTTCAGGAATGGGAAGATGGCAAGATCTGATTTTGAAAGCAAAAACAATACTTTTCTAGCACAGATTTTCCACTGTATGTAATGGAAATACATATGGATGCACAGCAATGTTCCTTAACACAGGTTGTTGCATGTTGTAAGAAAAAGTACAAAGGGAACAAAAAGAGGCCTACTGGGTTTGGGAACAGGTCACCTGACACTCTGACATTTTCGCGGCAGAAGCTGCAGCTCGCCCTGGCTCCCTTCGACAGCCTCTTCTCACGCTCTCTGGGCGAGGACGTTGCTGAGAAGACGAGCTTCCTGACCCACTCCTTCCAGCAGCTGGACCGCATCGACTCGCTGAGCGAGCAGATCGGCTTTCTGGAGGAGCGGCTCGGATCCTGTGAGTGCACCCCCCCACCCTGAGGCTGAAATAATCCATTCACCCTTTTGGGAGATCTTTGCCTCACTCTCTCCCAATATCAGCATCAGTCCTAATCTTTACCAAATAACCTTTTCTGAAACTAAGTGATGTACAATTTGGTTTATGTTCTTTTGCCAAAAATGTCAAAATGACTTAGTGTATTGCAACAGCAGTAACTTGGTGGTTAAATTGTTACCCCTGGGTGTGGGTTTGATTTCCACCCCTTGCTGCTGCCATCTGTGTCATCCTACAGCCCAAACATGCAATTATGCGATTGTCTGTCTCTAAACAGACAGACACATGAGAGCTGACATCCCATCCAGGGAGTGAATGGATGTTTTAACAGGGTTCAAAGTAATTTTAAACTGAGCTAACAACCACTTACCACATGAAACAAATTGTTAAACTTTTACCAGAATAATTATTTAGTGACGTGACAAAGGAAGGCAGCAGTTAAAAGGTGAGATGCATATCAGAATAGGCCCCAGTAAAAAAAAGAGAATTCTTGTCAATAAATGTGATAAAGAAATCTTAAAGGCTTCTGTTCTGTTTGTACTCCAAGGTTCCTGCCAAGAAAATTAAATGCAGAAAGACAAACCTGACCAGAAGAAATAAAAAAAAGCTCTTCGATTCCAAGTTGGCTTCTACGGGTTTACAAGCCTTCATGCACCAAAAGCAGAGAATTTTGGCCAGGATGAGGAAACTCTGCCAGAGCGAAAAACATGTATATAGCCTATTTATTTGATAGGTATTGGTTTCAAAATGTAACGATGATTTAAATGTAACCAGTTCTGAATTCCCCATATTTAGGAGCTGAACTGTGAAGAGAAAGTTTTCATAGTCTCCTGTCTGTTCATTTTTCAGAACAGAATTTCCCTTTAGGTGGATCTTACCTTATTATATTGTTTAATGAGCAAAATACGCAAGATGATATTGAAAAGGATGTAGTGGAACTATGAAGTGATAACTTGGCTTGGTTTTTGTTAAAGCTCTTTAGAGACCCACAACCTGTGCAAAAGCTTTTTTTCGGATGTTTGTATTTGTATTCTCGTTTAAATTAGAATGTGATACACTACCTATAATTGGTTGTTTTTTTTTACTGAAAATTATTTTGCCAATAAAAGCTGAAAATTACCTCAAAGATCTCCTAAGAGTGAAAAAAACTGCGCAGCACAACATCTGCTGGGTTTGAAATCTTACATGCCAAATGACATACTATTTTGATAGTACAATGACCTGAGTGGAAGTTCATTCATCTTTCTTTAAAGGCACTATAAACACAACACTCAGAATTAAACCCGCATGTCCAAGCACAGAAAAGGAGTATGCAGCATTCCCATAGGAAAAATGAAATTTATTTTCATCAAGGCATTCTTAAAACAGTTTCAACCAGATTCTTTGAAATCAAGAGCATTGAATACATCTTCGGACATGACCAGATTTACTCCAGGTTTGCACGTCACGTGTGTGCACAAGGCACACCAACACGCAGTAGGGCTAGCTGCTAAAAACGTTGGGCCTACAGATATTTTACCTAAAGCTACCACAAAATGGTACATTTTGTGAATTTTTCCATGTAATGCTCATATTTTTTTTCTCTATTTTGGATCTCGCACAAAATTCTTATATTTAAAATGTTACATTTCTTAAATCTGAGGTTTACATACAGGGTTTTATGAATGTAATGCAACATAAGGCAAAGCATCAACAGCTACAGTAAAATAAAATAAAAAATGTCTAACGTCAGGGTAAAATAAAGGTTCCATCGTAGCAAACAAAGCCCATCCGAGGGTATCAAACAATCACCCACTCCTCCCCCCCCCCCCCCACCAAAAACCATCCTTGGAATCATCATCTTCCATTTGCCAAAAGCAATTCGAGCACCACCAGCAAATCAGCCTCCGAAGTGTGAATCAAACGGCAAATGAGCAACTTGCAGACTCCTGACACTTGGAGCGGGTACTGTAAATAGCTCAGGAATAAGCAGTTACCACCCCCACAGTGACTGAAAAAACAGCATAACATCTTTAACAGCTAAGCCTATATTAATTAATCAAAACACATTTTGGCTTACAATTCACAGTCAGTAAAGATAAATACTATTTTAAATATTTTGGGAAAACCTTTGGGCTATAGGGTGCACTTATGCTTATGCAGTGACATGCTGATACCTTATCATAAATATTATCCAGATATCTGTTAACGTGATCAAAGTATTGTCTTGGTCAGCAAATTAAACTTCATGGACAAAAACCATGAAAGCCAGGAAAATAAGTTGCAAACTGCTTTGCAGAAAAATCAATTCATCATTCTATAGCATAATTCAAGACTGTTACTCCTTGTAGGATCTATAGTTCTAATACAGATACATCAGCACAGGCTTCCTGTGAACAGCAGCATCAGTACGAGAATGCACACTCCACACTTCCCAGATATGAACTGCAGCATCGCCAGTTCCATGTTGTAATGGGCTGAAAGTGGTCTTCACACAAGGACCGTAAAAAGCCAACTTTTAACATTACGTGCTGCAATTTGGAATCCAATTGCATGTTCATCAGACCACAGGATGTGCTAAAGGATCCCTGTAAGGCTGTAGTGCTCTATAAGATGTGTGGCCCAGTAAGCTGGCAATGAGCAGTCAGCTCGGAAGCTTTTTTGCAATAGCATTCACTAAACTGCACATCCAGGCAAATTACAGTGTTTGCCTCTCTCCCCCTGCCAAGCTGTAGATACGCAGTACCTGAGCAGCAGTATAACACTAGCAGTAACATTCTTATGGCCCAGGATGTGATTCCATTCCTGTTTAACATCTGAGTCTTACACCCAAAAACTGACACATCCCCCCCCCCAAGCACACATCTTAAAACAGTCCCACGCCGACGCTACATGCATTTTACTTCTTGTTTAAGTCCTGGTGTAAATGAGTCTGCAAAGCAGCTAGCAAGCAACGCAGGACGTGACTGGATAACAATCCTCTCAATCACTGTACCGATGTTAGCAGCCTGAAGGCCCAGAAATTATTACTGTTATGGCAAAGAAACACACCCTTTTCCCACAGGGCTTTGCAGTTTATAGGGTAATGGGGCAGCGATGATTTTTTGAAGAATCTTGTTGTTTGCTTACACTAACATAGCAGAGCAATTAAAAAACCCAAATTAATAAACGAGGAAAACATGCTTCTGTCAAGTAAAAACAACTTTTACAGTATATTACTCAGGCTTCGATGGAGCTCAAAGCAGCAGATGGCCAAAATCCACACTTGGTTTCAGATACATATCATCATACACAGCAGAGTCCTATTTACTAATCATACTGCCTGTTGACCACATAAAGCCTCACAGTAAGTATCAAATATGCAGTGCTTAACTAATCATTCACTGTCAAATACCTTTCTGTAAAAGTATATTACTTAGGAACACCTTTTGTCTGAAGAAAGATAAGTGTTTCTAATGCACAGCTGTGCAAAAATTTTATATCATTTGAAGTAACTGACCTCTGCACAAGGACCTGCTTCTGCATACTTCTCTCTTTATAAGTACTAATACTAAAGGCAGAGGTATTTTACAAGTTAGTGACAGATTGCAAAGAATTATATATCTATATTTTAAGTTGGGTGGGAAGAAAAACACACAAAATCCAAATTAATCATGCCATACCATATAAACACATAAAATTAGCAGAGGCATTACAATTCAAATAGTTTTTCTGCCTAGCCAATTTAGAAAACAAAAACAAACAAAAAACAAGTCCAAGTTTCCAAAGCCATTAAAACAATAATGCATGACACAGGCTTCTCCCCCTCCCTCCTGTCACTACGCTCATCAGATGCTGGTTCTCCACTCAAGTGTAAAACAGCGTTGCCGCCCCCCGAAAACCAGAAACCCTTCACACATTTTAAAACACGTCCTCAACTATTAGATGGACATCGGCCACTGGAGTTAAAAAATAAAAAATGAAAGTGCCATGACATACTCTTTATTATGCAGTAAATTCTGGAAACATTCCTTAATTTCCTTTATTTTTGACCTTCATGTAGCACCGCGTTAGAGGACAGGAAGGGATCACGATAAAGAGGTGTGGCTAACGTCTGCCCATGGCTTCCTTTGATGTCTGGTGACTTTATTATATGATTTTCATTGTAAATACTGCGCATCCCCCTTCTTCTTCATGCAACAAGCCACTCCACGTCAGAAACGCCAAACAACACCTTCAAGTATATTTAATATGAAGCCATGCTCAAACTGCTCCAAATTTTGGCAAAAGCCTCTGGTTTATCAATATGACAGCAGCTGCCATGAGCAAGAAATACCTGGTAAATTTAAGACTGAATGATAATGTTAATTTGATAGTTAATTATCAGCGATATACAGAACGAAAGAAAAGAAATCTGTATTTCAGAGGTCCATTTCCCCTTGCTCAGTCACGTTAATTTGTTTCATAGCTAACTTTTTAGGTGTGTAAACTTAAATAGTTCAAATTAAAGCCCCACTCAAAACCGTTAATAACCATAATTAAATCTATTAATTTTTGGATTACTTGCTCTTTTCTCTTATGCTTGTTTTCATGCAGTACTAACAAAACAAAAAACTAAACAAAAAAAACAAAAAAAAAAAATCAAAAGTCAGGAAAAGACCACCAGCTGTCTCTCCACGAAGCACGGTGTGTCTGGATGGCAGTTTTAAGTGCTGTAGCAGTGTACTCCTCCTCCTCATACAACTAACCCCCTAGATCTGTCACTCATAACATAAATATTTCCATTCCTACATTTATGATTAATATTAACATTAACATTATGTAAGTACTAATTTCAGTCTTGACAAACTGATCATTAAACTGATGGTGTTCAATTTTAGTGAAACGGTGGTAATATTATAAAGCACCCGTAACTCAAAGCTGTAACATGGCACAACAGGAAGCCTGCACTTTTGAATAGTAATTCTTTTTGTACAATAAAAATTGCACTCAACAAAATGACCTTTGACACATTTGACAAGTTCACTGTTGGGGCTATCAAGAGAATACGAACGCATAATCATTGTAAAAAGCATTGGATATATAAATTATTTGTACTACAAGACTTGGAGATACTTTCTTTTCGATTACATGCAGAATCTTGCAAGACTGTTGGGGGTAAAATATCAGGATCCACAAACAATTCATTACAACATCAAACCAGTCACTGATGTTCATTTTCTTGCCATTTGGATGATCTTCTGTTTTGGGAAACCTCAGACAGGTAAGGCAGCAGGGGAAACCACACGTTGCTGGCTGACTTGACACCTCTACCAGTCGTTCACTCACTCTCCTCCGAAAAGTGCCAAACACCTCAAATGTACCGGCAGGTACAGGGCACAGAAAAATTCGGAGTGCATGTTGATGCATCCTGTACATCCTCAAGGGAGAATAGCAGTTAAATGCACACATAGCCAAAAAATAATTTTGAAATTCAAAATGAGAGATAATTAAAATGAGAAACCTGTGAATACAATGAGAGAACATATGGTAGGGTAAAAAGAGTGTAAAATAAAAAAAATGCACAACAGGCACACGTCCGTTAAAGAGTCCATATCTTCAGAGCAAGCCATACAGGGCAACATGGCTGACAGGGGTTGACTCAGGGCTTACGCAGCCCTTACTGCCCTAACTGTACTCACAGAGCTTGTGAACCAGTAAATATTATCTGCAAAAAAAAAAGCAAAAGAGGAAAAAAAAATTCCTCCATAGGTAGCAACACAACTTCCAGTAAAATATCTCTTAGGTGATATTAGAAATTCTGTAACATACACTGTACATCTGCTGTGCCGCGGTGGCACTCTGCTGGGGGGGTATTTCGTCGTCATCGCTATTGTACCATCCGCCACGCCATCTTCACTGAGGTGTCTGGTTTTTGGAGAACAGGTTGCCACTGCACTGCTCTTTGTGTTCAGGGGTTGCTGGGGGCGATGGGGGCAGATGAGTGCAGTCAGAGAGCCGACGGGCCGTTATTCTGGCAACCTGCTCGCGAGAGCTCCAGGAATGCAGAGCGCATGACGGCGTAGGACTTATCACACAAACTGGCCACATCATCTGACGTCAATCCTTTTGTCTCAATCTTTGGGAGGATCTTCAACCTGATGGTTCCTGGGGATGACAACAAACATCTGCCTTTCAGTGTAATCTCAGTATATTCATAATGTGGACGTAAGAACATAAGGAGGGCTTTAAAGCCTAAACTGTGATGACAAATGAACTTATGTAATCTACAGGGGGGTGAACTTAGCACACACACAGTATGAACCCAGTTTGAACCCAGAATATATTAAATCAATCAAGAGCCACATTTTTACCCCCCCCCCCCCCAAGTCATAACATTTTAGTAAACACATTTAAATACCAATGAAAGAAATACAGTAAAATATGTTCTGCTAAAACTTTGAAAACTGGATTTTCAGCATACATCAGGCAAATATAAAACTCTTTAGCATGTTCTCTATTTGTCCAAAAAAAACATTTTAATTATTACACTATGATTTGCCTATATTATGCATAGAATAGATCAGAAGGTCCGTTTAGTGGCAGAGGCTGAAGAACAGAACCACATGGCGGCCACATGGGGTGAACGCTGGCCACTGAGAAGCTGCTGAACATGGGAGGGATGGTTGTGACCAGGATGGGAAAAAAACATTCTAATTTGCAAACTCAAGTAAGCACACAAAGTATCACTTCAGGAAATACTTAGTCTGTTCTCTGAGTTCTTTGCCCTTTGTGTTACTGCACTGCAAGTGAACATGCACATTAAATTAAGGCACAATGAAGCCCTCTGCGGAAATGACAAGGTAAGCATAGCTCCCAGGAAAGGACAGCATGCGCTACTAAACTGCATAACAAGCAAGAGAAACACGTGCAATGCTGACAAAAGTGCATGGAGAAAATGGACTGCATCTTGCGTGTGCATCGTTTAAGAACCGTCTTCTAAATTTCTTGTTTATAAAACAAGTATGGCATGCAGGAAAACAGAGAACTCATACCAGATTTAAACTGCTTTTCTTTCCGTAAGTAGAAGTTGCTGTAGGAGGAGAATACTACGGGTACGATGGGAGCCTGGAGGGAGAGACAATGTGTCACATTCAATGAGACCAAAAAAGGCAGATGCTGTTTTTCTTTAGGGTGACGGTTCACTGGGAAGAAAACCCTAGAGGAAAGGGTAGGAATGCAAACCATCTAGCAGCACCACTAGACCTGATTGTGTACTTTCTATAGCAGCTGTTACCAAGTCACCATTTCTGTGGCTGTGAGAATTAGAAGGAAGTACGACTCTTAAAAACGCAACAAAGGAATTCCAGAGATGAACAAAGTATATATCCTCCTGATCTAATATTAGCATGAGAATTTCTCACAAGTACAGAGCCAGGCCCTGAAGCTGCACTGTCCCATGGTTTTCTGAGGGTGGGGGGAGTTCCACATCTCCTTCTTCAGAGATGTACAGACCATGAGCTCCCAGACCATAAGTGGTGTGTGGGGTGGGGCGTTCATACGCTAATCATTTGGTTCCCAAGCTCTAGGGTCAGGTCACACGGTCAGGCGCAGAGGCAGGGCCTGTGTTTTTCCCGCATCTGATTGGCCAGCCCTGCCTGGGTAGTAATATCACTGAGGTCTGGATTAACCAATAAGGGAGCTGGAGAATAGCAAGAATCGAATGCATTCATGACTGGATGTATTTTAACAGATTAATGAAATTTAGAACTTTTTGTAACTTCTACCCTCAAATTCACTTTTGCATTCAAAAGACTTGCAACCATGTCAGTACAGAAAGCTTTCAAAGGTGTGTGAAACTAGTTTAACAGTGTTGTAACTGGTGTTCTGCTTGACCTCATGCTAATGAATTCATGCGTTTGATTAATACTGAAGCAAACTGACTGCTCCTAGATAGCATCACATTCCTGCGATACATATATATTTTCCACACACTTTTTTAAGGCTTATAAACTTGTAAACCAATATAGAAGAACCAGAGATCGATCTTTCCAGCGTCAGAAATTTCTCCATGAACATGACCAATGTGATAAAAAATGGCATAAAAGCTGTTAGATTCAACATTACCGGAAATCTATTTAAAAATCTCAAAATTTAGAAAGTGACACAAGCCACCATTGGAATCAAAGTGTACACCCTCCCTTTAATTTGGTTTAAAGCAGCTGTATAAAACACCAATATAACTTCATAATAGTAAAGGCTATTTATTTGATGTAGTATACCAGAAAATCTAATGGGGGCACCCCCAATGCCCCCAGCAGAGGAGAGAAGGGAGGACTGGCTACTGGCTCCTTGATTAAAGAGAACAGTCCATGCCAACAGTAAAACACCCCCCTCAAAAAAAAAGCATGAACAACGACCCGGAAAAAGCTCAACAGGCAAAAACACATAGCTGCACCTGGAATGGACACAGACACGGCGATACCAGCTCTTGGTCTTTATATAACCAAGGAAGTGATGACAAATTTAAGCTAATATAGTTTCCCCATTCAAGTAAAAATTGGCTATTTTTCCTAACCTGTACAGACCTATAGTTTTATGAATACATTAGGTGACCCACTGACAGAAATGGGCATTTCTGTGGGGCACTAAAGCATATACCTATCACACAACACATATTTGGGAATACCACAGTAATACTGCAGTCAACAAAGAGGGGACTGTCTAAACCACATTTACAGTTGTGTCAATATTCACATTTATGAAATCACACTGGTTTTATTATAGTTTAATCTCATACACATGGAGAAATTCAAGCACATTAGTTGTTAGCTCCCCCTAGTGTATTTATCATGAACTGAAACAATACAGTGCATTATCTTCTGATTTTTAACAAACAAAAATAAAGCTCTCGGTTCATGGAGTAAGAGATGAGAAAGACCAATAGTTCAAATTCGTTGACTGGGCTAGTGCCAATACTGGCCGCCAGTGAGGCAGCATGAGAGTAAAGGCCAGACTCACCTGTGCCTGTATCGCCAGGTGGAAGGCACCCTTCTTAAAAGGCAGCAGGTCGCCTTTCTGATTGCGTGTGCCTTCCGGAAAGACCCACAGGCGGATCTGCAGGGAGCACAAACAAATGTGGTGACAAAGGGGTCGTGTTATGGCAGAGTGATTAACCCAGCAAAAATAACACCAGCTGGAGCAGGTAGAGTAGCCATTAAAGAAACAGGCATGTTCACTGTAAGGTTACAAGAAAAGGCCCCAAAAGGCCCTTAAGCTGGAATTGCTCTTGAGAAATATTTAGCTGTATAAACTGATAAATACAGACTCGACAAAACAATCAACCATTTTCCGTAACTGCTGTAGGGTCATGGGGGTCCGGAGCAAAAGGACGCAAGGCAGGGAAAAACCCAGGATGGGGAGTCAACCCACCACAGGGCACACTCACACACCGGGCACACACACACACCGGGCGCACACACACACCGGGCGCACACACACACCGGGCGCACACACACACCGGGCGCACACACACACACAGGGCACACTCACACACAGGGCACACTCACACACAGGGCACACTCACACACCAGGCAATTTGGCAACTCCAATTAACCTCAGTATGTGTTTGGACTGTGGGGGTTAATTAGAGCATTTGAAGGATACGGCGACCGCATAGACCCAGGGCAGAGACTGGAACCCAGGTCCCAGAAGTGTGAAGCAATAATGCTAACCACTACGGAACATAGATGTTACCCCAAGTAATTTCAATGATTTTTAAAAAGGATGTGCAATCAATCATCGGCAAGTTATTCAGTCCATGTACCATATCCCCATTTTAAAAATGCAGTAAATGAAGCAGCCGGATGGAGAGAGGCACCTTCTGGTCGAGCATGGTCTGCGCAGCCTGGCCCATAACGCTTTTGGCGTCGCTGGTCTTCTTTCGGTTGATGAAGACAATGCCTCCAAGCCAGCAGACAATGCCGACGGTCCCGGCATATACAAGCTCCTTCTTGGCGATCATGGTGCAGCGGTCAGGAAGGATCTCCATCATGCCTGAAATATGTGTGGGGGAAGCACATACAAGCCGATCAGACATCCTCAGAAAGACATCTGAGCTGGGCAATACGATTCTGTTCCACTTAAAGCCCTTCTTAGTCATTAGGTACATTATTAGGCTGTTTGATTCTGACACTACAAAAACGCAAAAGTCAAGTAGTACTTCAGAGAACCTCAGAATAGAAATGAGCTTTACTGCATCTTCAAAACTTTTAAAGAAGTTTTCATAAGGTGCAAAAAATTATGATGTATCACATGAAAACCCATCAAGAGGATTTCCCTGCAGATGTCCTTTAATAGCGGAACGATTTTTAATGAAAACAGCTAAAGGACTCCATGATCTGGAAAACCTTTATTTAAAACATCATGCTACCACCTGCAATACCTTTCTGAATTCCTAATTATAAACCAATAAAAATACAAGTTATAGGGGTGTCTTTCGCGGACAGCTTGATCTACAAAGACCAAGTTGAGGGAGGCGTAAAAACAATTTCCCCACGGGGACAATAAAGGATTGATTATTATTATTATTTATTATTTTGTAGTCAGAATCAGTCTACAAAATTACCTACTGAAAGTATTCATTTCAGAAGATGGTAGAACCGGGGTCCTACAAGTGTGCTGGTGTGGTTTGGGAGGCAGCATCCCTCTCATCCCATTCTGTATCATGACCTTTTAAACCAAGCACATTTACACCATGCATGTCCACTGTCACACCATTACTCTAATCCAAACACAGTGTCGAATCTCCCATATGATTCTTACTGGTTAATAATAATCATTTTTTAATTAAAGCTAATATGGCTACGCACTCAAAGTTATAATATACTATACTATAAAATGTATTTGGGCCCTAGAACCAGAAGGAATACGCAAAAGGTCAGAAAGTATTACTAGTTGTTGTAATAAAATCTTGGTCTGGATTTTTACTTTCTAGACCTTAAATGTCCACATACGGTGCTGTGGGTAACTATGAGTGACACCACTGAACACTGAGGGCGTGTGTCTGAGGGGAAACGTCTTTCTGGCGTGACAGTCCGTTCAGAGCATGCTGTGCCTTCAGGGGCCCCTCACACACATCTTTGAAATGAGACAATAATAGCAAAAGCCAAGAACTGCCACTAGATGGTGACAAATTCCTTCACCTGTCACAATGGAAAAAATATTTGCCTTGCACTCAACGTTTACTTTTTCCTTTTCCCCATAGCAAGATATATACTAGAACGGTCAGCCATTACGTGACTAAACTAAGCAATTGAATCAATCATGACTCTTATTAAGGATGGAAAAAATTAAGCCTTGAAACCCAGGGGTGGTGTACTGTTGTCCCCACACAGCAACAGCTTGACATTTAGTGGTGACTGTTGACAGGAGGGTCAAGGGTCAAGAAGAATGCCAGATCTAGCACTGAAGCATATTTCACATTGACTAAACGAAAGCCAGCTGCATATTAACCAAAACATTTTACCACATGGTGTGTTTTAAAAGCCCATGTTTTTCCCCTTGCAAAAAAGGGAAATTTTCTTTATGTTCCATTAAAAATAAATTCCACAAAATACATATATTATTAACATTAATACCAATAAGCATGACAAAAATTTGAGAACTTTAAATCTATCCAAACCAATATGCTGTGCAGATTCCCCATAACAGGGGTTAGATAAGTTACTCTTACATGACACTATACATAGCCTGAGTTACATGAACCTTAAGGCAAATAAGAAAAAGCAATTAGAGGATATAGAATTATTTATTTTACAAACATTTATACTTATTTAAAGAAGTGACCAGGAACCAGTTCAAAATATGGAATCATGATTATTCTCATCATGCTTATCTGCTAACTTGAGCTATGTCAAAGAACTACCATATATTAGGGACAGTGTGTGTGTGTGATTACAAAGGGTTTAATAGCCTCTTCCAATTATCTTTATTTCTACTCAAAAAAACTCCTAAAATGTGATCTGATCTAAGGCTAAGTTATCAAGCAACACATTTTAGAATCTTTACTGAACAAATATTTCTTAAAAAATCATACTAATTGATGAAAAAAAGCTATTACACACAATAACCTCAGTTTTCTATGGTTGCTCATAGACCTATGCAGAAGTTAGAATTGGGAAAAATATTTTCTATTACACAGAACTGTTTCAGTTTGTGTACATTCTTGGGATGTTTGCCTGATTGGGCCTGCATTAGATCAAACCACAGAATTTCAATGAATGTCAGGTTCTTCTGATGCAGCTAGTCTGTTGCTGATTAGCTCCTGTGTTTTGGCTCACTGTCATATTACACGGCACAACTTCTTTTGACTGTTATATTGCAGGCATATCACAGTGGAATTTCACTTGGAATCAATTTCTCTCTCAATGACTCCAAGCTGTCCAGACTCGAAGGCCGCAATGTACCTCCAAGCCATTAAACTCCCTCCATTGTACATGGCTTGCACTGTCCCATCTACAAAGCATCACTCCAGGAGTACTTTGGGATGCTCATGCACACATGAGACAGGCAGTTCAGTACGAAGAGCAGTGTTTACCTCCGGAAACTCCATTCACATCAATAGTTTTCTTATAGTATACCCATGGCCACAGACAGCTTCAACTAAAGAGATGCCTGCAGATCCTTAGACGTCACCTTGCATTTCTTTGACATTTGTTTGGATTCCATGGTGTGTCATTACACTGACCTGTGTAAGACACTCATTCCAAGGCTGAGACACAAGGGTTTTGAATTCCTTCCATTTGCAAACTATCTGCTTGACTAGGAGAGCGCAGAGACTCGGGTCTTTAGAAATCCGTTTGTAGCCCTCAGATCACATGAATCGGTTAGAATGTCTCCTACAATCCCGAAAGTTCATATACATTTCCAATGTAAATGCTGTGCATATAGTTTAAGTAAGAGTTTTAAATAAAGTTTTAGGACTTAAACCACATTCTAGGAGACGCTGATGCAGATATTCAGTCTCACAAAAATTGCATTACAGAAAGTCATGCAACATTTAACATATCTGCACATATCTTCCTCAAAGAAATTCTTTCATTGTCATTTTTCTTGACTGACTCATTCAGTTCGGTTCTTGCCTTTTTGCTATTTATTGTGCAGCCACTGGCTCCCTAAGAAATACTAAACAGAAATGTTTGGTGTTAAATGTTATTGCAAAGGTGTTACTACTTACAAAACATCCAATGAGACTGCATGTCACCTTTTTAAATCAATGACAACTCTTTTAGAACTATAATTTGGGTTTCAATTTATTACTACTTGAAACATTTTGCTTAAAATTATTAGTTGTTTCTAATGTGATACATATTTTTTGTAAGCAAAATGAATTAATAAATTAGCAATATTTTAACTGAATTAAGCAAGTGTGCCAAAACTTTGTTATCACTGTATATCCTGGTGAGAGTAAACAAACAACCTCATGATTACAATCAAACATCATTAACATGCACTGAAATCTATCTGCAGCAATTACAATGTCAAATATATTTCACTGGAGAAATGCAGCTGGCGGAAGAGAAGGCCACCAAACCTCTGCTAATGAACATGCAGGAGTGCAGTTTTGCATGGTGGAGCAGATCGAGAATGAGATGGATCCATCCAGGCAGTGTTTTATGAATAGAGGGCAGGGTACGTACCGAGGACGTCCAGGGAGCTCTGGTGGTTGGAGATGATTACAAAGGGCCCTTCAGCCTGCAGGTGCGCCCAGCCGCTCACCTCGAAACGGAGGCCGAGGAAGTATTTCACATGTCGCACCAAGAAACGTATGACCCTGCCAATAAAATATCAGGCACTTTTCACATATTTTAGCAGCTGCATGTTTTGTATAAATCAAAGTACATGGTTTGTAGAGCATTCTTCTGGGTTTCTGGGCATTGTGTTTCACAGATGTGTGAACAAAGCATAGGTGTGTAATAATTTATGAATCATTATGATAAAAGTAATATAATATGATCCTTTAGCAGCAGGCTTGTCAATACTGGACTTCAGCATGACATTTAAACCCATGTTTATTCATTAGGCTAGTCTGCAGTTAGACTGCAAGTGAAGAAAACAGGAAATAGATAAACACACAGGACAAACTAGAGCCCTAATAAGCAGAATGCATACACTCCACTGAGCATCTGATAATAAAAGGAAATTAAGTTAAAATTAAGAGATGAGAAATCAGTCAGCACCCATGCATTACTTAACCCCGTCCACATATTAAGTAAGCTGTACACAAGGCACTATCACTGTAGACCTTAAGTAGATACAACAGAAGCTGCCATTATATACAGGAATGTTCAGCTGTGTTAACGGTGAAAGACAGACTACACCCTTATTCTTAGTATATTATTGTGATAAAAACAGAGCTTGTTTTTGCCTAATCACTGTGTGGGGGGTGGGAGTGTCACATGCTACTTATTTAGTTCTGCTGGTGGTTCACTGGCACAAAGTCTCTCTCTTTCTATTGTGTTTCAATCTCAGTCTAACCAAGATGAGTTTGCTACTGACACCTAAAGCATTATTCCTGCATTTGGAATCTTGTGTCATCATACTGGCATCACTAGCCAGGGCTTCCCCGTCTCATGCCCAGGGCTTCTGAGATTGGCTCCGGTGAACCTGTTCTGGGTAAGTGGTATAGAAAACCTGTGGATGAATAGACAGAGGATCTGTGATGGGAAGTTTTAAGATTCAAATCCTACACAAGTAGGATAACCCAGTTCCCAAAGCAGACTACTGTATAACAGTTTCATTTTGGTCAAACCAGAGTGAAGACCCATGAAATCTGGGTTTAAAAACCTCCCTTCATCCATTTCAGGTTCAAGATACAAGTGTAACAAACCCGGTACAGACTGTCTTTCCTTTAACTTTCACATAATTCTTATTTATAACATTCAAGTGCCAATGATCTTTACAAAGGCAAATTGTCTTCTAGAACAATTGGCCACTTCTGTTTTTTAAAGATAAATTAAGCAATATAGTGTAA
>JABFDZ020000118.1:14705145-14715526 GCA_019775955.2 Pollimyrus isidori | reverse complement strand
GAGGCTGATTTAGGACACGGGTCGGCACTGACCCGACAAGATAACAGATGGGTGGAAATGCTAGGATAATAGTAGGGTTATACCAATTTATACTGATTACCAACTTTCGGGCATCACAATAAGCACATCATATTTTAAACATACTACAAAATTGTTTATTGAATCGTTGGTGAAAATAAAATGCCCGTAGTGTGCCGAAAATCTGGCATCCATTAATGTGAAGCCCTGTAATAATTTTATTAGAAATTAAACTGGTTTCCTGGAAGAAAATAATTTAGATAAAAAGAAAAAAAAAAAAAAAAAATCGATTTAAATCGATCTATAAAATAGCAGACACAAAGCCGTTGATAGTGTCGTTTGTGGCAGCCGTACAAATTTGCGTTGCAATGCAACTTTCACAGGTGTGCAACAGAATCAATAGGAACACAAGCAAAATGAGACCTAAAACAAATGCAAACGAGTGATAATTGTACAATTAAGCGGTAGTAATTTAAAAACATAGGGTATCGCATGATTTTGAAATGAAATGTTCAAGGCTCTGTTAGCTTTACAGGACATTTGTATGTTAAATGTTACATGGAAATGCAAGTACAAGACTAAAACAAGTAAAAAGATACAAGGCTAATGCAATTACAACATTACGCTGTTGTAACGCAACAATAAATATCAAACTTATAACTTGAGGGGGTTACTTATTCCCCTGGAAAATTTACACAAGATCTAAAAGGTATAGGCTGACATTTTTAGGACAAATATATATATATATATATATATAGTTCTATAAAAAGATAGCAGACTTCAGACATCAAGTCTCATCCCTCCACCTGATAAATAATTTCAGATTAATAGAGACCTCCCAATGAACATTTAACACATTTTGGTTGAATTATGCTACCCATTGGGGAAAAATGGCATTGTGGAACAGTGCAGTATTTTGTGCTCAAGGATAACATTCAAAGACTTATTTGCATGCAGCCTGACCGCCATGTCTTAAGCAGAAACCCCGCAACTAGCTGTATGGCTGCAAGTCATTCCGAGCACCCATTAAATCCTGAGCGCTGTCTGTAGTGGCAGCCCCTCGCTCTGCGCCACCTACTGACACAGACATGACACCTAGTCACACTGTATAGATTCTAGGGGACAGTCTAGCTGTAGGGTGAGGAAGAAAAGCAACAAACTCACCATAGCACTGTAGCAAGGGGGGGTCTCCAAAAACCAGACTCATGGCTGAGGGAACACGACATCTAGTGGAAAAGCCAATACATGAACAGGACACATTGAAAGAGTAAACAAGACAACTTGCGCCTGGAAATAGACAGTAAACGATTACAGCCCTGATTTCAATATATCCTATAACATGACGCGCATCTACCACGGGTACAACCCTCTCTCGCTGCAGCCCAACCAAAATTTACTTAGTTTTTGTTTACATATTTTATATTGCAAAGAATTACCTGCTCATAAAGGATAAATAAGTTAAAATTTAGTAGTCTCGCTTAATTTTTATATATTTAGGGAATAATTCTATAAAGGCTCTAACTAAATTCAAACAAGAACGTACTGGCGCCGGCAGGGGTGGGTGATCTAATCGAGACCGATAGAGGGAGCAGACAGATAACATAAGTGGCCCTTACTTAACTTTAGCCTTCTACAAGGACAAGTGTTAACTGACCAAGTAGGGCAAATGTCGAACATGTGGTTGCCACGTAGATGGAAGGTCCCGAGAGAGGGGTGAGATGCCCAAAAGGGCTATAAGAGGGACAGAGCCGATACATATGGTTGAGCCTCTTCCTGTACATACTGAATGCATGTCAGACAGACGCTCCCAGCTTGCAACCGGATACAGAATTAAACCCGTGGCTTGCAACTAACGCTGGAACTCGCCTGCTGACATCATTCACATATCACTGGCAGTAGGGGAGTGCAAGACCATAGAAGAGGGGCAAAGAACTAATTGAAATGGATCTGTCACTATGCATGAAAGACTAATTAAATTCCAATGACGAACAGGACATTCTCATGTTGATTCACTAAGGAAATTTCAAACAGGATATGCCACAAAAAAACACCAATGAAATAAAATTCCAAAACCTCATCTAAATCTGAAATTAGGAGTAATGTGACCTTTAATAAGTATATTTCCACTAGCCGCCATTATGCAGAGATTCATGTCCAATCAACATAATACTCTAGAAATGCATTTCCAGTTACTACTTGACCAAGAAAATATGGGACAATTGTCCCTTAATCCCCTTGGAAGTTAGATTTAAAAAAAAAAAAGGTTTCCCTTATAGGCAACACGCAATTCAATGCCGCTACTGAAAGATCCATTACTAAAGCATACGAACATGGCAGTTAAAACAGCATCATCCACACACCGCAAAAGGATGGGTCACTCACTTGGTACCTTTGTCCTGTGGTCGCTTTCTGTTCGTATCTCATGTTAACACATAGGTCTGCACCGACGCATTAAAGTCAGCCATAATACACCCTCAAAACAGTCTATCATCCAATTTGTTTCTTCTCTTGCTTACCTCATCAAAAGATTGGTTTGAATATTTTTGATGCAGCTTTCTGGACCGACAGCATACCTTTCATTTTTAATAAAAAAAAAAACACAGTAAAATAAAGCAAGAGTATTACATTAAACTAAATTGGTCTGATCTTGCCTTGCATGTCTGGGCATTCCTTGCCTAGTGGGGGGGGGAGAAAAAAAAAAAAGTTCACATAGAGGTTCCTGACAAAGTCAAAATGCCTTGAAACAGTACAAAGTTGTGCAATATCAATATTATTAATATTAGTAACATCTGTGGTGTTAGGGTCGGTTTTGACCCGTATATTTACTTTTTGGCCTTCTTAAAGTATTTTTTCCCCAAAAGTTGAACCTTAATTCAAATCACAAAGACAAAGCCAAACAATTAAGACCAAATAACATACAAAATAAATTACAAAATGTAGATCAAACAAACAATCAAACCAATATAGAATTAGTACGGTGGTAGCTCTCCAGAAGCAGGATTAGTACTGTATGTTTACACTATGTGCAAGTAGGACAGTAAGTGACATTTTTAGCGTGCTCTTTGCAAATATATTTCTGGCATTTGACACACACTGAATTGGTTTTTCGGTCCTTGCTGCTTGGGCAGACCTGACAGCGCTTTCTTTTGGAATCCAGCGGCCTCTCTGGCTCTGGCTCTGTGGCAGGGCTGGCTGTGGAGGATGCTGGTGCTGAAGCTCTTAGTCTTCTTACTGACGTGGTCTGCAGCTGTCTGACCACAGCTGCAGCGGCTGGGTCTCGGGGGACCCGTTCCCTTTTTTCAATGTGTCCCTTTATAAGAGAATCCCCTAGTTCTTGGAGAAACACTCTTCGCCTTTGACTCTTGCCTACATTCCACCCTTGGTGGATTTGGGTCCACAACACAAATGCGTTGTAGGCTGACACATCCAGGATATTGTAGAACAATACCACTGGCCATCTCCTGGTCATGCGCTGACATGTATAGGTGGCAGTCAGCTTGTCCAGGTTGTCCACCCCTCCTTTGTTTTTATTGTAATCCAAAATAATGATGGGCTTTCTCTCTTTTGCTGATGACACAGCAGTGTCCTTGTGGAGTGTGGACATGAGTGTCACACTCCGGTTTTTTTTTGGACAATATGACACAAGAGTGGTTGTGTCTGTAAAGGCAAATTTTGAGGACAGTGGTGCCCTGTTCTTCAAATTTACAATTTCAGCAGGCAGCTCAGGTTTATTTTTTTTGATAGTGCCCACCATGGTGAGCTTTCGCCACAGAAGTTCCTGTCCAAGATCAAAACTTGTAAAAAAATTGTCACATGTAATATTGTGTCCATGCAGTCCAGTTGTCAAGTCAAGGACAACACGGCTTCCCTGGTTACTCTCAGGGATGCCACTTTCAGGTTTTCCTGTGTAAATTTGCATGTTCCAAGCATAGCTTGTTCTTGCATCACAGGCTGCCCAGATTTTTATCCCGTATTTGGCTGGCTTATTGGGCATGTATTGCCGGAAAGGGCATCTTCCCCGGAAAGGCACAAGACGCTCGTCTACAGTAACCTCTGGCCCAGGGTTGAACATCAGTGAAAGGCGCTTCACCCATTGCTCCCAGACATCCCTTATGGGAGCAAGCTTGTCAGATTTTGCTTTAGTGTCTCTGTTGTGAAATCTGAGGACTCTCGTTATCATTTGAAAGGTCTGAAATGACATTGTTGCCCGGAATATATTTCTACCTGTCGACACATCCCAGAGACTTTCAGTGGCCTCATTTCTGGATCTGTACACTCCAAGAAGAAGAAGAACACCAAAATAAGCATCCAGATGCTCCTCATCAATGTCATGCCACACGTCACCATAGACTTTTTTTCCTTCCAGGTTTGTCATAGCCATGATTACTTTTTTTAGTGACAATGGCATAAACAGATCAAAACAAGTCTTAATGTTGCTTACTCTCGTCAAAGCAAACCTTGTGATCCCAGGGGTCTTTCGGATTTTTGGAGCAGCTGTCCTGCCCTGTACATCAGGAGGCACTGAGCTCCAACAGATGTTGCCAATTTCAGATTTGACTGCAGCTTCGGCACTGGTGATGACCTCCTCAAACTCATCTGCCTCTTCTGATTGATACTCCACAAGGTCTTCCTCCTCAGAAACCTGCTCATCCATATCACTGTACTGCTCTGTGTCCTCTGCCACATTTTCAGACAAGACATGATCCATTTTCACAGGCTGCAAACTGGAGATGTGTACTCTGTAAGTAACCAGCTTTAAACTGAATTGGTCTTATCTTGTCTTACATGTCTGGGCATGCCTTGCCTTTGGGTGTTTGTTTTGCTTGCTTGCCCAGCGAGAGAATGTTAATGAGTTTACAGTGCACTTATGATTTCAGTTTGGACATTAATTGTTGTTTTATTATCTTATTTTATAATTGGGACATGACCCAAACACCATAGCAGTTACAATCGTAACCAGAATATTTATAATAAAGAGGTTCCTGACAAAGTAAAAAAAAAAAAAAACCTTGATGCAGTACACACGTGAAGCGTTTATGTGTTTTCAACTTAAAAAACGGGTCGACGCCGAATCTACCACCACCTACCTATGGGTCAAAGCCTCGGCAGATTTCAGCTTCCGGGCTGGTAAAACTCCGTCTACAGTCAGAAGCAGGGAATATATTTACTACCAATTACAAGGGTTGAAAGCATTTGGATCTAGGACATAATATGCATCATGCAACTTCGATGTCGAGCTAACAGTCATGCAGAGTCCCCATTCATTTAGGAACTGAGCGTAGACATAACTCTGGTTTACTTTCCGCCAACTAATGAAGCAAATGCGACACCGAAAACCGCACTGCAACGCCTCTAGTGGCGGATTTCGTATTTATTAGTGCAAATGAACAATTCAATTTATCAATCTTTATCCATCCATCTTGTACACCAAACGTTAATACATCATTATTTACAATATATAATAAATGGCACCCAATGCCTGAGGATTTTAACTATATGGGTAAATTTCGTTCAAACAAAACACCAAATTAGTGAACAGGCAGGAGGGCTAGCATGAGTCAACCAAGATTTAAAGTCTGATTGCGCGCAGAATTAAATCATAAATAAAATCATACATACATTTAACATCGAGTTTTGCAGAACTGCTTAACAAAAGGAACCGTATGCGACAGCAATCCCGCACATTTAGCGAATAAGGAAAATTCAAACAAACCTCCACCCGCAGTCTCCCTGGAAAGAGGACTGCTGCTTCTTTACGTCACATTTTATAGTACACGAACTACGGCAAGCGTTTCGGACAAACCGAACAAAGCGATTAACTCTTCGGCGACGGTGACTTACCAAATTTGACTTGCTAAGAAAATGTTAGCAAGACAAATATCCGCCATCGAAATGCAATTAGTATTCTATACATCTATGTATTTCAAAACTATCTTATCACAACAACATGTATTTATTTTAGGTTTTATATGTGATGCTGTGTAATCACACACCAGTTGCTAAAACCATAACACCACCTGTTGCATTACTTCAGGGGTGCCCAACTCCAGTACTGGGGGAGCAGCGCCCTGTGTAGTTTAGTACTTTCCCTGTTTCACCCTGTTCCTCAAGATCTGTGTGGTAATTAGCACAAGGAGTCAAATCAGGTGTGTTAAAGGAAACCAAAAAATGTACAGGGCTCTGCCCCCTCAGGACTGAAGTTGGGCACCCCTGCTTTACTTGTTAGTACATTTGTAATGTTACTTGCAAACATATTTCCTGGAAAACTCCATCCTTTTTACAAAACAGCAAACATAATACGCAATCTTCAAATGGCATTAAAAAAATCATTTGACTCGTCTATCAAGATCAAATCATTCAGAACTATTCCGTCTTTGTAGACACTGCTTTCGGGTCACACAGAAAAGAAGTTAATACATAAACATTACTGAGCAGTGTTCATGACATGGCAGGAAAAAAAATCTTTGCTTGGGTCATTTGAATTTTTAAGTATCAGTACTGGAAAAAGACAGCTGTTTCTTAAGCAATGTCTGATCAAAGCATATAACATAGTTTATTGCAGGGATCCTGAACTATTTTTCCCTGAGGGCCAGATTTTGTAATCAACATGATAATGTTTGCAGTGTGTGGGTGGGGGGTTGATCCACTGGTCTGGATTAAATTATATTTTCTTGTGGATGCCTGTAGGCGACCACTGGTGTACAGTATGGTACGTGTATAATCGTCTGCATTGATTATACTGTAACACTTTAGCAAGAATTTTTCTGAATTGTTTTAGCAATTCAGAGAAATTTCAACAACAATAATAGCAAAGTCATACAGGAGATGTGGCTCAGGGTCACTGGTGTTTATTCTTTGGAATGACTGTCAATAGTGTTCTTGCCTTGAAGCTTCATACTTGCGGGTTTGAATAATTCCAGCTACTTATTCTTCATAGTGTTCATCTGTTTAATAAACGTGCCCTTTGAATCACAGTTATCTGTTTCTGTGTCATTAGAAGAAAATACTAGAATGAAGGCTTTATTTGCAAATACTAAAATTTTCCATTAAAAGTTACCTAAATTAATTACAATGGTTCACATAAAGGTTGACATCAGTTTTGCGTATACATCATGAAATATTTTTTGCAAGCTTCTGTCTGACAATTGTGTGACATGAGAATATTACAAAAAAGGCAGTGTCAGTCTCCTGTGATCAGCTAATTTGCAAATATGAACTAGACCTCTAACAGTAAAAAGTGATTTTCTTGTAACAGCGTTAGTACCATTGGCCAAATTACTTTTACTTTGAATTACTAAATGAAGTTTGTCTTCGTCACACCAATCTACATGTAGTAGTAACTGTCCACTGCATTATCAGTGCCCACAGATTTGTAAAATGTGCCTATCAATTATCTACCATTCACACCCATACTTTTGTAATCCGTACATATGGTTTTATAAACTGTGTGCACAGACTTGTAACTGGATTTTTTTCTTCAGAGAAGACGGAATATTAGAGCCCCCTAGTGCAATTCTTTTTTTTTTTTTATATTCCCTCCACCACCCCCCCTCTGCGGAGGACTACTTTATTTGTATTTAATTATTTATTTTTATTTGCTTCCTCAAGAGAAGGAGAGGGAGAGAGGGGGGCCAACAAAGGAAAAAGAAGGGGGAAAGAGAGAGAGGGAGAGAGGAAAGAAAAACAAACAAACAAATAAAATAAAAAAGAGAGAAAGACAAAGAGAAAAGAAAGAAATAAAACAGATAAACTGCTTCTTATCTGCTGCCTAGTGCAATTCTAATTACAAATCAGGAGCACAGACTTACACACAGCTCTTTTTTCCCCACATCTCACACTAGGGGGCTCCATACAACAGGATAGAATTGTAGGGCTGCTGTACATTTTCCCCAGGGCATCATGTTGTACTTCAAGTAGACCAAGCCCTACAGTGCAAAATTCAACTGTTTTAGTTCAACCAGATGTATTTATTGTTCTACACACAAGTGTACATACACTTTTTCATTCAGGAAATTAGATCAGCATGCAGGTCAGTAATAATTTTTTGAAGATATACACTCTAAATGGGTAATAAAACAAGCCCACATTATGTGCAGTAAAATACAAAACATGTCATTTAACAGATCATGAAACCTCCACATCCTTTTTGTAACTACTTAAGATGAGGATTTTGTTTTATATCCCTGTTATTTGTAAATATTCCTTCCCTGATGACAGAGTAGCTGTTGATAAAAGTGATACATCTTTTTTCTTGCTCTAGGAACGCGGTTCTTCAGAACCTGGGCTTACGGAACCATGTAGCAGATTCATCTGCCTCCTTTTGTCCTTGGCACGGTTGATGGTCATCTTGAAGAGCTTGCTGTAGAGCTCCACTGCACAAGGAGTGTCATCATTGCCAGGGATAGGGAAGGTGACTAGGCTGGGGTTACAATTGGAGTCCACCACCCCGACAGTGGGGATATTCATCTTAGCTGCATCACGAATAGCCACATGCTGCTGGAAAACATTATTTAGGGTGGAGAGGAAGACGATGAGGTCGGGAAGACGTACGCCGGGGCCATACTGGATGGGTGCGTTAGTGAGCAGCCCACCTCGCCAGAAGCGTGTGTGAGCATACTCCCCACAGTCTCTCGCCATGCTCTCAACCAGGTGACAAAACTGCCGGCGCCGACTGACAAACAGGATCACTCCTCCCCGGTACGCCACGTGCGCTGTGAAGTTCAGTGCTTGCTGCAGCAGCTCCACAGTCTGATCCAGGTCAATGATGTCCTGATCCAGCCGGCAGCCAAACAGATAAGGCTCCATTAGCCTGCAAAGTTAGGAAGAAAAGTTTCAGACTTATATCTGCCAATACAGTATTATATCATATCACATCAGGTCAACATCATATCTGAAGATAAGTAAATTAACACCCAATGGTAGTAATCTGGTTTTTAAACACTTTCCCAAAACAACAGTTTACAATATCTTGGCTATTCTAGAAATTCAACTAATAAAGTAAAATCCTTTACAATAAATGTTACAAACACCACATATTGCCCAATGTATCATTTTGAATTTGCAATGTTTAAAATACATTATATCTTATGGTTTAATTTTCAGGGTGACAGATAACTGGTTATGGAAGATGGATGAAAGGATGAACTGAAAAAGATACAAGAAGAATGCATAAAGTATTACTATACCTATGTCTGCAGCCTTTTTTATGGCCGAGGTGAACCCTGGCCTCAAATAAATCCTTCAAGGAAATAAGTTCGGACAGGCGGAAGAAGTCCGGGTGACTGAGAGGTTGAGTGAGAACTCGGTTTTCACCTAAAGGCAGGAATAGGAATAATAGGAACGTTACAGAAATAAGTGGAAACTGTAGCGTATTAGTTATTACCTACAAGAATTTCCAACATATTTCAAATGTTATTAGATGAACACAAGAACATGCGCTTATGTGCACCTGGGATGTCATTCTGAACAGTCTGAGCGGCCGTCGCAGTCGCGTATAGTCGACCTCGAGTGTGGATGTCGGACACGCTTGCTGATAGCTGTGCTGGTCGGCCGAACCTCCAAAACGCTGAATTAAACACAGGCCACAGGCATAATCGTTTCATTTACGTAATCATTTTTATGTCAAAAAACGCAAATAAATGTCACCGCTAACTGGCGTTAAAACACCCTGATCATAACTAAATCAGTCATCACTTAAACAGAAATACACGCAAATAAAAGTATTTTGCCAATCTATACGGTGTGTTAATACAACATATAAAGACATAGTAAAATTAAAATCGAACAGTTCCATCTCACCTTTAACAAGCTTTCCAGTCGCCATGCTTTCTCGAGTCGCCGGCCCAGGCGGATCTAAGTGCAAGGCTTCTCGGGAGTTGATGTAATTGGTGGGCCAACAGGGACGCAGAACAGGCAGTAGTATACGAGTTCTATTTGTCATATAGACTCAGCTTCCCACAATTCTTTGCAGCGTCTAGGTTAAAGTGCACGCTCTAAAGCTTTATTTCTTTACCTCAAATACAAACGCAAATGATTTTTAAAATACAACTGCATATATTTGTTTATATACAGACAAAAATATTGCAGTTCCACAATAACATAAACAAGGCTATAATATTTAATACAAAATATTTAAGAGAGGACGACTGGAGTACCTTTCCATATTCTGTGAAATATATGTTATTTTTTTATTCTAAATGCATGATGCATTCTTGTACAATGTACTAAGTTTTAAACCTTATGTATTCTGAATATGGGAGGAGTCATAGATTCTTTCAGGCTGAACGGGTGTACAGGACTGTCACAGAAAATTAGAATATTGTGATAAAGTTCTTTATTGTCCGTAATGCAATTAAAAAAACAA
>JABFDZ020000118.1:14692387-14705045 GCA_019775955.2 Pollimyrus isidori | reverse complement strand
TTGTTTTTTTAATTGCATTACGGACAATAAAGAACTTTATCACAATATTCTAATTTTCTGTGACAGTCCTGTATGCATTCCCATCTTTTCAATGAGCTCATTCACCTCTTTACTATTTCCTGTTGACTTCACATAAGTTTATATAAACCTGTTGCACAAGTACAACTCACTAAAAGAAGGTCATGAAAGTCTTTTTACTGTTAGGGTGAAATTGATTTGATGTTTATTCTAGAAACATTACAGAGTTATTGAGTGTGCATACTGGCTGTCCATACTTTCTGCTCACATATTATACATTAAAAAACAACTCACCTCTCTTGTACCCTTTAAAATGGATTTGAAATATTTGTATGAATTAATAATCTATTATTTACTGAGGCATGACGCAAATTGCTTATGTTTAAATTAATAATGACGTTTGATAATAAATTCACTACATGATGGATACCTACAGGGTTATGCTGGATCAGAGCAGGCTCTTTAAGCCTCTATGGATGATGTCGTTGACTCCACATGGTGTGGGAGCTAATCTTACAAAGTTAGTGTCATGGTTCCCCAAACATATGGACATCAGGGGTAGGCTGAGTTTTCCTTGTCCCTGATCCCAGAAATCCTAAAGAAATGAACCACCCTGGTACATCCAGAGCCTGATACCTGTCAGGTCTACCATTTGCCCACATGAGAGCAGTCGTAAAAAGAAAATGGACGTATTGAACTGGTTATAAGTGTGTAAAAATGGCCTTATTTTATTCGTGCAGCGAGGACTTTTTTCAAGGGTTTTGAAAGCTGTTTTTAAAGCAATTGATTTATTCTGATCTGAAAAATGTAACTGTACATTATATTTTTAAGCATTGTATTTTTTTAACAATTCTGGTTACACTGATCCATTTTATATAGCATAATTGATTGTTTTGATTAAGCTATGGTTTTGAATCATGTTAATTATTGCATAATTAAGGAAATCTCATAATTGTTTCACTTAATCCAATTCACTTGCCCAGTGAAAAGTAGCCTGTATCTCATCTTAAGTAGCACAGCCTGAAGGGAGTACCAGTTCATCCCAAGAAACAGTCTTATTAGACACTTATTCACTGAAACAAGTGTAGGGAGTACATGCAAAAACTATACACACTGGGGATTGTACTGCCTCTTTTTTATTTGTTTGGGAACAAAAACCTACAGTATGAACTAGAGCCTGATTTGATATTACCATGAAAAAAAACAAACTAAGGCAAATTGATCCATATAAAGGACAATTTTATTTTATAAGTTCCGGAGGTAATTTTAGGTGCCACCTAAGCGACACTTGCATGTCTTGCTCAGTTAAATGCATTTAGCTAACATTTTCCATCAATTAAAAAAATAAACGTATTAGTAAAATCCATTAAGCTAAAAATAATTTGAACTCCGTGCTCATTTTAAAGCAAGTATAAATGAGCATTTATGGATTCTCTCCTCTCAAATGATTAAGATGCAATGTGTTTTATATAACAGAAAATTACACGTAAAATATCCTCCAGCCTCCATCACTCTTAATGAAATGAGATAATTTATTCTGAATCTGATCTTTGACCTTTTTTGGCAGCTGAATTTTCAATCCATTTTGAGTAGGATTAGCCTGCTCAAAATTATGAGGATTTCTCCAATATATGCAACCCATGAACAACTGTTTAATCGTCGTTGAAGTATCATCAACATTTTATTATAATTTCACTCTTTATTTGACAACTGCTCATTAAAGATACATACATTTTTTTCTCCTCAAACACGGAAAAGGGGAAAACTTTCTTTGCAAAATATTTATGAAAACTGGCGATGCACAGCATGGTCAGTAAAGTCTTTCCTTTTGTATAAACAAAAATAAATAACATTTTTTTCACATTCGGAATTCAAAAAAAGCTTTTGCCATACACATAGCATAACAAAAGAATGATTAAAAACTGTTAATGAAAATCAGTGGGACAAAGAGGTTAATTAATTCAATGCACGAAGGAGATGCTACCCATCAGCTGATCGCATACTGCTGTTCAGTAAAAACAGCAATAAATTACAGTACTTTTTACACACAAATAGGAAAGGCAAGCACTGTCAGACATTACTCAACATAAAATGATGAAACAATGGAAAAGACAGCCCTGCTGATTTTGCATACCATTACCAGTTTAGACCAGTAACAAGGATACTTTTTACAGCTAGTTGTACATCACTCAATTGCAGATGGATTTAGTAATGGAGGAAGAAATTCATTGTGTATAGTCTGGTAAGAAAGTGAATGGATGTCAATGACTATTCTAACCCATCCAATAGACAATTGGAGAAACTATTTAGACACGTTGAAAGAACCAATTAGACACGTTGTCTTCCAGGGAGTTTCCTGGATGTTCCAGGCCATGATAAAGACGATCTTAACACAAATCTGTGCACAAACTTTCAGTGTACCACAGAAAGGGAATTTCACAGTGGTTATTCTCATTGAAGTGGCCTCTTGTTCCTGGAAGACCAGGTATCTACAGAATAAATTCTCCATTTCACTACTCATTTATAAATGCTGTTGTCAGCCCCAACCCATATGTCTTCAGGCTGTGTTGTTGTTCTCCTCTGGCATCAGTGAACTCACCATTTTTCCCACAACAGCTGGGTAGTGGTTTACTTGCATACAAAACAGAAAAAGCAACCTCAGACAACAAGATTAATTGAAGTCACTGCAAGTAGAATTCATTTTAAAAATGTAAGTAGGTAAGAAATGTGATAACAGCACAAGAAATTGTCAATATTGTTTCATAATTTGTATCAGGATGGCAATCATTCTATTTAATCAGACCAATATACAATTTCTAGGTACCAGTTCCATTTTTGTAGCACCCTTTTCATTATTAAATCTTAGTTTGTATTGTGGCTATTCCCCCCCCCCACTGTTATACATTGTACATAAGGAAACCTTCATTTCACCAGCCAAGTATAACATAAATGTACATTGTTGGTCCTTTGATAAGTTCAAGCATATACTTATAAGCTTTTTACAGACATATACTGGACTACCAACCAAAGCATGATTGTTATACATAACACAAGGTGTATAAAAAGAAACCTCTCTCATTAGAATATGCTTGTTTAAACAAAAACTAGACAGTGAATCAGTATCAAAATCATTATTTATATTAGAGTGACAGTGGCATCCAATCTAGATTCCACCCTTTACAAGGTTCAGCATGACAAAAATTGTTTGTAGCTGCTTTGACAACACTATAGTTAGTATGCTATACTACTTTGGCAATACATACATTGGTAACTATACAGAAAAAACCTGTGTGGATTATAAATTATTGTACTACATAGAACATAGTTCTGCACAAAAGCTCTTACAGTCTGTACACTGAAAATAACAACTATTATTTGGTCTGCGATACTGTGGAGTGAGAGTGTCTCAAACTCCTGGTGAGCCACGAGTACACAAGTTTTCATAGTTTGATTGCTGCATTTCACTGTTTAATTAAATTTATCTGTATATTTTTCATTTGGGGCATGGACAGAACAAATGGGTATTAGCAATTATCAATTGCAATGGAATGGATGGTACTGAAATCTAGTATGGAAGTAGCCCTCTAGTACATTACACATAAGCCCATTTTACACAGAGACATGGGACAGTATGTATAGTCAATGTGCCATCTGTTTTTGGAAATAAAAAAGCATGAATAGAATGAAAGAAGTTACTGACTAATGGCGTCTTTTTGAGTTCTGAATACTACAAAAAACCTGAATATTTACAATATCACCTTAATGTGTGAACATGTTTAAATAACCTTTGAAATGTAAAAATATACGAAAAAAAAAACTGTACGACACTTATTTTCTAATATTTCTTGCAATCCAAATATGAAAGTGCTGGAAAAAATGAACATCTCAAAAGGAAGGCATTCCAAAGGTTTACCGTAATGGAAAAACCCAAAATAATGTTACAAAATGCACTCACAATCCAGGATGCTGATTCTGACTCTGATCTGGCCTCTCATTAGCGCTCATTCTAACCTCACATGATTCAAAATTGTTCTCCACACAGTCCTTCCTTTCCTCTCTCACCTGCTCTCCTTCCACTTGTCTCCCATCTACTGTTTCTCCATAGCAATTCCTCCCATCTTCTACCCCAATGAGATCCCTATTCCTGACCTGAACACGGAAAAACTCATGGGGATCATCTTTGGAGACGGTCACAGGGTCTTTCTTGACTTGCACCACGTTCATCAACAGAGAGGTGCCTTCCAGATGGCCCCAGTCTGAAACTGTGTCCTGCTTGAATAGCCTGTTAGGCAAACAAGTCGAATATGGAAGGCTGGCGGGTGAAGTGGTTTCAGGGGAACGCTTGAAAGGGTTCATTAACGTGTGCTTGCACATGTTCTCAGTGTCACATGTTAATGGGCACATGTTACA
Source organism: Pollimyrus isidori (assembly GCA_019775955.2). Taxonomy (NCBI): domain Eukaryota; kingdom Metazoa; phylum Chordata; class Actinopteri; order Osteoglossiformes; family Mormyridae; genus Pollimyrus; species Pollimyrus isidori. Next base: position 14,700,617 of record JABFDZ020000118.1, on the reverse strand, counting down.
AGCTTCCTTTGCAGACTCATTATCTTTATCTTGATGCTTGATGACTGCATTTTGCAAACTGGTTGCACTGGTCATATTGACACTCCTGTCGCTATAGCAGAACAGGTTTTGATTTTGTGACTGAAAAGCCGTCGTTTCTGCGGAGGGCATTACCTGATTTAGCGTTCCAGCTTCTGTATTACAGTTAGAGGTGAAATTCTGTTCTGATTTGCACCTTTCCATCTCTGGCCTACTAGCCGGTGTCCTGCTCTCCTCCAAAGTCATTACGCTTCTCTTTTGCATTTTAAAAGCATCAATTTCCCTACTTGCCTGATCACTTTTACTGGATTGAGAATAATAAAAATCAGATGATGTACTTTGTAGCATCTGTCCAACTTCACTTCTGTCCTGCCCAGATCCAGATCTCTCAGAGAGTTCAAAATACGGAGCCTTTAACGTAGGAGAAATCTCAGCCTGCTGAGCTTCCAACGGCATACTCCTATCCAGCGGGAAATCAGTAGTGCTGATACTCTTATGATACTCCTCGGTACTTATGCTCATTTCGGACACCTTTGCCTTCTCCGCCAAGAACTTCCTGATCTCTTGCTCAATGCTGTCATCACTGTCTACAGAACTACTGTCTTCCACTATTTGAGATGCACGACCGGTAAATGTTTCCACACCAGCTAGTTCTTGAGCATCACCACTTTTATCTAAATTAATGCAACGTTTCACCTTCTTATTTATGAGTTTGGAGCTCATACTGCTCAATTTGCGTTTGGTATCTAAAGTATGTTTAGATGTTTCATCACAATTCTTGGAGATGGTCCCGATTTTACTTTCAAGAAGAATTTTCTTTTTCTCAGACTCCTCCTCATGAGATAATTCCATAATACCAGAATGTAGCTTTTTCCTTGACTTCACCTTCTTGTCCTTTGTCTTCTTTCTCAGTCTTCTTTTGGTCTTTAGCAGATCTTTTATTGCCGCATCTAAATCTTCATCACTATCTAATGAACTGCTCTTGTCCCCACTCTCTCCCAATCTATCTGCCAATATTATTGATTCCGATACTTCATTTTTTACACTTGCTAAAGGTGAATCTCCTGCATTAAGTGCTGAACCCGTAGCATTATTTGGATTCTCAGGATAGCACTTTTGGTCATGATTTTTCATAGTTTCTGCACTTTGTGTCGTCACATCAATAGAAACAGAAGCATCTATAATACTTCCAGAAGCTTTAACACCAATGATTCCATCACATCGTGTCTGAGAGACTGGTTCTTTAATCTCTTGTTCTGGACCCTCCCCCTTACCAGCTTTAAAGTTGTCTTCCTTGCGTTTTCTTTTACGGGATAAAGTAGGCTTTAGCTTTTTGCTCTGTGGTGAGTCAGCATTCTTCTGCCAGATGTCATCTTGACTTCTCCCATATTTTGTGTCAACAAGCTGCTGCTTATGCATTTGTGCCTTTGATTCTAGGAACTTCCTTATTTCTTGCTCAATGCCATCATCACTGTCAACAGAACTATCATTACTTTTGTTATCAGACCAGTTAGGGCAGTCCTCAGTGGGTAAAGACGGAGACTCAATACAAGGGTTTAAAGGAGATAAAGTCTCTTCAAAGGACCTAGGCATAACAGCTTTAGAAATGTCCAGTATAGCCTCGGCACACATAAGTTCAGCTGTTGTGTTTACCTTCAGTGGAACTGGTGTTTCAAAAGGCGAAATAGCATTATTTTTATATAAAGACATCTTGTCGTCAGATGTTGTGTTCACTTGATCTGGAACCACAGCTGGTGGAATCGTACTTTTAGGCAACTTCTCAGTAATCTTTCTCTTGGATGAAATTTTCTGTTTTCTGAAAGCTTGATTACTAGTTTTTTCTGAACTCAGTGCAGCAGTTTTACCTACTTGGGAAGCCTTAGGATGAGAAGGGTTAAAGGCTTTTGTGGTATGTTCCTGCTTTTCCTTCTGCTTTTCCAGCTGGTAGTGCCGAATGGCTTCTTCAATACCATCATCGCTACTGGAATCAGACTCTTCTTTGGCTTTAAAGACTTTGGATGTTGTTCGGGAGCCTTCGTGTTTCTTTTTCTTCTCCAGCTGGTAGTGCCAAATAGCCTCTTCGATGCCATCATCACTGCTAGATTCTGTTGTCTTTTCCTCTTTGACTACTGAAGGATGCTGAACTGTTTTGGACAGGGAAATTACGTCAGCTGCATTTCTGATGACTTGAGCCTTGTTGACATCGGTTCTGTTAACAGACAGACTATTCCCATCATGCTTTTCCTTGTGGAAAGGTTTTCTTTCCATAGCCATTGAGTAGCTCGCGTTCAGATTTTTTGAAGCATAGTTACTGGCAGTTAGGATTTTACTCCTATCTAAATATTTCTGTGTTTCTGATGAGGAAAAGTTTCTTTTCAGCTGCTTGGACATTTGTAGTGGACTTGCGTTTAACTTCATACTCTGTTTGGGGTCGCCCTTTTCCTTCAGATACTCTTGAATTGCTTCCTCAATTCCTCTGTCCACAGAGTCATCGCTATCAGAATCCTGGCTCTGGGATTCAAACTTTAAGGCCTCTGTATTTTGTTTCTGTGTTCTGCCAATGCTCATTGGCCCCCTCTGTCTTGCCTTCTGTACAACGTGGCTTGTCTTTCCATTGTAACCAGGGGCCCGAGGTTCACCTGTCTGGAGAGTTCCACCATTCTCCTCATTCATGTTGAGAGAGGACTGGGTGCTTCTTAGGCTGTCAATAATCATCTGGACTTTCCCAGGAATCAGAGTGCTTGTGGTAGATGTGACACTGCTTGAGTCATCAAAGCACGAGGGCATGCTAAAGCTGCTAGCAGGACCGTAGGATCTCCATTCTGTATGCATTGCAAATGCAGGCAGAACATTCTTCAGGGACATTCTAATGTGCTTGGGTTGGATGTTGTCATTCCACTGATATTTTAAGCCATATCTGTACCCTAAAAACATTTTAAAAAAAAAGTACATAATTTGTCAGTATTAATTTACTTACATACACATATACACACACATACACAAACATAACAAAATATGATTATGCTATCTAAACAAGTGATTTTTGACCACTTTTTTTTCAAAATGCAAACAAGAAAGCAATACATACAATTCAGTCAATGCATCAATAAAATTTAATTATATGTGTAGCAACCAGTGAAACTGTTACAACTAAAAGTATGCAGACAAAGCTAATAACCATTCATTGGTAATTTAATTACTACCACCTGTAGAGTCTAGGAAAGAAAATACAGTGGTACCTTGGTTCTCGAACTCGCTAGAACTCAAATTTCTTGAAAGTCGAACAAACCAGTTTGACCTAGATCTCAATCTGAATATTAGAAGTGGAACCGTGAATGCCGACCTAATATAAATTGTACGCGCCAGGAAATTAATCATACTACAATGCAATTCTTACTTGAATGCCTTCTTCACAGACTGGACGATTAACCAAATAAAGCACCAAAACATTACAGTAACTAACAATAAATAAACCACTAACTTACATGTACTATTAAAGCATTTATGTAATTTATTTAAACTTTATTTTAACAAGTAAATTAACTGAAAACCAGTTCTTACTGCTTAATGCGATATCGCAGAGAGAGAGAGATCGCAGATTACGCATCGGAACTGCCTGGAATGCCAACGTCATGCGTGTAACTAAACTCTTCAGCCAATAAAGGCAAAGGTGTGTCGTCACAGAGGCGGTTCCAGTTTGTGCAGCTGGACAACGACCATAAACAGTTGATCACATGGAGATCCTACACGAGGTTAACGAGGAGGCGTGACACACGGAAGGAGGGGACTATTGGGGCAGGACAGGGGTAATGTTGGGATAAGATCTTTATTGTTTTGAAAGTCATTAAGAAAAAAATACTCGTTTTATCCTGTTAATTTTGCGTTTAAATGCTTAAACACATATATTTGGCTGTATTTTTGTCGGAACCAATTAATTGGTTTTCCATTATTTCTTATGGGAAAAATTGGATTAGAACTTGAACTTTTTAGGATTCGATCCGGACTCTGGAACGGATTAAGTTCAAGAACCGAGGTACAGTTGTATTTCAGTTAAGAAACCGAATTTAAATGTCATCATCACATATTTGTGGAATGACATGCATATCATTCACCAATGTTTTTTTTTTTAATCTGAATTTGTTCTTAGTTAAGAACAGAATCTACGCACACTCAAGACCATTTGTACGTACATTTGAGTAATGATAGTTTGTTCAAAATAATTGGTTATAGCAGTTTTGTTCATTCTACAGTTGATGATAGTATTTAATAATTTATAGAAAGTAAATATATATAAAAAAATAAGCGTAAAAATGTTAGTAACGGTGATCATGCGGATTATAAATAGGCCAGGATCTTCATTAAAAAATGCGTACGTGGGGTTTAAGAACAAATATGTTCGTAAGAATGGTTGGTGAATGAGGCCCATTCTTGGTCTGTAGGTTGATCAGTCTTACTCACTCACTCATTATTTATTATGAAGTCAAAATGTTCCCAAACTACTGATTTAAGTGATTTGGGAGGGGTTTTCAGTTTTCTAGCGCTAGCTGTAACCGACTCAAAGCCACAATTGGCATAACGTTTACCATGTTGAACATCTACTTGTGAATTAAGGTTTCACCCATGTCAAAAAATGTGTTAGTTAATTTCATTACTTGTTCCAAACTGAAAATACTGTAACTGAAAGGCACACAATGTGTGTCTACTGTTAGAGCTCTTGTATTTACTTTAAATGTACACCTAAAATACTCTTAAGCAAAATCTGTTTAAAAATTGCAATACATATCAAATCGTAATATAATATTGATTTGGTTGGTCACTGCCGATTCCGACGGCTAAGCAACATCTTTTAATTTGATCTGACAACAGTATATAATTTACATATTATATTTCATGTTGTGAAACACCAATAACGTAATAATGAGCACTGCATGGAATCACTGTTTGAATGAAATTTTAGAAAAAATGTTTTTTTTTTTTAAAGTTTCTATAGGTATGGACTGACTACTAGCAGATCAGAGCTGCTTCATACATCTTTAAACAAAAGCATTTTTGTATCGCAATGGAATAGTTATGAGTGAACACTAACCTAATATTGTTATTTACTTCATGTACTGCAGTTACTGTACGTAGCTAATTGCCCAGCAAGTGTAGGCGAGTCACGTGGTCCGCGCTGCTTGGCGAATCACAATTCCGATCCGAATCCGAATCAATAGAAATGCGCAAAAGCGCCATAAAATTCCACATAACCTAATCCAGCGGAGACCCAAAAATCCTGGGTAGGGTGGTAAACTTGCGCCGTAGCAAACTTCAACAATGCGACCTGCTCAACAAATAAATTAAGGGTTTAGAAAATGCCTAATGTGCACGTTGCTTATTATCTGGGAGACAGCAATCAAAAATGCCGAAAATAAATACAAGCTTCTGGTGCTTTAAGCAGTTTGGGTATAAATATTATGCACCATGTCAGCTGCAGTGCCGTTCAGGTGTCATTTATTGCCACTTTCCGGCTATAATAACATATAATGGCATGGTTTTCAGCATCAGCCGTGAGCCATTTTGACGCCAGCTTCGGAAGCAATTTTGCAGACAGCGAGCCCGGCTGTCGCATTGCCGCACAAGGATGTCCCGTATCCCTCTAGCGGCTTACACTGCACCGATGCCCGGTGAGAATGACTAAGAGACACCGCTGAGAAACCAGCTCTCGCCGTCGGGCGGCCACCATATTTTCCGCTAATCATTTGCAACAAAAATCGTCCAGTCCGATGCCGTATTGCCGCACACGTTCACCAACAGTGATATTTCCAAACAGTAACTCGTTAATTAATGACAAAAGTTGTCGTCGGCTCCATTTCATTGTCTTGAGAAATATAACGCTAGCTAGCTCCGGGCCTCTGCACTTCGATGCCGGTATTTCTGCAAAGGGAATCTTCATTTCTAGTCCTCACTCACCTCCAGACGTTACTCCTAATGTGAATATATGAACGAAAAAACGGGGTAACTACCTGATCAGAGTCCACTCGCCTCAAGCATACGCCCTTTTGCAAGTGTTTCCTTCGTAAATTTAAGTCCACAGATTTTGAAGTGTTCCCACACGGCTCGGGTGCGCGCATGTCGTGCGCGGCTCTACACAGCCCAGCGTGCCCACTCACCTTAGGAGGCTCCGTTAAAGGCGCCGTTTACTTCGCATCCAGTCAGGCTGCACTTTTCCTGCCGCCTGTCATGCCGCGTCTTCGCGTTGGGAGACTTATGGTAGCCTCCGTTTGGAAATTGCACTGGGGTATATATCAGAGATCTCTTCACCGCATTCGTTTGGAAAACCAGCCGAAAACAGTAGCGTTTTACGCCCATTAGAATGCTTTTTTCCCCATTTTGTTAGTTTCTTGTAATATTTTTTTTATTTTTATTTACATACCTTTGCGTACGCAAAAACTATGCAAGTATAGACTTAATTCCAGCCCCCATGTCTGACCTGTATTTTTGCACTTTATTGGTCCACTGTGAATCTCTCATATTGTATCCCTTGCTGTAGGCCTATGTTAAGATTTCTACACAAGCAGATACCTCGAGAAGGCCAGGTCCATCCTCAAGGACCATATCCATCTACAAATTGGTTTCACCCCTGCCATCAGGGAAACCGTACCGGAACACTGGAGCATAGATAAACAGGCTCCAGAACAGTTTCTATGCTGTTCCAGTGAAGCTACTCAGTACATTTCCTTTTTACCTATTTAGTTTTTTTCTTAAATATTTTGACTGTTTTACTTTTTAAAATGTATTTCTCGTATAGCACTTACTGCATGGCTGTTTGTTGCATTGTTGTGCATTTGATAAGTAAACTGTGATTTGATTTGATCTTGGTAGGTAGCCACTGTCTTTGTATTACTGTATAATGAAGCTTACATCATATATATAAAATAACTAATAAATATTCAACTCCTTTGGACTTTGGACTACATTTTATAGTTTTACAACATGGAATTAAATACTGGGGGTGCTGTGTAACACTGTGGCTGTGTCTGTAATCAAAAGTTCACCAGTTCAGATCCAGAGCCTGGTAGAGTGATGCATTGCATGCATAAAGGGATGTAATATACATTTATGATATTCATTTATAATACACATTAATAATATGCATCAATAAACATATTTTTAAAATATTTGTTATCATATAATGTTTGTTATTAACATACAAGCTGAGAAGTTGTGTTACGATGTTAAGGTATGCTTACATGCGGCTTTTTAATGTTCTATGCATTATGATGGTATGAATGCATTATAAAGGCATTTTGAAGGTAGGAATGCATCATAAAGGCATTATGAAGGTATGAATGCATCATAAAGGCATTATGAAGATACAGTCTATGTAAAGAGTTACCACATATCTTTGCTGACAGAGTAAGGCAAACATATTGAAAAGGCATAACATCGGCTGCGTGATTTTACATTTAGTCATTGACCGAGGATAGTGTAATACTATGCCCTGCTGAAATAATCAGATGTACTTCATTCATTTTATTTTTAAAATCACCTTATTTGAGCTTCAAGCCTCATTTTCAGTTTCACGTTCATTTATAAACTTCCCGATCTATAAAACGCCACAAAGCCCCTCCAGAATTTGAGGACTTCTTACCAATAATGAGTAATTTCCAGTTAGACTTTTTTTTTACCACCTTATTGTACTTTTTAGAAAGGAAAAAGTACAGATGTACAGAGAATGTTGTATGGTTTTCAATGACAAGGCGCTGGAATGGAGATAAATATCATTGGTACCATTACAATTAAATTTAATGGGCACAAATAATTTTTAAAATGTCATTATTGCCATGTATTAGCTTACCAAACTGTTACTATACACAGCAATAAGGATCGGGGGTCCCACTGCTATCTCATATAAAATAGAAACTAGATTACATTAAATCATCACCTACCCCAGTAAAAACAATGCAGAGGATTTAGTACAGAATGAAGCCAGCAAGTGTATTTATATAGCACTTTGTCATACACGAGAGGTCATTCAATGTGCTGTACAAAGCAAGGCAAAGCAGAAAGTAAAATATAGTAAAAGAGAATAAATAAATAAATTTAAAAGCAATAATATACGGCAGAATGTAAAAGCACGAGGGGTTAATATAATAAATAGAATAGAATAGAATAGAATAGAATAGAATAGGTGATTTGTCTGACTTTGCTGCACAAACCCATGGCCAATGAA
>JABFDZ020000118.1:14675133-14686440 GCA_019775955.2 Pollimyrus isidori | reverse complement strand
GCAGGAAGGTAATGCTGACATGGGATTGGTGATGTGCACGGTGCATGATCCACATGGGAGAATCGTTGGGAAGAAGCCTTACCTGCGACCTTGTTACAAAATTCAACATCTGAAGTATGCAAAGCAGCATCTAGGCAAGCATTTGATGAAAAAAGACACCTAGCTAAATGCTAATCATGGGGTGGATCCCTTATGCTTTCCAGTGGCACTGGAAACATTGAGCTGTAATATCAGCAAATTGGGCAGTGTCACACAGTTACCTAAGAAGCTGAATCTGAAAAGTGGATGATCCCAAACACACTTCAAAATCCACCATGAACTACTTGAAGGGAAGCAAGTTGAAGATTTTTGAAGAGTCCTTACAGTCTCATGACTTCAAATATCATTGGAAATCTGTGGGAAGATTATAAACATGCTGTACATGTAAGACTGCCAACTATATGTCAGAATTAGCAGTGATCTGCAAGGATAAGTGGCAAAAAATCTCTACAACTGAATTTAAAGACTCTTAGCTGGATACAAAAGGTGTTTACAGCAGCGGTGTGCAGTCTTATCTGCAAACGCCTTTGTATATGAAGGTTTTTTGGATAACCTTTAAGTCAGCTGTTAAAACTCAGGTGTGAGGAGTCTTCAGCCAATCAGTCCTCTAATCAATAATCTAATTAGGGAATTGCAGTGAAAACCTGCACACAAAACAGGCCCTTTCTAGATAAGTCTGGCCACCCCAGATCTATAGGCTGTGACATCTGCCAAAGGGGGTGTTACTAAATACTGACTTACTGTGGCATCCAAAACTTTGCACATTACTATTTTATTTGTTCCTCTGTTTGACATTTATGTAATAAGAAATAACTGTGCATTAATGATTTTAAAAGAAGAGACACTCCTCATTTAATGATCTACCTGTTTAACAACCGCCTGGACTTTTGACCAGCTCTTCAACCAGTCGGTATGCTGCACGAGAGCTCTGATTGTGGACACAGAAGAGCAATGTGTCAGCACCAAGCATCTCATCTCGCATCACCCTTTCTCGCTCAGCATTCACTACGTTAGTGTTCACAGTCTCCAACACTACAAGTTTTGGTCTACAAGCATGTATTTTATTGTGCACCCCATAGTATTAGAGGTCAGCAAAAAGGAAGAGCAGTACAGTATTCTTAAAATATCGTCATGGGGGTGGCTCCTTACTTAGAGCAATTCACTTAATGACCTTGTCGCAGTAACAGAACATGGTCAGCAGTTATTTCAGTTAAATAATTGACTAAATATATGATTTTGCCTGAAATTGTGTATAGAACTTTATGAGGTGAATGTGATTTATAAAAAAGCTTCAGTAGCGATCATATGTATTCTGAGACACATCACACCCTAGATCCCTGTAACACTGCATGTATTCTGAGTAAAAACAACATGCAAACTAGGCATAGCCCATATCTGTAAATGTGAAAATTGTCATGTTTTAAATGTGTATATCGTTTGCTTAGTATGTTATGTATTCAGTCTTTTACGTCACTGTGGAAGAATGTTAGCCTGCTCTTATTTGCAGAACTGCTTCATTTCAAACACTTTGGTAGGTTTTCCAGCACCAGCTGCTCATTCCACATCCATCCTCATAGGGTTGGGCAATCAGACAGTCTTGAAGATGTCCATAATCTACTTCTCATGTGAATTATAGAGATTGTGATCTTTTACGTCCTCCTACTTAAATTTCCATACTTCACATAAAGCTTTGATGGCCAGTAATAATGTGTCACTAACCGACCCATACCACACTTCTTCATCCGCCATGCCAATAGCTCACATTAGCTATGATGTTTGATCCCATGATCCAATTCTTTTGAACAACTGTTTGGCATGAATGAAAGGAACTGAGTCGTACTTGAGTGCTGTTCTTTTTATCGTTGTGTGCAAATTTCACTGCTTGTCCTAAATCAACACTGTTCCCCATTATGTGAACAGAAAGAACAAGCCAGTCACAAGAGGCAGACGTTGTTGCAATGGATTCCTTAAAGACAGAATGGATTTGTCAGTTACGGTTTGTAAACATTCAAGGCAACACTTAATATCTGTGTTTTTTAAATATGTCACTCACTCACAGCCAGATATTTTGTCAGTCTGTGAACATGGTAGAGATCCAAGGTGTAACTACCCTATCCGAACCACCTGCCTGATTTGTACCTTGCATGTTTTCACCACATTATATTTTTGTAGCACTATCCGATCCGTTCATTCTTGCATTTTACAGCAAATAATATTGTCTATATTTACAGCAAACTACAGGCATCGCTTTATTGTTGAACGAGAATTGATGTTAATGACTTCAGTGACTGAAAGGAAATTTGCTTTCTTTGCTTGTCATTTTAAGTGTTCACTCTATTTCTAGTGTTTGGTTCAACACTATTACCTAAATATCCCTTATCTGAAATATAGGTTTATATTTCCATAGTTTGAAATTTTTGCTATCCAGTGACATAGTATTTTGGTATAATTATAGCTTTGGTTCACTCCGAACTGAAAAGACACATCCGGACATCCCTCAGTGACTGGGGTGTCTAATGAGACCCATAAACATGCACTTAGACACTAGTGCAGGCACTATGCAGAACTTCTACTAAAGAGACAGAGAGCACAATGAATCCAAAATTGGCATATGGGGTTTAACATCCTAATCTGAGCTGGGCTTGCAATCAGTCAGTGAAACAAACTCAGTGTAGTGAAAAGAAAGATTAATGGGGTCAGGTTGGATACTGAGAATGTCACGAAAAGAAATGGTACAAATCAGGTACCATCAGAAAATATGTCGCCAAGTGTAATCCTGCGCAAGTACAGACATGCGAGGTGCAAATTGGGAAAGCAGTCAGGCTGTGTTCGAAATGTCCACTCACCCGCTATATAGTCCACTACATAAGGAAAAGGCCATTTATTAGTGCAGTTTGAATTCACACCTGTAAATTTCATCCACTATACAATGCACTGTAAATTATAATTATAATACACTATGAAATCGGGGCGAAGCACACCCAAATATATTGTATAGAAGCTGTACTAGACATCGGTTGACCATCATGCATTGCAGCCTGCTTTGTGACTGCCGGAATCATTTGAGAATCTGCTGAGTCTGGGCTGATGAAATACTTGCACATCAGCATTAGCAGGGCTACTGGTACTTTTAAAACACACCCTTATTTTAATGTATTTGATTGCTTTGCATGGATTTTTGTGACTTCCTAGGTAAGTTTTCCCTGTGCCCTTGAAATTCTGTCAGGCTGGCCACTCCTGGGAAGATTCACTCTTCACAGTGTTTGCCATTTTAAGATAATGGCTCTCAAAGTGGTTTTCATGGAGTGCTATAATATTTGAAATGGCTTTCTAGCCCTTTCCAAATTTATTTTGACAAATGCTTTTCCCCTCTATCTTCTGGAACTTTCTTTGAACATGGTACATTGTGTTCGTATTGACTGTACTGTATATACAGTGACTACTTTGCTCATGTGTTAAGGTCAAATATAAGTACTGTACATGTCGATACAACAGTCTTGGCTAAAATCAAGTCTAGCTGAATTCAGTCAGTTGGATCTAATTATTAGCTAAATTTTGTTAACTGTTTTATTAATTATTAATTTCAGTTACAAAGGTGCAATTGATTTTTCACATAGGTGTTATGGATGTTGGATGGTGTTGTTGATAAATGAAATAATATTTCACAATAATAATATTGTGTTATGCTTTTGGAGATGGTTATATTACATTTTGTATCTGAAATCTAAAATCATTCGGTGTGATAGATATGCAGTACTAGAGGAAATTAAGATAGGATGAATGTTTTTTTCATTTTTTCTGTATTACAGGGATTATTTAATGTGGTAACTGAGATCCCCCCTCCCTCCCCCCAATAGGGAAAGCAAGGTTGTGCAACTAGATAAAACTGGGGCCTGCGTCACAAGCCACCACGGGAATGGCGGAGGTGGCTGAGGGCTGGGAAATGGCAGGGAGAACACCGGGGTGGAGCAGAAGCTGGAAGGGTTCCGGGAAGGTGCTGTGAACCCAGTAGGAGCTGGGTTCCAGGCAGGAAAGCAGGAGCCCACACGAAGCAATAAGAGAGGGGCATCTGTCAGATCAAGCAGCAGGGGAAAAGCCGGGGGAAGGAGGACAGCAGGTCAGAAGTTATAGAAGAATAAGGTTTGCAAAGGGGAAAAATCCCGTAAATTTTTACAGTGGAAACTACTGAGAACCTTTTACAGCTAGACTTCCAGGGAAAATTTGGAACTATCTACTTTTCTGCTTAAACTGAAACGATTCTGACCATCAGAAAACCGCACTTGAACCCGCAATAGCTTGTACACAGAGTCCTTTCATCAAATCACATCAACAAGGGGTGCAAAGCAGGTTCAATTTCCTGGGAGATACTGTAACATGAACCTATAAACCCCACTTAAGAAGGCAAAACGGGTCAAGGAGAATCAGCAGTCTCATCTACTTAGATAAAAACAGAATGAAAAACATAAAATAGCTCTTACATGGCCCATCGCTATCAGGTTGGATAGTGTGTACAAGTGTTCTTGATGGGGTAGAAGGTATTCCTGCTAGACATGGACATCCGGACAGCCCTGGAAACGGACACTCTCTCCAGAGACGTTGATGTGTTTTGGGATACACTGCGAGCAGTCTTACCTACCGTACTCCAGATTCATTATCTATAAATTAAGTGAAGGGAAATGTTTTATCTAATGTTTTGAGGTCCTTACTAGCACTATCTCTGCTTCTTCAATCGCTGGGGAAACACTGAAAAAAGCTGAGTGTTTTGCATAAAGCCAATCCATGTAGCTTCAAAATGCTGACAAATGGAATATTCTGGAAAATGCAATTTCTTCAAAACTCAGTATGTTTGACTACATTAAAAGTCTATTAACCCCACTTGAAAGCAATTCATAAAATCACTTGAGAGCTAAGGAGTATGCACTGATTACAGCACGTTGCCACACCCACTACAGTACACAACAAACCACCTCAGGTATGAGAGCCTGAGTACAGCCATGTGGTGGGTGACACCTCAGCACCTCACAGTCTGAATCGAATCAAAAATCACTTGATCACCAAATAAATAAGTGTCGTCTCAGTCTTTTCAAGAGGCAGTTGCACATCGAGGCATAAACCTTAAGGGCCGGACTGTTATTTATTTAAAGGAGCGGCAAAATACTAATATTTCGATTAGGTTAAATTTATCCTATAACAAGGGCATGTTTAAAGTTTGTACATGTTAATAATAAATACTTTCATATACATTTTTTGAACATACTGTTTTTTTCCTCTTTTTTAGTAAATAATCAAAAACTAGCTGACTAACATACATAACATATCAGCAATATGGGGGTTAGAAGCCATTATCAATGGGGAGTGAGATGAGGAGAATGAGGCCTAGTGAGACAAACAGGAAATGCTAATGCGATAATGCATATCTGTGAGGCTGCATGCCTTATTTATTAACATTGATTGGGGTGGCCATTTAACAATGTCCCTCTTGATTCTTAGTAAACATCATTAACAATGATCAAAGGTAAGTCTCTCACAGGAACAGCGCACTACAACTAAATTAGGTATTATAGTAATGTATTTATTTAGTGTTGGCTGGTTGAATGCCATACTTAAAACATGAAATCTGTCATTTGCAGCTGTTTTATTAAGTGTGTCCTAGAGGTATTTGTTACACATTTACTAATGGTTGTCTAGACTGGGATTATTTTGTATTTAATCTTTTTTATAGGAATTCATTTTTTTGGAGGTTATTAGTTGCTGTGACTGAACAGACAGAATTTTTTTTTGCCAATGGTCCTCTGATTAGGTATCCAACACATCAACTTAAAATGACAAAAAAATGGCTTCTTTGGGTAATACTCTCACAGACTTTTGTTCCGGAAAAAAAGAAAACCCCACAGTGAGAAGTGGATTGGCTGTCAAACATGATCAAGTCAAATTCAATATGCAAAACAAGAATTTCATTTTGCTTTTGGCGTCCAATTTGCCAGAATGTGTTGGCATAGAACTGAAAAAAATAAGTTAAAAATTGTATTCACTTTTTCATTTACGGTTTTTGCAGATGCTTGCATTTAAGGATGAAAAAGACATGCGGAATTGAGAAATGTATTCTGTTAATCACTTTCTCTCCAGTGCACCAGGACATGACAATAGAAATGCTATATATACCGTTGGCTACATTATTGTGGCATGCTGGCACATACTTTTACGCAAATGCTTTACAAGGACTGGAATGTGAACTGTAAATGACATTTTTTGGTCATACTTGAGGTGATTAGCAAGACCTGAGTCTCACTTCATTGGTGCAGGTTGACTCATCTCTGTTTTTTGTTACGAGTTATGGCTGGGAAAAAAGCATCTGATCATCCGCTGTTACAAGATAGTAGCCCGATGGTTTATTCCCTTATGGTACCTGGGTACGTAGAACAAAAAGTGTTGATTATTAAGAGACAGGAAAAGAACAACAGATGGAACAAATCGGTGTAAACAAAGACAATCACCACATATGTACATGCACCCCAAGTCATGACAGAAATTATGTCATGAAAAAATTACCCACCGCATTTCATGCTCTACAAAAAAAATGCTGATATATCATAGTGCACTTGTTAGTCTCTTTGTTTTGATAAATAGTTTATGAATAAGGAAATTTTGAGGAACCAAGTAATTCTAGGTAGATTTAACCTGTGATTAAATTAAATTCTTTAATCAGCTTGAATGTTCTACTGAACTAAACATCTACATAATATTGAATTCAAAATTCCTGACCAAGTCAGTTTTTTTTTTAAATCATCATCAGACAAAGAGATGAAAAGATGAGGACTGGACTCCTTTGGTACTGTGTCTCTTCAGAGACTTCTTAGGTACCGCTGGTTTGATGTTGTGTTGAACAAGTGGTTGCTAGGTGACTCCCGAATGAGGATCATTACCTGCATTGTAATGGACCGTCAGTGGCGGCACTACGAGCATGTGGCGCGTTTCCCTGAAGGTGATCCAGCTCATAGGATCCTCATTGCTGAGGACCTGAGTGGCTGGAACAGGCCGTGAGGACTCCCACATAACACCTGGCTGCGGCAGATGGATGGTCA
Organism: Pollimyrus isidori; assembly: GCA_019775955.2. Classification (NCBI taxonomy): domain Eukaryota; kingdom Metazoa; phylum Chordata; class Actinopteri; order Osteoglossiformes; family Mormyridae; genus Pollimyrus; species Pollimyrus isidori. The sequence continues at coordinate 14,679,319 of JABFDZ020000118.1, read as the reverse complement.
TTTCCATAGGGTGGGACTGGACTGGGGGGTTGCTGGCCGGGATCCCGAGGAGTTTCACCATGTGGTGGGGGCGGCAACACGTTGCATCCATACAAGCACCCCAACCTAACCTGACCTGATCATCATCATCTGCTCTCACTAGATGTGCAGGGTGAAATTATTCAAGCTCAATATTTCAAGAACCACAAATGACTGGCTGGAAAGGCCTAAATTACCGTAAAGACTGATACAAAGTGGAAGGGACACATGAATTCTGAGAGGATTTGAAGACCTCTCAGGACCGGAGAGTTTAATCCACACATATGCTGAACAACGTATAAATTACACATTGTCTGTTAAAGGGTTGTGAGAAAATAAGCCGTAAGAGATGACATTATAATGTATGGCAAAAGGAATGCAATGACAGTAGCATTTTCAAAAAAATGTGTGACTTGCTCAGTTAATTTAGTAGTTTTTGGATAAAGAATTTGGAGTTTTCACATTCATTGTATTTTGTAATATTTTCTACCTTAGGTGGCATGGTGTCTCGGTGGGTTGTCCTGTTAGGTCACACCGTCAGGATTACAGGGGGTTGTGTATGGAGTCTGGATGTGTTTCCTGTGGTGGGTGGGTTCCTTCTGAGACCTCGGGTTTCTTTCTGCAGTCTAAGACGGTGCACTTGGGTGAAATGATGACTGTAAGTTGTGTGTGTGTGCACCCCTCAATGATCTGGCAGCTCGTCCAGCTTGAATCCTTCCCTTAAAAGCCCATGACTCATCGCTCACCCCCATGACTCGTGTGCTGGATACAAAGTTGGAAATGGATGGTTTTTTTAGAAAACTTTAACCAGCTAAATGATTTATTTGCTTGAATCATGATAAAAAGGTATCCACTTGTTTTGTCAAATCATCTAATGCTATGAAAATGTGTTGGTTCTAATGAATTCTATAAAAATCACATGCTTATAGACTTTGGTGATATAGTATCAATGAACTGGAATCTGTAATTTCATCTCTTTTGGTTTATATTGCAGGCCTGCTCTGCTGTACGGCTCTTCAATGAGAATGTAAATCAGTATATTAAAATGTTCAACTCGATGCTATAAAACTGCTACTTACCTGGACCTACACGCATGTGTTTTTTTTATATGTATGAGCATGGGCTTCACTAGGCCATTTTTAGGGGGGCTTTTGCCTCCCTAACATTTGTACTCAGCCCCCCTAAAAATTGTCTGTAAACTTTACACGAATTGGTGAATGCCCAGGTCTTTCAGTGTGGTCTTCAACTGAAGCATCACAGACTGCGGCATCACAGAGCGAGGATTAAGCCAAGGTGTGTGTTTTTCGATAAATTGTTATATCTGCATCAGTGCAATCCTTTTTCATAAATACAGTTTACAAGAATGTCAAAAGTTTCGCTGTGTTATGTCATCACAAATATGTGTTAAACATCCATGGGGGCTGAGCCTCCCTTAAATGAAAATCCTAGAAACGCCCCTGTGTATGAGCCAAAAAAAGTATGATACATTTTAAAAGGAATGACATATTGCTCTGAGGAATGCGGCTGTATTTTATTAATAAAATGTTGTATGAAGACCACTGTGAGCTGGGAGGGAACCAGGGCAGTTATGCCAGGCTAAAGTTATATGCAAGTGCCCTCCTGTGTTGTCAAGTGTGATGACTGGCCTTGGGGCTGCAGGTCACCCAGTTAATAAATGCCAACAGGCATTTGCTAACTTAAATACACTGTTAAGGCTATACAGGCTAATTTGGTGGGTTGTGGGTGGCCTATGGTGTCTGGTTACTTTACTTATAGGATCTTGTCTGGATTTGAAACTGAATGTCCATCTGTCTCCCAAAATGTCCATACATCCATCTGTCTGTCTGTCCGTCATCCAGAACTAAATTAAATTGAGTTTGCTCATTTAACATTCTGTTACCCTTAGGGATTGCACAAATCTCACATAATGCCATGCAAGTCAAGTTGAACGCAACTAGTTGCTGATGATGTCATTCATAAAACCAAAGGAGGAGGGATTGTTTTACAGTAAACCAGAATCTGCATTCACATAACTGAGGGCCTATGCTGACAAGAGACAGTTCATAAACATATTTTTTACTTGAAACATAAACAAGTAGGAACAACAGGTTGCAACTCAGCTGCAACTATTTTTGCAACACTCAACATCAAGCTCAAAGCGTCAAAAGTGAATTAGTCTTTGCAACAACTAGTCTTTGCAACAACTAGTCAGACTAATGTGAGCTACCTTGCCCTGTTACATGCCGCATGACAGTCCCTAGACTAGTGTGAACTACCTTGCCCTGTAACAGGCCGCATGACAGTCCCTAGACTAGGGTGAGCTACCCTGCCCTGTTACATGCCGCATGACAGTGCCTAGACTCGGGTGAGCTACCCTGCCCTGTTACATGCCGCATGACAGTGCCTAGACTAGGGTGAGCTACCCTGCCCCGTAAAATGCCACATGACAGTCCCTAGACTAGTGTGAGCTACCTTGGCCTGTAACATGCCCCATGACGGTCCCTAGACTAGGGTGAGCTACCCTGCCCTGTTACATGCCGCATGACAGTGCCTAGACTCGGGTGAGCTACCCTGCCCTGTTACATGCCACATGACAGTGCTTAGACTAGGGTGAGCTACCCTGCCCTGTAAAATGCCACATGACAGTCCCTAGACTAGTGTGAGCTACCTTGCCTTGTAACATGCCGCATGACGGTCCGTAGACTAGTGTGAGCTACCTTGCCCTGTAACATGCCGCATGACAGTCCCTAGACTAGGGTGAACTACCTTTCCCCGTAAAATGCCGCATGAGAGTCCCTAGACTAGTGTGCTCAGGGTAATCAAGTATACGTTTGACATTTTGCTATCTACCTTATGTTGATCTAGCCACTGTTTTAAGAGCTATAAGTTTTATATACAGTCATTATGCCTGCTAATCATTAAGGTGCCACAGAAATGAACACAAATATAATTTGACTGGGTAGTTTTGATTATGAATTATAATTAAGGTGAAAGCAAGATTTTGTAATGATTAATGCTACATTTGATGACTCTGGCACATTTTTAATACCATAGTGATTAGTTTGGAGCGTATTAGATTGAGCCTTTGGAAAAAACAAGCAGGACATATAACATGAAGTATTATTTATGAGTTGTTAATGAGTGCAGTAGTTTTGTTAATTTCATATTTTAGGTATCAATAGCATTATCATTACAATGTATACTGGAAGTGTACATAGTCCTTTGCTAAATTATTTATGACACCTTTGTAGATGGCCCGTTTATCCTTTTGTATTACCATGTACAGTAAGTCCAATATAACTTTCAAAAATGCAATTCTGGGGTTCAATGTTCAAACAAAAGGCAAAATTCAGCAAATTATACTGGAACTGTTTAATGGAAGCCTTGGCTGTTTAAAAAAAAATGGACAAAAATTTGCTGCACCTTGTTCAGTTATGAAATGAACACATCTGTGGACAGGAATGTCACTGGGCGCTAGTAACACAGCAGTGCCGCACATCCATAATTTATTAGCATTCTAAGTCCAGCAGAAGAATTATTTTAAGACTGCATGTGGAAAATCTCTGGCATCACAGTGATGTCAAGTACGGACAGAGCACGCTGAACTGCTTAACTAAGCAGATTTGCAAAGTCGACACAGACGTGATGATGGAATTCAGTGACCACCTAGAGATGATGAGCTCAGATTTGACACTGTCTCTAATATAGTGTGATACAATATAATACTGATGAGGTGCTGATATTGTGGTTTCTTAAGTTTTCATTGTTTATATGTTTGGTTATATGCAGATTTGGTAAACAGAAATTATTCCATTGGCATATTGATGCTACCTATACTTAGTGGAATCTGATCACATGGTCAATGTCCTTCATTCACTTCACAGTACCATTGTGCACCTATTTCTGTAGATGCATCATTTCAGAACAAGGTAGTAGTAGTGATACTTATACACTCAGCTAAAGGATTGTTAGGAACACCATACTAATATGGGGTTTGACCCCCTTTCGCCTTCAGAACTGCCTTAATTCTACATGACATTAATTCAACAAGGTGCTGAAAGCATTCTTTAGAAATGTTGGCCTATATTGGTAGGATAGCATCTTGCAGTTGATGGACACTTGTGTGATGCAGATCCAGGGCATGAAGCTCCCGTTCCACCACATCCCA
>JABFDZ020000118.1:14577454-14596084 GCA_019775955.2 Pollimyrus isidori | reverse complement strand
ACCAGCAGTGAGCAGAGAGAGATTACCTCCTCTCCTTCCAACCAGCAGTGAGCAGAGAGAGATTACCTCCTCTCCTTTCAGCCATAACACTCTGCTGACACTAGTTCACTTATGCAAACTCTCAGAATTACATGCCAGTTGCAGCATCCATTGCATATCAGGTCATAATGATAACATCTTCTAAAATTAAATGAAAGTCAAATAACACTTACTAATTTGCAGTGCCTGCAGTAACAAAATGCATTTTTTCACTGTCATTAAAGTAAAATGCTATGTAAATCCAAGAATCCATTGTGCGAGCAACTACAGAAAAAGTTCTTCCTTCCAATATTAACTATATACAGTAGTTATTATGATATTAGTTTATCTTTTAATCTTTTATTACTACAGAACATGAATTAGAGTTATTAGGGGGTGGTGCAGTGGTTAAAACTGCTGCCTCACACTTCTAGGACCAGGGGTTGAGTTTCTGCCAGGGTTCGGCCAGGTTTGCATTTTCTCCCCGTGTTGGCGTGGGGTTTCCTCTTGGTCTTCTGGTTTAGGTGTACATGGGTGAGTGAATGGCATGTGTGTGTGGGTGCCCTGTGATGGTTTGGCACCCCATCTTGGATTATTCCCTGGGTTGCCTTTGTAGCCTGCGGGACAGTCTCTGGACCCCCTGTAACCCTGAATAGGACAAGCTGTTACAAAAAATGGATGGATAGTAGCAGTGTTGGGCATTTCAGGTTCACAAGCTATAAATCCACACCAGGATTTTGTTTTTACCAACCAGTTCAGCATAAGGATTCATGGTCACAGAGTATTCAGCTGCTGGGTAGAAACAAAATCATGGTCTGGATTTGTAGCTTCTGGACCTGAAATGCCCAATCGAAGAAAAATGCCTTTGAAAAGGTAGGGTAGTGTGTGGCACAGGTGGTAGGTATGTTTTCTCTAGAAATGGAAGGTTCTGGTTCAAATTCCACAGCCAGCAGAATGATTTTATCACTTTAACCTTTATATTCTCTGATCTTGCTCTCGTAATAGCCAAGCAAAAAGAAAAAAGAAACAAAAAAGATTCTCTTGTCCATAAGAAGAAAGAAAAGGCTATCACCATTGATTTGTATGAATAATCAAGTAATATACCAATTAACATAATGATTTATTGAGTAATTCTTTAGTATATTGTATAATATGTACTTTAGGATTGGAACAAGGCAGAACTCATTCAACAATTGCATACTCAGTCACGCAGTGGGTCACTTTAGGCACTCTGATTCACTTCATTTACATGTTTTTAGACAGTGGAAGGAATGTGATCACTGACATACAGGGTAAACACACAGAAAGCGGTGGCGTGCGATGACAGCTCTACCAACAGTGCCATAGTGCTGACCTCTATACTAGGCTTGCAAAGGGTGCAATGTCAATATCAACATGACATTCCAATGTCCCTTGCAATTGTCACACAGAAAGGACAGTAACAGTCTTATGGATTCAAAACATTAATGAGTTGAACTAAAACACTTTCTGTGATAGAAAACAACACTTATCAAACTTTGACAATGGTTCCTTTTCAACATTATCTGGTATTTGTTTTTTTAAAATTTTTTTTAAATCAACCTAAAGTTTAGGTCACTGGTTTTGCATGAGCTCTGTATGCACTCTCCCAGACAACCCCAATCATCCCCGTCCTGACTGTGAGACTCACTCATAGATCATACGGCACATTTGTGAGAACTTAAACGAAAATGAGCGAAGAGTTGAAAAGCAAACGGGACAGGGACATTTCATGTGGGGGGAGGCGGGGTAGACTGGTGCTGTTACGCTGTGCGTGCAGGCGGTGGATCACACAGACAGGGTGGGCTGGACATGACAATGATACCCACCATTCTTTTTTCACATTTTGTATTGAACCAAAACTTTACTCTTAATTTATGACAACATATTATTTTTAAATAATAAAAAAACTGAAAACGGCTTGGACTCAAATGTTTGGTATCATGGCTTTTGTAAACGGAGTGAGTTTTTTTTCTCCATTTCAACTAACTGATTGAGCAATTATATGACTGACGTTACCTCTGATACTAATTAGAAAAAAGTCTACTTGAAGTACACTATAATAAAGCTAATTCTTCACCTGAAGGGCATCAGTATAACTGATTTAAAAATATCTTTGTAGAATAAGCAAGAATTAAGTTAGTTTCACAACTTTTTTGTATTGTTCCACGTTCAACTATATAAAATCATGCATGATGACATATTTTCAATACTGAACAATGCATTACTTGAATAAAATGTGGTGCCAATACTTTTTGCTGTCTGTATGTATTAGTTTACTCATTTTCAAAATAATCTTCATAGCAACATTTATCAGTTAGAAAGTAATTTTAAAAAACATCTTGTTGATCCCCATGGGGAAATTGACTTTTTTTTCCTACTACATCTTACACTCCAAAACACACACACACAGGTGAGGGCAAGCTTGAAGCTTGGCAGCAAAGGGAGGCCACCTGTATTGTTACCCATGGAGTTGAGAATTAAGGGTCTTGCTGAAGGGCTTACAGCCATGATCATCTTGCTGAAGCTGGGCTTGAACTGGCAATCATCTGATCGTGTGTACCAAAGCTTAGCCCACTGCCACAGATTGTCCCCCTGTTACAGTTCATTTATTTTCTGAAATACAGTACCAAATCATATTCTTATAATTCAAATTAAATTTTAACTCATGAACCTCTTTTCACTGAGTAATCTATTAAGGGTTTTTTATAAGGAAATATTGAGACTTCTCAGGATATTGTAAATTTTTAATCTGCAAAAAAAGCAAGACCAGTCACAAATGAATCTTTCTGTCACAACTTGAGGAACAAACGACTTGAGGCCAAACGTTATGGCAAAACAAAAGAGGATATATTGAACTCAAAGAACAGAGACCAGAAATAAACGATATTTCGAGGGATCAAAATAGAGGGAGTGGAACAAAGAAGGAGACTAGCAACAAGACGGTTTGACATCAATGACCAGATTGCGGATGATAAAACAAACAGGGACTTATATACACAAGGGCTAAGAAGGGGCAACAAGCACCAGACATGGCTCATCTGGGCCACTTAAGAAGGAGGGTGAGACATGCAGGACATGACAGTACTCCTTTACCCCCACCACAAAGTAGGAAGAACAAACATGAGTGGGGACCATGGGGGGCAGACGCCAGGGCAGACACACAGCACAAGGGGCAGAAAGGACACCATGCTGGACTGAGCATGGCAGGACCAACCCCTGCCCTAGAGTGAGGTGGAGGGCCAGGGAGCTGGTCTCAGGGCAAGGTCCAGAGTATGTTTCAAGGTTGATGACAGGAGGCAAGGTGGGCACCAGTGGGACATCAGGGCATCAAGAGATGTGACTTGAGTCGACAAAATGTCAGGAGACAAGACAGGAGCTGACAGAACAGTTGGAGACAAGCAGGTGAAGCTGAGACACCAGGTGGAGCAGGATACATGAGGTTCAGTAGGGCAAAGCCAGGACTCCTGGAGTTTAAGTGCAGCAAAGCTGGGGCACCCTGAGGCAAGCAAGGCGAAGGATCCCCTCTTGGGCCAGGAGCCTGGGACACAGGCTGAGCAGCCCTCTCTGGGTCAGTAGCCTGAGATGTGAGCCGAATGGCCCTCTCTGGGCCAGGAAACTGGAGTGTTGGTTCTGGAGGTGCAGCAGAGCAGAATACAGTACACTCCTGACAAACCCCAGAATCATTTGGGAAGAACGGGGAGGTTCTCCAACCATTTTACACAGCACTCACAGTACCGGTGTACAGGCCACTCATGACGTTCAGCAACTTCAGGGGAAATCAACAGGGCAACTCAATCAACTAAGTCAAACGCTTTTACAAAAACCGATGAAGGCTTCAAAGAACCTCGACTGATATTTGTGCTTCTGCTCGATGAGAACCCTCAGTTTCAGGATGCGGTTGATGGTAGACTTCTTAGGCGTAACACCATCTGATAGGATCCTGTTAAGGACAACTTACCAAGAACCTTATTCGGCACTGAGAGCAGTGGTATCCCCCTGTCGCAATCCAAGCAATCACCCTTCCCTTTCCAGATAGGGAAAACAAGTCCTGTTTTCCTGTCAGTTGGGATGACGCCTGACTCCCAAATGGAAGCAAAGATTGCTTACAATGCCAAGAGACCAGCCTTACCACCAGCCTGGAGAAGTTCACTCCAGATACCACAGATACCTGTGGCCTTCCCTACTCCCAGTTGATTCACCACCCATGCAATCTCAGTAAGATTAAGTGGTTCACAGATGATCGGAGGATCAGCTTCGAGATCCATGTACCCAGGGATGTCCAACATCCTAACTGTAAGGTCAGCTTTAAACAACTGCTTAAAGTAGCCGGCCCAGCGATTCACAATTGCAGTATCATCTGTAAGGACCGTTCCAACACCCACCATGACTTCGAGTCTCTGAGGAAAAGATTCAGACGTGCACGGTGCTTTGAATTCTCTGTAAGCAGGACATGGGTCACTAGACCACAGATGGTGTGTCACCTACTCACAGATTTGTCTAACAAACACCTAATCTGACTCCTTCTCAGTTCTCGGCACAGACTGGAGTTGCCACTAAGTCGTGCCCTGCGACTCCTCTCATGCCCTGAAAAACCTTCTTGTGGGAAATCTGGCAACACTAACACAATCCACGACAACCTCCCACATCATATTAGAGTCAGCAGTCGCACCCAAGTGTACAAGTTCCTCACACAAACTGTACGCAGACTCATCAGAAACAGCCTGATCTAAGTCAGAAACAGTCTGGCTAAGTCGAGCCTCATTCTCCTAGTAGATGGTAGCCTCTTGGATCTAAGTTGAATCTTCAGAGTAGCAACAAGTCTGTGGTCAGAATTCACAAACTGAGCATTTCTGTAGACCCTGCACTTCCGCAGGATCCTCCAGCTTCTACCCACCATTTTCTGATCGATCTCCTTAACTGCACCACTGGCAGAACGTCTGGCAGAGGCTACTGTTCATTGGAGCTTTAACTCACACCTTAGGCAGAATTCCAACTGTCGGGGAAGGTTGGAGACATAGAATCTGAATGGACAACGGAAGCAGCTGTACAGAGTTGTGGCTGCAGGGTGGTCGGTGCCAGTCGTGTTGGTAACCCCGATACCTGATGGTGGACACCAGAGGTGAGAGAGGCTGTGAAGCTGAAGAAGGAGGCTTACCAGGAATTATTAGCCCGGGGGTCTCCGGAAGCAAGAGGTGGAAGGAATACTTTGATGACCTCCTCAACCCTGCCTCAGATACATTTACGCACACTACCTTTTCAACAGTGGAGGTCAGGGAAGGAGCCATTGGATTGGTTGACGGGGGTGGTGGTCCCCTTATTTAACAACTGTAGGGGATCACACTTCTCAGCCTCCCTGGGAAAGTCTATTTCGGACTGGGGTCCAGGGTCAACTGTTGTGGGTGATTCAGTCCCTGTAAATACGGAGCAGAAGCTTAGTCTGCATTGCCGGTAATAAGATGGGTGTGTTCCCAGGGCTCTGCCAGGGTTGCTCTTTGTCAGTAGTCCTGTTTATAATATTTATGGACAGGATTTCTAGGCACAGCCAGGGTGTTGAGGGTGTCCAGTTTGGTGGCCTCAGGATTGCCTTGGTGCTTTTTGTGGATGATGTCGTCCTGTTGGCTTCATCTGCTGGGGATTTCCAATGTGCTCTGGGGCGGGAAATGAGGATTAGCTAGTCCGAGACCATGGTTCTCCACCAGAAACAAGTGGATTGCCCTCTTCAGGTCAGGGAAGAGGTATTGCCTCAAGTGGAGGAGTTCAAGTATCTCGGGGTCTTCTTCACGAGTGAGGGTAGGTGGGATAGGGAACTGAACAGACGATTCGGAGTGGCGTCTACAGTTTTGCAGGCGCTTAACCGTTTTGTCATGGTTAAGAATTAAGAACTGAGCCAGAAAGCAAAGCTCACTATTTTTCCATCTTCATCCCTACCTTCACCTATGGTCATGAGTTATGGGTAATGACCAAAAGAATGATATCGCGAATACAGGCGGCCGAAATCAGGTTTCTCTGCAGGGTGTCTGGGCTCTCCCGTAGGGATAGGGTGAGAAGTTGGAAGGTCTAAAAGTTGAACTGCACGTCGAAAGGAGCCAGTTGAAGTGGTTTGGACATCTGGTGCAGATGTCTCCTGGGCAGCTACCCAGAGAGGTTTTCCCTGCATGTCACAAAAAACAACAACAAGCACTTTACGGAATAAAAAAAAAAAGGCCTGGAAAAAAAAACCTGCTCTCACTCTCCACACGGTGTTCTCCCGTTCTTAGTCACTGCCCTTTTCATTGGTCCATTTGCGTCTGATTAGCAAGTCCTTTTAAAAATGAATTCTCGGGGGTTGCATGGCCTCCTTGTCACACCCCGAGTGAACTTTTCCCCATTTTCACCATGGTGTGGCACTAACATGCCACACCTGTTCCTACTTTAACCCTGCCTCTCATTTCAACCCTCATATGGATGATCCCAAGTGACTCTCGTCTACTCCTCATCTGTGGTCTATATAGTGCCTCCTCGTCCTGAGTTTCCCAGTCTGGTCATTGTATTGTTATGTTGCTGATTACCCCATGCCCCTGCCCAACTCTCTGAGCCTAGTTTTGACCCCACATGGTCCATTTCCTTTCGCCTTGCCTGCTGGGTCCTGCTTTAATAAAGCTCCTTCTGAATGTACAGAATGTAATGTCAGTACCATCAAATTTTAATAATTATATTTTTTTACTCTTTAAATACTAGCCTCTCTATATTTCCTCTGCATTATGTACTTAAAATTAAGTCTATGACATTGGTAACCATAGCAATATCTGACATAAATTAAATCTCTTGCTGATGTAATGGATTTCATTACAACTTACCAAGATTACTTTAGTTATGAACAGCATAATAATTATGGGTGCACTTGAATGTGCTTTGTCATCAGAATGCTAATGTAATTGCAATTTCTAATGCATTTGTTGATTATTTAAATCAAGATAATACCTTTGTTATTGGGTAGTGTCATCTTCCAAAGTCTTTTAAAGATAGTCTATTCGGTTGTTCTATTTCTATTGAAGCAAACCGGTCATTTAAACTTCTATATGGAAAAGCCCAAGGTCTAGATGATTTTGATAAAAAATGTGAGGACATATGACTTTTCTGTTGACAGCATGTACAAAACACTGCAGCCGCAACTGAGCCAGTGCCAACACATTTTTACTTTTCAGATCACTTTACACACTAAAATTTTGTGGACATCTCTATTAAGTAAAGATATTGGTAATTAAGCCAAGCCCATTGCTGAGACAAGTGTGGTCTCCTGCACCAAATATTAGCAGCAGCTTGGGTGGCTGTACAGAAGGAGTCAGTGACATTCCTCTTGGCACCATCATAGGACACTATCTTCCCAACAAGTCAGGTCTCCACATTTCTGTCTTGCTGTCCCGGGCACCATCAAGTGAAGTGATTGTGAAAGTCGAAATGTCTAGGAGCAAGTTCAGCTGTGAAAAGAACACACCATCCTATAGAAAGAACTAGAATATTCAAGACAATGCAAAAATATTTAGCTGGCTGACAAGAAAGAAAGGTACTGTTAAGTACTGTTAAGTAAGGAAACTTGAGGGAGAGCCTCACTCAAGAGGAGAATGTTATTCCTGGAAGTATTCCTTACATAATCATTTAATTTGGTCTAATTTTAAATCAGCCTTTAAACAAATAGTCAAAGTAACTTGCCTTGCATTGCATCAGTCTGACTGCGGTTTTCAAGCGGGCAAAGGGTCAGGGTAAAGCATGGAGATGGAGTTCTGAGCAGTAACCTGCAACTTCTCATAAAGCTCAAAGGCCATTATTGGGAATAAAGAAAGTGTCCTGCCTAATAAAGCAAGCAGAGGCAAATCAAGGCAACTAGGTTTATTTGGGGCCGAGCAAGCGGAAGTAATTAGCTGTGTCCAAGTCATAGCCAGAATCCATACAATCTGAAGCCCGAACGTAATTCAAAGCCCCCGTTGATGGAAGGGAAGCCGAAGGTTGAAAAGTCAAGGGACTCAGTCTGGAGACGCGGAGGACAAACAAAGGGCGTTCCACAAAGAGCTTCACAGGGGTGGGGGGTACGGAAGGAGAAGGAAGATGGACCGTAACTGGAGAAAAAACACAGACAGAGTGCTCAACACGTGCATTGCAATAATACCTCACAATGAACTGATGTCAGTGAGTGACTTAAGTATGGTTGTTTCAATTAACTTCCATTGGTTTTGGCTGATCTCGTGAAGTGGGTGTGACAAAGAGGAGAAATGAAAAGTAATCATTACAGAAGACATTACAGAAGCAGTGTGCATGTATGACTGAGATGGTCTCACAGCAGGATGGATGTTAAGCTGGTCGGTTGTACCATGCATTTTAGTTCATGCTGTAAATGTGTTTATTGTTAATTTGGTATAGATAGCATAAAAGAACTGATTTTTTTTGTTGCTGTTTCCTTAGTTAGTCTATCCATAGGAACGCAGTCCATTACGTAATAAATTTATAATCAATAATCAATTTATAATCCATTTTTGGCGCTGTCCTGAGCAGCTGTCTGCTGCAAGCACTCGCAGATCTTTGCTTGTTTTCAATGTTTTCAGTTTTCTCTGTAACTTTTTAAACAGTTATTCCAACTACCATGATGCTGAATATGAACGTTATTGTTTTTTTCATAACTGTGGTGTGCTAGAAATGTTTAAAAATATGTCAGAATTGCTATGCATCTGGCACTACAGTGAGATCCCCAGAAAATAACATGTAAAAGATGCCAATTGAAGGATCCGAACAGTTTGTTTTCACCTTTTGAGGTTAAGGATTTTAAAGCTAAAGTATAACTTGGAATGAAGTCTTCTTGTTTTAAGAAAGACTCACTTGCAAAAATTAGAGAACATCTGTTTTAATTTTCAGTCATATATTAATGAAGTTTTGTATCATTGAGAAGCATAGCGGATGACACTGAGGCATGATACGTTCATGGTTGTGGGTCCATTTCCTGTGTGTGTACATGTGTGTATTTGTGTGTGTGTGGAATATGTTAATATTACATTGTGGAGACCAAATGTTCCACTGTAATAAAACCTGTTATTTTGATGCTGTGGGGACCATTTTTCTTGGTCCTCACAAAATTCTGTGAATGCAGTCAAAAAAACTAAAAATGCCTAAAGTCCTTTAAAATGCCTAAAGTCTTGTTACTTATGAGTTCTATGGTTAGGGCTGGGTAGGGATTAAGGTTATTATGTTAGTGTTATTTTTCCTGTAGAAATTAATAGAGAGACCCCACAAAGATCTAATTACAAACCTGTGTCTGTGTGTGCCTGCTCAAAGACGGACTGACATTCCATCCAGTACCCCTTGCTGGGTACTTCCTGAGACAGACTCCAAGTTTACTATGGTAATGACTGGATAAGGAAATATAGTAAATCGTTAATTTAATTTTATGTAAACCTATAAGGAGTTTTTTTAATAATAGTTGATACATTATGGAAAATAAGACATGACCTTAGCATGAATGTAGCAAGAAATCTCCCTATGCTTTAATGGACAGTCAGTATACAGTACCTCTTGCTACACTGAATGTACTACAGTACAATGGAAAGATACATTGAACTCTACACTACAAGATTAACTATATTTGTGTATATATCAGTTTTATTTATTCTATTAGATGTTATTGTAACAAAATTTGAGGGTTCTCCAGAAATTACTAGCTTAATTAATGAGGCCAAAAAAGAGCTTTAAGAACATGCTACTTTCATTAAACAAGGACAGGTTATAAGACAAAATATTTTCTTATATCTTTAGCATACATCATGGAACATGATCTAAGGATGGAAAATGGTGGGTAGAATAGACAAGGTCAGTCCTAATAGTTATTTTGTTGTTATTTCTGCTTCAAAAATAAAAAGACTTCAATGAAAACCAAGATCAGAGTAGGGTAGTGAGACCTCGGAGATCTCTTATCATTTGATTTTCTTTTTGTGTATTTTAACTTCTATGATATGCTAATACCTACAGCGTGTCTATATTTGACATGCAAGTGATTTGCCATCTTCCTAACCTTGATTCTCAAAAAAACAGTGACTTTTTAAGCCAGTGACTTTTTAATTCCAGAAATGTGTTGTGAAGAATTGTGACGATTCGGGTGCGGTCCGGGCGGACAAGAGGGCAAGCCAGACAGGAACACGGATCAAGACGGGGTTTATTGGACCAGCACATAGACATAACACGTTTATGCCGCGTCTGCCGGGGAGACGCAGACCTAAATACAAACAAGACGAATCACGGGACCGGCATGCGGCGGCGCCACACGGGTGGAAACAATTGGAAATCACAAGAGGTAACGAGGTGGGCGTGGCACACGAGGCGCTGGAATGGGACGGACGACGCTGTACGTCACAAGAATCAGGTAAAGTTTTATTGTCAAGGCACATATTGTTTTACTGATAGCCACATACACAGTAAATACATAGCGAAACAAAATGATATTCATGTTGAACCAATGGTGCAACATTCATGACAAGACAGACATGATAGAGCTAAAGACAAAGTTATTGAAGTATTTATTTATAACAAAAATTCTCATACAATTATCACAAAATTAAGGGGAAGACAGAGAGTGAAAACCGCTACCTAGATTTACTAGCTAACATAACAAACATTGCACATTAAAAAAGCAAACACACTACATACACTGGGGAATTAGTGCAGGAAGTACTGTCTGTGTTTATAGTGGCAGAGCAGCTGATATAAACAGCTGTTAGGGAACCATGCAGTACATACAGATACTGTAATTTCATTGGTACACATAAGGGTTAACTTGCTGTTTGATGTACAACATTAACAGCTGTTTTGCGACAATAAGGTGTACTAACAACTTTCCTTTTCATTGAAAGATGATAAACCCAGGGTGCAGGAAAAAAGCAACAAAGAGAACCTTTTGGTAGAAAGAAATAAGAGCCTTTTATTTGGCATTCTTCCATGTGGAGTTGAAGTATAATACACAGCAACACTGGCAGCAGAGGAGAGGCTGGGCACTGTAGTGTCATACAGTTTTTCAGGGATCCTGTCCTACTCACACCCTTTGCTGCTCTTTATTCACCTCTATCTAATGACATACCATATGGGCTCCCTGTAGCCCTATTATCTTGTCATTAACTGCCCTTTAAGAGTTAGGAAACTTATTTCAATAATACTATACCATTTCATTTAATTCCCAAATATATTACACTAAAGATGCTATAAGATATTTTTTCATTTATATTATTATATGGAGTTCTAATTGCATGTTTAATACTATATCTCAAGTGGTGCCCTAATCTCAGTTTTATAATACTATAATGAAGGTGAAAGGTGCAGTGGGGATACCTGATTTGCATATTATAATACT
The DNA here is from genome assembly GCA_019775955.2 of Pollimyrus isidori. Taxonomy (NCBI): domain Eukaryota; kingdom Metazoa; phylum Chordata; class Actinopteri; order Osteoglossiformes; family Mormyridae; genus Pollimyrus; species Pollimyrus isidori. Next base: position 14,584,683 of record JABFDZ020000118.1, on the reverse strand, counting down.
GCAAACCAGCCAAGATTAATTACATGTAACTTTGACTTTGCCTCACACCTCTGTTGTTAATGTTTCAGTTCTTAGTTCCAGTTGAGTGTGCAGTGCATCTTCACCCTATGTGGTTACTCCAGTTTCCTGCCACAGTGCGAAAGCCATACTAGTGAATATCAGTCTCTAATTTGCCCAGAGAGTGTGTGTGCGTGAATGTGTGTATGGGTCATACATATTACATACATATAGACCCGTTATTTCGACATTGTGGGGACCACCATTTCGGTCCCCACAAGGGGAAGCGCAATCTTAAGGTTGTAATTGCTGTCATTTCAGCGATTAAGGTTTTTCCCATAGAACTGGATGGGCGTTTCCCACAAACATGAAATGCATGTTTTCCAACGGATAGTATTACTGTTTCAAATGCTAATTGCCATTACCATGGTTGATTATCATGCTTTGGAAAAGTGTAATGTGTGGCAGACCAAAGCAGTATGGCAATAGTGAGAAACAAGGAGGAACATTTAAGGAGAAGCATCACCCTTTTAGGGAGGTTTATATTGCTATATGATTCAGCTACAGGGAATGACTGTTTTATTTTAAAATAAAAACATGCAAGAGACCTTGTTAGGTGAAGCTATGAACTGGTATTTTGCAAGAGCATAGATTTGGATATAGATAATAGGGAGATGGGAGTGGGGGAGTTCGGGGCAGATTTGGTCCCTGCCAATATTGTAGGAGCACAGCCACATATGAGGCAAAATGATTGACAGTATTGCTGACCCTGATGGGACTCGAAGACACAATTCTGAGCTCTGGAGGCAGAGGCTTCATCCATGTGAACACTGGTTCTTTAATATAACTTTTTTTTGTTAATTTAAAATGTGAAACAAAAATAGATTTTTAAAACTAATTTGTTTATACGCTGTGATATAATCACTTTTAATTTTGATAAGTATACATTACTATCAAAATCTGTGTCAGTAGATGTGGGCACCTGCTTGAACCTGTTTCCATCAAGCTACAATATCCTATTTTAAAAAAGCACACGTCCACCTCCCTCTCAAGGTCATCCATGGATTGGTACAGTATTATCTAGTCTATATAACCAAGCATTTTTTCTGCTTGCTCCTAATTGCCTTGCCTCTAACAGCAGGGATTGCTGGCCTTGTGGATTGCTTACCTTGTGTTCTTTTTAACTGTTGGGGTGTTTTGGGAGAAGACATCTACAGTGATCTGAAGAACATAGATTGCTTCTAAACTGAAAATGTTTGGTACCAATTACACAGAAAATTAGCTTACTAATATTGAAACATCAAGATACATAGTATACAAGGTTGGGTGGATCGAGGTGTACTGTAGGTAAATTAGACATCTGGCTAGACCTCGATAGACGTAAAGGGGCACAGAAGTCTAGAGAAACCGCTTCCTCCTGCCTTTCAGTGACATGTATTAAGGGGACCCCCCCCAAATTAAATTTGGTTACAAGCCACTGTAAAGGTCAACCCACAGCTGATAGTGTATGATTTATGCCATTTAGGAGCCATGAGAAAAGTGGCTCATTTAATCATGGACACTACAGAGGGACGGCAGGTAGACTCAGTAGGTAGAAGTGTCACCTAACGCCTTCATGCTCTGTGTGTGTGGAGTCATATTGGTTTCCTAAGGTACCCCATATTTCTCCTGCAGTCATGAATTTTGGTTAATAGCTGCCCCTAAACCGCCTGTAGCGTGTGTGGATGAGAGTGTGTATGTATGTGGGATGTGATGTTCAGGATTTCTCCAAGCTTTGTGTTCTATTTTGCCTGACATAAGCAGTTGGAAGATAGATGGATGGAAATTGCCCATATCTTCAGGCAGCTAGACACACTGAGAGATCTTCAGCTGCTCTTCCAACAGAATTGGTTACGTTGAATAAATATTTCCCAAATAATACACTATGCTGACCCTGACACAGGGATGTAGGAATTTATGAAGTGGAGCAAATTGAAAACAATACTGCAGGTGTTGCTTACAGACAGAGGACTACAGAGGGACAGTATCAAGTCATGTAACTTGCTGTTTGTATTCATCTCAGATCAAAATTTAATGCCAGAGTCATTCAAATTCATATACCTGATTCTCTGAAAAGGATAAAACCATACAGGAGAGGAACCATGGGGGAAATAGGAGGCCAAATGTTGTTTTTATGCAATACTTCATATCCATCTTCCATACTCCTTATCTAGTACAGGGGCATCTTGTTTTTGTATTTATGCTAGGAAATAGGTCCCACAAGGCAGCACTCACCCTGGATGAACTGCCAGTTAATTATGGGGCAGGTACACACAAACACACACACACATGTGGTTTGTAGTTACAGTATATCCTTGTGGGGAGTGTCCATTCATTTCAATGGGCAAACTTTAATCCCATCATGACCTTAAACCCTAGCCAGCCCTAACCTTAACCATTAGTAACCAAACAAAATACACTGGCATTTTACTGTTTTGATTGCATTTGCAGATCTTTGTTAGCACCTGAAAAATGGTCCCCACAACATCAAAATAACGTTGTGGGGGACATTAAATATAAACATAATACACACACACCCACGCACACAATAAATAATTAAGGTGCACAGGCTTGTAATTGAATAGTTATACCTGTGTGCCTTCTAAAATTGAATTGCAGTTTCCATATAACAGTATCGATTCACTCCCTTGTCCCTTGTTACTTTTACAGGTAAATTTTATATAGACCAATTAAGAATCAGCCCTTTTTGTTCAAGTAAAATTTTCAGTGAGAAAACAGTGTCAGACACAATTATATTGCATATATTTATGTTTATTGTTTCTTAAATTCTGTGCAGTAAACCAATAAAAATAACTACATAAAAGTAACACATATTAAATAAACAAAAATCTATATTTTTCTCAGCCATGCTATCCGGATGCTCTATTGTATTTCTAGTAATTACAGACATTTAACAACACTACTTTTCAACACTAATTCCAAGCAAAAATATTTTTAAAATGTATAGATATGTGTAATTTTGCACGACTCACATCTGTTACAGTAAATCCGTGTGAAAACTGAACTGCCTTGAAAACTACAGAATACTGTTCTGGAGCCCATGGATACAGTCTGTGAAAAAATTTCCATGAATATTTGCACATTATTGCAAAAACTTTCATTACTCCTTCTAAAGCATTATGGTATTTACATATTTTAGAACTGAAATAGCTGTGTGGTATTAAGTAGCTATATCTTGGAACTGAAGGAACATAAAGTATTTTGTGTTTTTTTCCATCAGCCTGTTTAACTGGAAAAAAAAAACATCCATGCTCAAACTGTGCATCGTTGAAGGGGTCATTTATAAGGGAGCTAACAGGGCTGTCCAAGTCTGGGGCCAAGTTTGCTGATTCTAGGGACATATTCCATGTACCTGAACATAACGAGTATACCTCCAATCATTTAGCTGTTATACTCTCAATAACACTACGACGGACAATAAAATTAAAGGTGTTAGATGCTACTTAGACTGATATGCTGGATATTAAAAGAAGCATTTAAGACCACCTGGTTCTAACAGTACATGTTCATATTATTTAACTATTCAAAAGGTATTTGATGAAATGTATATACAAATGCAGTGTATATGCGTGATGAATATATGTATACCATGTGACCGGTGAGTCATTATGTCCGCTGAGATTAAATGCCATTACCACAGAATGTATACAATACTGCTGCAGACAGACTAGTAGACAAATCTTCGTTGTAATCTGGATCTTATTCGATGCATAAATTAATTAATAATTGATTCTAAGTATGGACAAATAATTAACTTTGAGAGAAACTCTGAATGCCCCTTCACTTTACTTTAAAATGAACATTGGAGATGTCATCAAACAAGTGCAATTTCGCTGCAAATCATTCTGAAATAAGGCAATTTTAATGAAGGATGACATAAACTCGCCAATGCAAATGTAAAACGTAAAGTTACTGTCCCTGAATCTTGTTATTTTTGACAAAATAATTCTCCTATCTACTGGATGTCCAAGATAGGACATCCAGTAGATAAAATGTTATTTAATATGTTAAAAATGTTATTTAATATGATGTGCAAATCTATTGATTTTGGGAACAGTAATACAAGGCTATTTTCATGTAGCAGAAGCACTATACTTAAATCCGAAGTTTAATTTTCTATGAATTATTGAGAGCTGGCCCAACATGCCTGCTCTGATTTGTAATGGCATTAGATCATGCAGGTCCAGTAAGGTCCTGAATAAGTTAATTGCATCGTTAATATTTATTAAGTGTTTAAATTTCTGTACTGCTTTGGTGCAGCATGTGTACGTACTAAACAAAATGTAAAAAATTTTAAATAATTTAAATTTGGATTTATCTGTGTAAGGGAATTTAAGATCGTTTAATTTAAGTCAGCGTTTAATAACATGTCACACATACTTCCTTAGAATAAATTTGTTTGGCAGACAATAATTTCTTGTATAATTCTTCCAGTGCAGTTAACATGCATTCCAGAAAATAGTTATGGGATAATTAATAAAGGATATTTTTAAAATATAAAATCCACTACCCAGTGAAGACTGTTAGTCTACACATACCCAAAAAACAATACAATTGCATGTAGTGAAATGATTCGATGACTATAGAGTTGAATATCAGTGTGTATAATGTATGCATTAAAAAGGCCTACTTCCAGCAGATAGATTAAAATCAGTATAACTTAAAAAGGTACCTTCAGAAACTGAACTGAATTACTTCATTTCACATACAAGACATTTCCAAATACAAATGGGGATGTAGGCCACTTCTGTATGGTGATATGGAAAGGTAGATCACTATTCTACAGAAAAGTCTGGTAAAGTCTCCATTACTGAAGGCTGAATGGATGCCTGACCCAAACAGGCCCTTTCTATATAATCTGACTGAAGACAGATAGGATGCATCATTAATTCCCTGTGCAGATGGTTATGTCAGTATTATATTAAAAACTAAGAATGACCATGATCATTTATGTTAACCTCAGTGGTCCTGAAACTAACCCTTTCCTCAACCGCATCATACAGCAGAAATATCAAGAACAATAGGGGTATGATCATATAAATTTCCCATGCAATAAGAAAAAATCCATATTACACCCACAAAACAAGCATCTTACGCAGGCCATTTCCATCATAATTTTCTTTTTTTCTTCGTTTTATTGTTAGAAATTATATGAATGGATTCGGTACTGATGTACAGATTCAGTAGTCCCATGAACCTCGGTTCTGCTCGTACAGATCACATGGTTCTCTGCGAATCTGTATACCAATTTCCAGTTCATTATCAAGGTTTCCTTTTGATGCCAGATACCAATTTCACCACAAGTTCCTCATTTTGATGAATTAGTTTCCAAAACTGGTATATCTGACAGTCCCTTTAACACATCTTTGTTTTTTGTTTTTTGCAAACAGATATTTCCTGGGTTACGTCATCATAGCAGTCATCCACTATGAGCGTCAGGTGCGATCGTGTTGCGCATCTGCTCTTACAGCTCTTCGGAACGGATGACGTGGTACAGAGTGACGTTATAGAGTACCTGATGCCCATTGTTCCAAGCATAAAGGGCCCTATCCCTGGGGTTGTAGTCCAGCATTGAGATGTGGGAGTATTTGTTCTGTAAAGCTATGTCAATATACTCATAGGTGGAGGAATTTGTGTTGAAGGCATAGTAGACTTTGGTGCCCCCGGCGTATCCATTGGTGACATACAGTGTCCCACAGATCATGAAGGCCTCACCAGCACTCCTTTTTGGGTGATCGGTGCTCCAGCTTTTAATAATCTGTAGCGTGTTGGGGTTCAACTTGCTGATGACGATGTTCCCAGCATTCTGATTGGTTGCATACACAGCCCACAAGCCTCCCTCATCTACCATTAAGTCGATATCTGAGTGGCCACCCCATGCGTAGTGGTACATGTTATTAAAACCGGCATATTCCAGGGGGCGGGACTTGCTCATCATGGAGGTCTTGAAGTCGAACTTGATGATGATATGACTTTGGAACTTGTTGAAGTAGATGGAGCCATTGTAGACCACCTGGCCTGTACCAGACCAGGGGTGAGGCAGGCGGTGGGAGGTGAAATTATCGCCTGTCATAAAATCTTGAAAGGACTTGTATTCCCGAACAAAGCGGTTGTTGTGGTAGCCATCCATGTACCACACCTAGAAGAAAAACAAGGAATGACGGCTTAACAAGTCACCCAAAAACTTTTCAGAAGCTTTGAATTGACTTTATATCACAAGAAAAACTAAATGACTTTGCAGAAGAGCTCAGTCTTTGTGTGGGGGCCTCCTTCTTTTTTTTTCACGTAGCCCAGTGTCACTCTGCATATAAGTCTTGGACAGTCTGTTGCTCTCAGATAAGGATAATGGAACTGAAGGAGAAGTAATTATTACTTTTTTTTATCTTGAACCCTAATTAAGCTAAAACTTTTTTGAAAATAGATTCTCAAATGTTAAAGCAGGCTATCTATGACTAAGTCGCATGAACTGCAATGTTAGTGTAAAATCAGATCTTCTTACAACTTGAGACAGCTCTGAAAAAGTAGTCGTTTTTGCTGAATATTAAATGGAGACCAGTCACACTACAGATTCCTGTCCGAATAAATCCCATGCTTTTTACATGCACGTTGCATGTACGTACTTATATACACAATGCACACCTAGCTCAGCGATCTAACCATCCTGCTATGTTGCTCCTGCTGAATTTAAAACAGTAGTTCATAAAGATGTGAAATATTTATAGACTCTTGTGCACAAAATATCTGCAATACATGACTGCAAAAAAACACAGGCTCAGTTTAAATATCCGTAACTAGTGATTGACATTGCATGCACACTTTGCAATACGTTTGCGGTCCACATTTACCCTGGTATCTCCCTCAGGCGCCAAGGGATCGGTCATCCAGGAGCCGAACCTTGATCCAGATGTTTTAATTGTGATCGGTTCACTTATTCCTGTTAACTTCCCACAAGCTGTAAGGGTGAATACATAGTTACAAACTGCTTGAAACAAACAAATGAAAAAGAAACATGCACGGTGTTGTCGCTTGTACCATTTCACTTAACAAATTCAATAAAGGTGTATGTATTATTTTTACATATATATATATATATATATGCCCTGCGTTGGGCTGGCCCCCCATCCAGGGTTGTTCCCTGCCTCGTGCCCGTTGCTTCCGGGATAGGCTCCGGA
>JABFDZ020000118.1:14489708-14503613 GCA_019775955.2 Pollimyrus isidori | reverse complement strand
ACACAGAATATATAATATATATATGTGTGTGTGTGTGGCCTTTTTGGAGGAGAGGTCTTTATCATCAGTGACCCATAGATCCCAGATTTGCACAAGCTCCCCATATTGCTGTAACAAACTGAACATTGTCTTATGAAAGGGTGCAGCTTTCAGTGTGGCCACTGGATTCTTGGTGGCCACTCTGATCAGCCTTCTGATCATTCATCCGGATAATTGGAGTCAGGCAAGATCTTGGTGGTTCCATGTGGCCTCTACTTCTTGGTGATGATCTTGATAGTGCTTCAAATGTTATTCAATGCCATGGAAACTGTAGTGTTCAATAACTTTGGTCCAATACTTGTCACAGTTCACAAATTACCAAGCAGTGACATCTTATAGGCATAACTCCCTTAATTCTCCAGTCACAGCTATTACAAGTGAAAACAGCTAGACGCTAATTAGCCTCTTGCATCAACATTAATGCAATTCCTCACACCTTATTAACAGTGGCTATTGTTGATTGCCTTTATCACCAAGCAATTTGATGTAATATGTTTCAATATAAGAATGTAAATGAGACAAACTTCACAAAATATTAAAGGGTGAATAAATTTCCTATATGTGTTGTAGATGATAAAGAAGATTACTGAATCTTTGGATAAACAGGGGCTGCATAGTGCTTTCCTCTGTGTCATTCTATATTATGAGGCTACATGACATGCAGCAATTATAAAATAATGTAGTATTATGTATAATGTAATCAGTTTAAGTTTAATCATTTAGTTAAAGGTTCAAATTCTTAAAATGGCACACAGATAAAAATGAACAATTCATTAATTCATTCATTTTCCACAGCAACTTGTCCTATGGAGGATATGGTCAGACAAAAACGGTTATTTTGATCAATGAAATAATCAATACAACGTCCCGGCTAAGACTCTTACACTCCTGGGTAACTGCATAACTTCTGAATGTCAGAGATAAAGAGGGGGTCTCTCAGTAATATTACTCTTGTAAATTTACATTTATTTTCTTAAATAATACAATAAATATACTACAAAGTAAAAAGTTATTTGGTTCAACTTACAATATCTTCCTCACTACTTTTCACAATTAACATGCTTATTCGCTCAAATAGCAGCTCAAAACATTTAGAATATTTAAAAATAGTTCCTTTATGTTATTCCAAAATACAAGAAAAGAAAAAAAACTTACAGTTCATGCATACAGATTTTAATGCTTTGATAAACATACAAAAAGCGGAACACGGTAAAGTGGACGGGGCACAGTAACTTTGAATTTATTGACAAACAGCATTCTTCTGTGCATACACAGGTTTAACTAGACCACAAAAACAAAGAAACAGTTTTAAAAATGGCAGCATGGGTGATGATTTCAAAAAGAAATTTACTGACAGGAAACAATGACCATTACATACTGCATGAAAATACAAATATTCCATTTTAATAGAAATGTACTTTAATAGAAATGGTTCAATTCACATATATTCAAATAGAAAAAGAGTAATTTATCATGAACAGTAAAGCATGTATGTAATAAGTGGTCTAAGGTATGTTCAGATCAGTGAAACTCATGTGAATCCACTAGAGCAACGGCCAAAATAATTAAAAAATATAAAAATCATAAAAAAGAATTACGTGCCCCAGGCAAGTTTTTACTATTTTATTTTTTTATTTTTAAAAAGGTGTTATTTTGTCTGACTAGTCTACAATGTAATTTGGGAATCCCAATCTTTTAAGTAATATACATACCTGATAATTTATTATTATTTGTACAACTTTAAGACAGGAAAAATCAAAAGACGCCATTGAAAGCGATACCTGCAAAACGAGACATTGCATGCAGCCCTTGTTTGTAAACTGATCACCATCTACGTTTTCAAATTCCTCAAAGAAGCGCAGCCATTTAGATCACTAGTTATGTCAAGCAAGGATTTCTGTTTACAAGCCATTGACTTCATCTTTTTCTGCCAGCTACTTTGGAATTCTAGCTGATTGTCACAGAAGAGAAAACTCACATGTGAAGTTTCCAGCAGTGTTTTAAAACTTCAAGTGAAAGTAATAAGACTTGCCCACGCTAGACACCTGTGTGTGTAGATAGATTTTGGCGTACACAGTTCTCACTGAGATCCATATACAAAAAAACTCATAACATATAAAATCACGATACAGAAAATCTCATTTGCCCCCAACTGTAACATAAATTAGCACCATATTCAGGACACTTTTCTGATCTGCTTTTTTCCCCCCATGGTCCAATATTGCAATTTCAGACGCCTTTTCATTAAAGGGTTGATTAAAAAGTACATATACCTGTACTTTTATACTGGCATCCCATCAAGGATGTACCCCTGTTCTGTGCCCTGTGCTGCCTATGATGGGCTTCAGGTCCCCCTGTCACCTTGCTCAGGATAAGCGGTCAGAAGATGGATGAATGGATGGATGGATGAAAGAGCACTGCTATTATGCATGATACAATAATCAGAGATTTTATCAATGCAAGAAAAGCTATTATTACGGGGATAAGAGCTGAAAGCTTTGTAGGAGACTGATCAGCAGTGTTTAACTTCAGAATTGAAGTGTTAATACTGAGCACCTTAAACAAACATTAAAATAGCACCGAAATCCCTTTTTATGCAATCTCGCCGCATGAATATTTTCATAGATAAATATAGAGGTGCTGGTAAAGGGTAAGTTTTAACTGGATTCTATAACCAATTGAAATTAAAAAAAAAAAAATCACAGAGGAAAACAAACCCAAACTGCTTTTCATTTAAATAGGAAATCAATGCTGCGGCTACAACATTGTGTACTTTGTGAGCTTTGCCATTTTTCAGATAAAGCTTTGCTAGTCACTCTGCTGTTATACATCCAAAATTGTCCCTTTAATTCTCTGTTTTGTTGTTATCTCACGCTTAGTAAAAGGTACCCACATGAATGTTTTGAATCAATATACATTTCCGGGGAAAAATATACAAAACGTACTTACAAACATACCAAACAAAATGTATTATATTTCTATATAATATTTTATATGTAAGCACCACTGCAAAGAACAGGCAGCCATATGGACAAAATCAAGCATGGAGACTGAAATCATAAGGAAAACCTGAATGTTAAGATGAGACTTGTGAGGGTCCCAGTCACACCGGAGTTTTCTTAATGCTTTAGAGCAACCTGAGCGATACCACGGAGTTTGCCGAGACACAGGCAGAGACACAGGCACAGACACAGGCTCAGAAAGGAAGGCAGGGCACAGGCAATCAAGTGGTTAGCGAACAACTGAATCCTTCAGTTTCAAAACCTGTGTGTGATGTAGAAGGCAGACTGAGGTTGCAAGGTTGCTGTTTTTATTCTTTTATTGAATATTTATTTCCTTGTCTTGATGTTTTTTTTTATTTTTGGAGACAATGTTTTACACAAGTGAGATGTCGTGCTGTTCACTTTAGTTTAGTCAATTTATTTGAATTATACATATAGAATTTCCTGGAACAGTGTCTCATCCGATGAAGCAGACAGGACCCACTTCAAATCCAAACTTCTGTGAGGCTCCACCAAAATCACTGAACATGATGTCGACAAATGGCACCTGTTCAACCTTTGGCGTGTTGATCTCAAGTACAGTCTTTTCATAACCCTTTTTCAACTGGAAAAACAGAAAGACAGGAAGGGATGGATGTTTACTTGCAACTAATGAAATGAATGAGCTCTGGTGTCTGGAGAACGGAGCTCTAGAGAACACACTAAAAAATATCTGATCCAGGTTGTTAGCTATTAAACTATAGCATATATTTTACACTTTGTTTTTTTGCCAAAAAAACTGTAGATGGTGCTTTGAAAGCCAATTTAAAATTGCCGCACTAAAGATGCAGGAAAACCATTAAGTAAAATTCTCCTTTAGGTCTCTGGATACTAATCTTTAATTTAAAAAAAATGTATTCCATCATTATTATAACCAAGACAGACCAGCAGATTAAAACTTTATACTCTTAACTGTATAGTACTTATTATGTTGGATTTAATCTATAACTGATGGATGCTGGCTGGGATTGTTCCGTACCAATGGAAGCACCATTGGTGTGTTTGATACTCACTGCGCAGCCGTCCACCACGGCACGGATGTAGGGGTTGTTGTCATGGGACATTTCTTCGTCGTTCGAGCCCAGGAGGCGGATGGCCTTGTCGTAGCTGTCGAGCTCCGAGTCGTGCCAGGCCACTGACTGGTAGCAGTTGTAGGTGAGGTTCTGGCGCGCAGCAGCACTCAGCAGCCGCAGGAAGGTCATCTGGACCACCCCAATGGGGTTGCCCTCTGCATCCGCGTAGGATAGCTGTTTAACGAGATACGTGGCAGAAAAACAGTCTAGAGGGGGGCGATTCTGAGGTTAGGGACACTAAGGCTTCTCTATCCTGTAACAAGCTGCCAGTCAGACTTTGGCAACACAGGGGTATATTCTCTGTGGTTGGGGTAAAATTTTACTGAAATTCATAGTGACGATTTTTATGGAAAAAGACATGGGATGATTGTTTTCATTCTTTTTAAATAGAACATTAATATTTATTATGAATATGTTTTGAACTCATTGTACTGAGAAATACTGTGTTTGAGAAAAATGGCTACTTTTATATTAACAAGATGGCTGTCTAACAAATTTGAAAAATAATAACCAAAATGTATAGTGGATTAAAACAGGATAGCAAGAATTTAAACATTACTTTTTAAACAAGATTTTCACAGTAAAATTTACACAGATAAATCTGGCGCCTGTCAATACTCTGTAAGCGCCCTGGGAATTTGTGACTACTCTGTATTGGCATACGGTGGTAAAAGCATTTAAAAGATAACCAATATAAACACACTTCTGACGAATTCATTTTAATACTCTACACTTTTATAGAATATTGAATATAAGAACTTCTTCTCGTGATCTGCATGAGTGTCAGAATTTAGATTTGCCAAAACTTTTTTATACACTGTGTACGCAATGTTATATCTGTATCAGGTAAATCAGTATCTATACCAACCAGTCTGGTGTCTTCTGTTCCAAAGGCTTTTCCTCTTTCAGAAAAACAGGACTTACTGAGACATAAGCGCATGCATTTCTGCCTTTAGGACATACAAGAGCTAAATACCATGGACAGACACCCAAATGGAGAACTCATGTCAAATTATGCTATAAACTGCTTGGCCTAAGTGCATTGACAGTGCTGGTTAAAGTTTCACTGGAATTATCCATTTGTGCCTGTTGTCCATTTGCCTTGTCTGTACAGTGGTACGGAGCAGTGGTTCCCTCCAGTAAGCTATGATGCACAGGCAATGGAGGGAGGCCCAAAGCTTGAGCTTCCTGCCACCAGCCAAACCCATGACCAACATCATGTCAAAGGACACATTACCTCTCCAGTACAGCTGCAAGTGTGACTAAGAACCCAAAAGCCCCTGTTCAGTGATTGAGTGCCTTTGATAACAGAATAAAAGTATGCAGTTTTGGCAATACATTTCACAAACTACTACACGGATATTGGTGGTAATGTTTATAACCAATCAAAGAGTGTTTACAAATATCGCACACTGGACGATTAAATAAGTAATTGGAGTAACTGGAATAAAGTTCTGCAATCTCTAAAAATTGGCATAACATAATTTTGGCCACTGATGTAGGTAAAAAGTGAATGATAATGTTAATTCACAAGGCCAGTTCTAAAACAGGCACTGAGTCACTTTCAGGTAATGTCTTCTCCAATGAATCGTGGTTAATCAGTCGCATTCAAATTGACAGTTTACTGAATCACAAAAAAAGCCATAGGAAACATAAATTTAGGTCAAGTTTGAACTCAGGGACAGAAAAGAGATGCAAACAGAAATCCTGGTTTCTGAGGCCCTGTTTAAACTAGGTGTCAAAATGCATCCTAGGTGATCGGACGACAAGTGGACAGCTGAGACTCATCGCTGCTTACACCTGTGTCTAACTTGTGTCTCCAAGGTGTCCAGCTGACCACATGTGTTCAGGTTTCCTTTGTGCTCCTGTGTGCAGTTATTGTGACCTCCTTGTTGGGGACGCATCCAGATGCATTAGCATTTACACTACAGAAGATATTCAAATGCAATATTCAAAAGAAGGGTCAAATGCGAGTTGATCGACCCGATCACAATGCATCGTGGCAGGTGTTTACACTATTGTTCACTTGTGATCTGATCACCTGGCATGCATGTAAAACCAAGGGTAAACAGGGCCTGAGTTTCTGTAAGTTGTCCCCTGCCAATGTGGATTTGAATGCTCTGTTCCCACTTTCATTGTAGTGGAAGACACAGTCTTGCTGTTTGACTGCAGGCGAGCGGCAGTGAGATCTTTCCGGCAGGAGCAGTGCAGGCAACAGCGGCGTGCAGTGCTGAAGGCCTGGGTCTGCCCCCCGGCCATGGCGTGCAACTTACCAGGGAGCCTCGCTTGTACCGACTATACCAAGTGCCTGGTGTGTCTTTGGGCCAACGGGCCATTTTACTCTGTAAAATATAAAGGCTGTTAAATGAAGGGTAAGAAACGAGCAAGGAAGGGCTTACCAGTTTACCACGTTTGAATTCACTGAACCAGGACCCGGGAACCTCCTTTGCCCAGGAAGTGAGTCTAGCCTGGCATATGGGGCGGGACAGAAAGGGAAAGAACGCTTGTTAAAAACAGTAACGTTCTTAAGGGGCTGTGGGGTTTAAGGGTAAGTCCATTTATAGCAGAAACACGTGCTGGAGAGACCGTTTATGAATATACCAGAAAAGCCAAGCATCCAATAGAGACGCAAGCTCACTTTAGAAGGGAGCCTGGGGATTCTGTAAGACGTAATTTAGGCCTCATTTTCCAAATCTGAATGCCCAGCAGAGGCATGACAAATACAAATGAAATGCCCTCACGATGCAGCTCAGCGTTTCATCCCGTTCAGATGGAGCATCAAGTACAGCTCATTCTCCGCCCCCAAAAGAGCCACATCGTTATGAGGATGGTACTCGTCACTCCCCATTGAGATTCAGCTTCATAAGACCATAAATATACTGCCAGCTGAGATCTAGCTCTCCTTATTTTGAGTGTTACTGCTCTGCTATCAGACGTAAGAAAAATGCTAAAACAGAGTCAGAGCTACTGTAATTGCGATGATGCTTTATGATTTAAATGTTGTCTCCTTGCAAGATTTTAGAATATAAAGAGACTGTGATACAGTTAATGGAAATACTTTCATGATGGTTAATTTCTGTCATTAGATTTAAATTTGTTATTAACCATAGATTTTAATACACAACTGTTGATGTTTCTTTTTGGTTGGTTTGTAAATTATGATTACAGTCAAAGATGTTCAATTTGGTTACTGGGCATTTCTAACCTTCCCACATTATATGATTGTGTGCATGTCTCCTTAATCCTGTGGTTAGAAAACAGATGGACAACTATCGATATAATGATCGTTAAGAGCAGACGTCTTTGTCCTGCTTATTGTGGACACGCCTCCCCTACATGAGCCGGCAGTATTGCATGGCCTCAGTCTGGGCTCTATCCTTAGGGCTGGACACCCTGCTAGGCTGAAATGTAGAGCTCATTCTAGAAAGCTTGTGGTAAAGCCTCCAGCTTATCTGGCCTGGCTGCTTCAGAACTGCAATGCCACCAGGCTGCTGCTTGCCGTCAGTAAGCTTTTGTGTGCTTTTCCTCCGGTGACCAGGACCTGCAGACACCATGGACCAGTACTGAGTAAAGAGACCACTGGGCCTAGCGGGGAGTGTAATGGATGAAAGCAACCTGCCTTCAAAGAGAGGCTCTGCAGTCAGTCGAGTGTGACATGGAAATCGGATGTGACCAAACAGTGATGGGCCCCATCAGCCAGCCAGCAGAGTTATATATGAATGCTGGTGTTGTAGTGCAGAGTTTTGGGCTGCATGTGCCTCTTCATGGTGCCACGGTGCGAAGCTCTATGCAAGTTGGGGTATCTGTGGTGCCAGTGCCCCCACACTTCACATTACAGCTGGGCTATGCATATGCATATCAGTGCCCCCCCCTCCGCATAAGCCACAATGACTTACTCCTTCAGACTTCTTGTCTGGGTAGATGCAGCTTTCTCCACCAGCGGTGAAATTGCAATAAACCTTGAAAGCATCACGAGCGCAGCCCTGATTCGGGTCAATCCAGTATTCCCCTGAAATGACAGACCCCAAAATCCAGTGACTTCTGTTATTCACATACGTGAAAGGACATTTGACAACATCAAACACACAGGTATAAAAGTACTTCTAAATTAAGAAAAAATATGGACTGGGTTTGCAGCTCTTAACCATCACAGTGGCTTAATGTGAGTTAAATAAACTATGCCGCAGAAAAATACAAAGCATATTAGTGTTAAGATCATTACACACCATCAGGGAAATCAGGATGGCACAACTGCAGGTCTTTACAGGTCCGGGCGGGATTATTCTGCGTGCCCAGTGGGTGCTTCATCTGCTCAATCTCCAACTTGAGTGAGTTGAGAGAGCCGAAGATCTCCTCCATGCCGTCATCATAGTCTTTGTACCCGTCGGCTTTTGGGTCATCCATCAGCTGGCTGCCATCAATATTCCTCCTGCTTCTCTTGGGGCTGGACTGCATGGGCAGGGGATGGATGACATCTCCAGGGGGGCCCTGTACGAAGGAATAGCAGTTTTTTTAATTTGATGAATGGGGAAAGATACACATTACAACTATCTTCTTTAACATGGTTTCAGTCACAATGCGGTGATTATACCGGGAAGCTTAATTGAGGCAGATGTTTGCTTCAACTTCATGCTAGAAAAAAAAATTCCACACATTATCATTGACTTACAGGAAGGCCTGGTGGTCCAGGAGTACCAGTTTCACCTTTAGGACCAGTTTGACCCTAAACAAAGGAAAAAACAAAAAGATCTTTAGATAGGGACTTTGCAAATGCTTTGAAAGAACATTTAACAGCAAAACATCTACATTATAGCCAAAATCTGCTAGCTCTCCCTAATGTTTGATTAATCACCACTTTTTAATACACCACTTTGTAATGTGGTACGTACACTCGAACCCTTGGCACCCTTTGGACCTGGGGGACCCTGTAATAGAAAAACAAATAATACATCATTTCATTTTGAAGCTGAGACAGAGTATTCATTTTTATCGACGGTTGTAGACTTCGAGTCATTTGATCAATCGTTGCAATTGTTTCTTTACTATTACTATTGGTTATTCACTCCTTGATCAATAAAGTGCTCTGTCATCTCTCCTCTCTAAATTTCACTGAGTAGGCAATATGCTTTCATTAAAAGAATCAAGATGATATTGGACATTCAATAAAATTGGACTAATATACTGTATGTATGTATGTATATATATATATATATATATATATATATAAAAAAGAAAAACAATGGCGGAAGAAAACAATGAACTTAATCTTATCTCTTGGCTTCGGCTCCATCCACCCTTATCTTACATTGTGAAGGAATGAATGTCATGTTATGTCAGATCTGGTGCAGATGGAGTGATCTATAAGGTTTGGATTGCTTGGATGCTTCCCAGTTTCTCAATGACTTGTAGCTCTCAGCATTTTGGTTGTAGTAAAATTAGTATGATTTATTCTTCTAGGTTTACAGAGACATGTATTGTGCTTAATTTCTTTCTATAAATAGAGCATTGGGTAGCAGGTCTAGCTGACTACAAGTACATATAACACATATCACATCTATATATTACTTACTGGTAATCCTGGGGGTCCAATGGGGCCAAGAGGCCCAGAGGGGCCAGCAATACCCTGTGAGACGAGCAGGTTAAAGCTGTTACAGTGAGAGCTTCACATGCTGTTTAACTCCGTAACATACATTGGTGAAAAATGGATGACATACAGTGTCGCCTTTCAGACCCGCTGCTCCCTGAGGACCAGGAAGGCCCCGGTCGCCTTTTTCCCCCTGCTCTCCTGGAGGTCCGATCAGGCCAATCAAACCGGGATGACCCTAATTATAAAACCAAATAACAAGCACAGTCTTACAACAGGAATGTACTTTCAGGAATGTACTCAATGCTGTAAATTACATTTAAGGAGATGGTTAAGGGTTAATTTATATGTTTATATGTTCATTTACACCTACGTTTTACATATTTACATATTTTACTCTTTAGCAACTAGTTAGACTGATAGTCTACTACAAACACATAAGCTGTCGAGGAGTCAAATATGCTTCAGTGCAGCTAGGCTGGCCAAGATACCAATGAATGTCCCAGTTTTGGATTTTTTAAAATGATTATTAATTATAACAAACATAATGCTGGGAATATCAGCTTGCCCTACCTTTTCACCTTTAACACCAGAGTCACCTTTCAAACCAGGTAATCCAGGGGGTCCCTAAGGATATGTAATTAACAAGAATGTAACCTCAGCAAATGTAAGCATGACAAACTAGTTTAATTAAGTTATGGTAATTCTCTGTACCATGGGTCCAGGTGGTCCCGCTGGTCCCGTTGAGCCTGGAAGACCTTGCTCTCCCTAGAAAAGACCAATTCATTATTTTTTAAGCATAGTATGAAAAAATATGAATATATATGAAAGCATTCATTCATTAAGCCTTTTGCTCCTCTTGGGTGCATAGGGCATTGATGAATATCCTCCACTTCACTCTATCCATGGCTTTTTGCTCGAGTTCTCCCCGGTTGAGCCAACTTTCAGACGTTTCTGCTTCTACACTTCTTCTCCAACTGTTCCTGGGATGGCCTCACTTCCTTTCCCCTTGGGGGTTCCATTTCTGGGCTTGACAGGTAATATTTGTGGCAGGTTTTCTGAGGGTGTTACCAATCCAACTCCATTTTCTCTTCCGGATTTGTAGATCTATAGGGTTTTGATTTGTTCTTTTCCACAAGTCCTCACCTTGTCTCTCCACTAAATTAGGAGTAATCCTCCAGTAGTTGTTGCAGTTTCTAAGTCCCCTTTCTTTAGTTTCTTTCACTATGCACCCCTCTGCCCATTCGGTGGGTGTCTTTTCATCCTCCAAAATTCTCCCGAAGAGGCTGTAGAGCATGTCTGTAGATATATTTATATCAGTGTTAGAGGCTTCAGATGGAATATTGTCAGGGCCTTTCCTGTTTTCAGGTGCTTGATTGCAGCTTTTATTTCCATTTTTGTTGGTCTGTCACACTTGATCTTTAGCAGTGTCCTGATCTTAAGAACATGTGGCTTCTCTGCTGGGGGTGGTCTATCAAGTTGCTCCTCCAGGGATAAAAGTAGTTGGCCATTCTTACCCATAATTGGTTTATTGTTTTGTTGATATGTCCCAGACAACTTCCTTGTGATGTTATAGCGTTCTTTCATATTTCTTTGAGATGCTGCCTCCTTAGCTTTCCTCTCTATCTGTGATCTCTTATCCCTCCTGGTGTTCTGCCATACTTCGTTGTGGCAATGGTTGTACTCCTTTTGAGCCATCACTTATTCAGATCTTGTTCTTGCGTTGTTCACTTTTTCCTTCAGCTTTCTCCTCTGCTGGATTATTTTGTAGGTTTCTGGTGTTATCCATTATTTGTGTTGATCTTCTCCCCAAAGCCTCCTCACATGTTGAGCACCAAGCAGCTTTTAAATGTTCCCACCCTTCGTTTATTGCCCACCCTTCCATCTTTCCAAGCTGTATCTCCGCATTTTTTTTTTTATTTTTGAGAGAATATGCTTAAACTGTCTTGTCATTTGAGCATTGCTGAGGTATTCAATGTTGTATTACACTCTTTGACTCTTCACTTGATGATGTCTCTTCAATTTTAGCTTGAATTTTCCCACCAGGAGATGGTTATCTGAGGCTGTGTCAGCCCCCTGTCTTGTCCTGACATTTTCCATAGTTATGCTGAACTTTATATTGATACAACTGTGAGTGATTTGGTTTTCCGTGACATGATCTGGTGACATCCCGGTTGTTTTGTGGATTGTTGTATGGGGGAAAAACACCCCCCTTTCACCAGATTATTGTTCACACAGGTCTCAGCAAACATCTTGCCATTTTCATTCATGATCCCCACTCCACGTTTACCCATCACTGCCTCATATCCCTCATTTCAGCCTCCAATATTGGCGTTATAGTCCCCCATTGGGATAATGAGGTCCCTTGCTCCAGTGCTGCCGAGTAGGTGGTTTAGGATATCATAGAACCTGTTCTTGACCTCATAATCAGCATTGTTGGTGGGTGCATAGCACTGGATTATGTGGGCTTTCACTCTCCTGTTGCTAGTTCTGAGGGTTGCTGAGATGATGCGAGAGCTGATGGGTTCCTTATGCAGTTAGAGGTTTTCTGGTGTGTTTTGTCAGCATGATGGCCACTCCCTCCATATGGTTTCTTGCCTCCTCTTCATGTCCAGAATATATAATGGACTGGCCACTGGTCAATCTGACCTAACCCGACTGCGTCCATCTTGTTTCTGCAATGCCCAGGGCTGAGAGGTTGTAACGCTCCATTTCTTTGGCAATGGTTGCAGCCTTGCCAGCCTGAAATATGGTTCTGATGTTCCATGTCCCCACGAGATGTATTTCCTTGCCGTCAGAAGGTGTATCAGCTTACCAGTGCCCTTGCGGGTTTGGCTGGTAAGCGTCACAGTCCCAATTGCTGGGGCACCTTCTTCAGGCAGGTGTATGATTGGTTTTTATTTATCAATGTTTCTGTAACTGGAACATTTTTTACAGGATGGGGTATGTAACCCCATGCCCAACCCCCAACCAGGAGGGCCAGTTGCTGCTTTTTGTCTGGCCTCTACTCTAGAAGTCTGCCCGGCATGGTTGAACCTACTGAGGGTATGAGTCCCCACCGATATAGCCTTCAGAGTCATGGAGGCTCGCAAGCAACACCACCACGACAAGGTAGCAGCACAGGGGTGATATATGAAAGCATAAAAGCATATTCACCAGTCATTACACAAATAGTTACCAATTAAAAAAAATACTTACAACTGGGCCAGGATTACCCCGAAGACCCTCAGATCCCGGTTTGCCAGGAGCTCCTTGTGGACCTACTGGTCCTGTCTTGCCTGGTGGGCCTTCCAGACCAGACTCACCCTGTGAAAAAACATCACAATACTTTGTTACTGAGGCAAAGAATGCTCTGATACTTTTAGGACACATGGTGGCAGCGTGGGAGATGCCAGTGAAGCCAGGTGTTTGCAGATGGCCCTGCTTCCCTTACCTTGGCTCCTTTTTCGCCTTGTCTTCCCTCAGGTCCAATGGCCCCAGGGGGACCCTGTGAGGTAAAGCCGGGGTGCAGTTTAGTTTGTAAAGCCCTTAATTACACAGGGGAGAAAAAGTAGTATAAAACGATACTACGAAAGGACTTACTCTTTTCCCAGGCGGACCAGTAGGTCCAGATTCACCGGTAGGCCCAGGAGAGCCCTAATGAACAAGGAAACAATATTTAGTCTTAAAAAATACAAAAACTAGGTCTCAGACAAGACTTTGAAGCATCCTTACTGGCTGACCAGCCTCCCCGTCATCTCCTTTATCTCCAGAGGGGCCATCTTGTCCCTGGGGTTGAAAGGTCACAGGAAATGTGACAAAGATGTACAGTATAACCACAGTATATGGTTTGTACTGTATTTAACAGATGAATATTGTCAAGCAATAATGCCTGTTTTTTATTATTGAATACAAACTCACAGGAATACCAGGTTCTCCAGGGGGACCAGGATCTCCAGGGAAACCAGTTGGACCCTAAAAAAATAAATTATAGGCCCACTTGTATCTCTCCTATTTTCACTAATACATTGACAATGTAACTAAAATGGTTTTAGTTTAGTTGATAGCATTTTTCTACTTGTTCAACACTTATAATAAAATTTATTAAGCATAAAAATGTATTTATGGCGTCTGTGGCATGTCCATAAATACAGTATGTAGATATCATCTTCTCATTAAACAATACATG
>JABFDZ020000118.1:14460718-14489608 GCA_019775955.2 Pollimyrus isidori | reverse complement strand
TCCATAGATATGTAGATATCGTCTTCTCATTAAACCAATACATGTCCATAGATATGTAGACATCGTCTTCTCATTAAACCAATACATGTCCATAGATATGTAGATATCGTCTTCTCATTAAACCAATACATGTCCATAGATATGTAGACATCGTCTTCTCATTAAGCAAATACGCATAATTAGGGCCAATAAACAATCTGACTACTGTGACTTTGTTTATAATTGGCCTTCTACTTACAGGGCTACCTTTGGGACCATCATCTCCAGGAGGACCTTTAGGACCTGGAGGTCCAGGAGAACCAGAAGGGCCAGCTTCACCCTTTTCTCCTCGCTCACCTCTAGGGCCCTAAGACAGATGCATGCTCAGGCCTCAAAAATACCATTTACAAAGTAATAATAATGTTACCATATTCTGGGACCACAAAGACACCGTGAGAACATCTCAGGAAAGCGTGCTGCAAGATGTGTGTGCTGGAAATGGCATTTTTATGCCTGTTTAGTCAGCTTTTGTTGGCCTATTTCACTACTACTCCAGCAAAGGAAACTCCAAGATAAATCTGGCCCCTTCTGAGATCATCATGAAACACCACTCTCATTACTACGCTTCCATACTTGTCAAGTTTTGTATTGGAAAATAAGGGACATTTGTCAGCACTCACTGCAAGCCCCCTCACCACCCCAATTAATTAAGGTCCAGTATCTCTTATATTTTAAGACAGGTGTACAAGAAATGTAAAATAACCACTTGTCATTTACATTTTATTTTCATTACACATTTTCTTTTAATTTCTCATGTTCACTCATGTGGCTCTCTGACATTCACTAATGACTTATTATAGAGATTTGTTGCAGACTTTGTATCCTTGTTGAAGGTTATTTTTGGCACACAGTATTGCCATTTTAACCTCCTCATTTATGACCTGGTTAATGTTGTATTCGACCTGCAGACTACTACAGGTGGCAGTTCTCGCGAGGCTACTGACAGTTTAGTTTGGAGAGGCAGAGGAATTTTTTTTTTTAATTATATTATAATATGGGAGATTTACGGGAAAATACTAATACAGGAGGATGGCGGGAAAGAGGGGTAAAATGCGGTAGTTTCCCAGCCAAAACGAGAGACTTGACAGCTATGAGCTTCCTCACATAATGCTATTAAGCTTCCTGAAATATCATTATTAAGCTTCCTCACATAATTACTAAGCTTCGTGAAATATCATTACTAAGCTTCCACATATAATGTTATTAGACTTCCTAAAATATTGTTAAGATTCCTCACATAACGTAACTAAGCGTCCTCAAATGCCATTACTAAGCTTCCTCTAATATCGTTAGTAAGCTTTCTCAAATATTGTTACTAAGCTTCCTCACATATCGTTACGAAGCTTCCTCGCATGATGTTACTAAGCTTCCTAACACATCATTACTAAGCTTCCTCACATATTGTTGCTAAGTTTCCTCAGATATGTCACTGTTAGTGATGCTTTAGGTTGCCTTCATTTACATTTTGCTTAGCTTCAGTATTTTGGGGTTTTTGTTTTTATTTAAATTCCATTATGTAGCACAAGGACAAATTTTATATGTGTTAAACTATGATGGGTGACATGCAGGCACAGTGATTAGTGCTGTTGCCTCACACTTCTGAAGCTGGAGGTTCAAGTAACACCACTGCTGCGTGTGTAAAGTTTGAATGTTCTCTTCATGAAGGTGGATGGATATTAAACTGGTAATAGTTTCTAGGTATTAGGAAATGCTGCTGAGATGCAAATTTAACTTAAAAAAATGCTTAATTCATTCATGTATTTGACCTTGATGTGCTACCACCGTGTTCTTCTTTGAAATCATGCCTGGGTTGTATCCCTACCCATATATTACACCTTGATGTCTTGTTCTGTAGGTGTAAAAATTATTTTGGGCTATATGCTAACAGAAGACAAGTGTTGGCCCCGCTATGTCAGAACTCAAAAATGAAATAGAGGCGTTGTCATACTGGTGGCCCATTATCCCCGGGAAGTCCAGGCTCTCCTGCTTCACCAGCTTCCCCCTGTGAAAAAGGCAAAGGGAATATGATTGTACATCTTGTATGCATAAATTAACTCCACACAGTCAGCATATACGATAGAGCAGAGACTCAATGTTATCCATGTCCTTTCAAAAATAAAAAATAAAAAGATTTAAGAGGTTTCAGGGTGCTCCTGCACAGAAATAAAATTTCACCTTTATGGACTTGGCCCAGCAACATAAATCTTTTGCTGCTGCATTTATCCAGGGCTCTGCATTTGGCACCCTGCATTTTTCACTGTCACATAAATTGGATTCTGTCAGGGGTGCCGTAAAAAGATGTTTTAAGCACATTTTTAGTGCACTTAGGGCTAACTGTCTGTGAAGCGTCACGCTCATTTAATATCCTTCTGATTTTCTCCTTTTAAATACTTAATAAGAAAAATACTATTTGTAATGACAACACGGCAGCCACACACACACAACCACACACACACACAGTAATAGTGAAAGACGATGAATGAGTATTACAGTACATCATATGATGTAACGTGATGCTACAATGTAAACATCTTGCTAGCCGTCTAAATTGATTGATTCATGGTCCAGTGTACATAGTTTCAAATGAGCAAAATTTATTAATCTTACTCTACTGACTTGCTAAACAACTGAACATTTAATGATTTAATAATTATACATAGAACAATTATTAGTAAATGGTGGTATTAAAAATATTAATATAATGTTATTCTCCTGTAGTAATTTACCTGTACAGATGTTACAGTATGTCTCCTCAGTGGTTTAGAATGGAAAGGGGGAATTAAACCTTTCTCTGCAAATAATAGCCGCACTGGTAGGAATATTTGACTTTGCATGCTAGCTGCATACAGACTTTCAAATCTCAAGCTCACATAAGCTCCCACAGACTCCTGCCCTTACAGCTTAATTGCAGATATTAATGCTGGCTGTGGATTTGTGCAGAAAGCATGACTTTTAGACGCATACTCACTTTTTCTCCTACAGGTCCCGGGTTACCGATGCCACCAGGGGGTCCCTGGGAGCCGTCTGCCCCCGGGGGTCCTGAGGGGCCTCTTGGGCCCGGTGGTCCTGGAGGACCCTGAAAGGAGCAGTGCATAGATCAGTTTTTTGGGGTGGCTTTCGTCCTTAAGGTTAAAAAGTTATATCCAACTATGACTAAAAACATTAAAGTGAATCTTACCAACTGGCCAACATCTCCAGTTTCACCCTTTTCACCTGGGGGGCCCGGTAGGCCCTGTTTTTACAAGATATTTTTTTCATTGCAAGCATTTCCTTCCACACACAAATAATGTATATATTTTTAAGAATATATAATATTGTGCATTTAATCCAAAACATACTGATAGTTGTAGGATCTACTGACCTGCAGGCCAACTGGCCCTGGTGGCCCGGGAAATCCTCTGGGTCCCTCATCTCCCTTCTGGCCAAAGAGTCCCTGCTGTCCTCGCGGCCCAGGCTCGCCGTCCGATCCCTCAAAGGCAAACGGACAAGCATGAAGGCCGCGGATGAAGCGACGGCAAGCGGGTAGAAACGGATAGGGTTTCACACAGTTAGTGGTCACCAGAGAAACTTACAGGAGGTCCGGGTTGTCCTATGGGACCTTGAGGTCCAGTGGGACCAGGAGGACCCTAAATGTGAGAACAAGACCAGGGTGATGTCAGCCTGAACAGCACTTAGTGGTGAATGAAACACAATGTTTCCAATGAAACGAAACACACTCACATGTTCTCCTTTGTCACCTTTACCTCCTTTCTGTCCAGGCTCACCAATTTCCCCCTAGTGGAAATTTAATGTACAGGCTATTTAGCCATTCCAGAAGTAACAGACTGACTTTTTATGCTTATTCTCCTGCTACAGGAACATAAAATATGAATTTTTAATAATATCATGACTCATTTTCAAAGATGTCAGGACAAATGACAATATTTGCGATGAATATAAATTATGTACATGATTTAATAGGACAGCTAACAAGTGATCCTACTGCTATGTAATATTATGTAAAGAAGGACATAAAAACATAAAAATGAATATTATTAATGAGCAAGTCTTAATCTTACATTTAATTAAGGTCTAATGCATTTATATGTAATTTGGGAGATATGCTTTTATATTACCTACGTAACGATACCTTTCCTACAGAGAACTAAGCTGTTAAGAGTTGCGCTCATACAGTATCTTCCTCCCCCTGCGTGCATCATGCACTAACATCACACTATGTGCCACATGGAAAGTGATGCGCTGCTCTTATTCATACACTCCTGGGCAAAAAACAGCAGCAAACCAAAAACTGCCAAAAATTGCGTTTTTAAATGTCTTAAAAACAAATCAGATAATGAGCAAGAACTAAAAGACTGCACTCCGGAGACCTGTGAAGCCACTGGCACATCACTGCTGGAAACAGGGAAATTCACTTGCACGGTCTCCTTATATGCAGAGATAAAATCATAAAAAGTTTTAAATGTTTGATATAAAACTCAAACTAACAAATTTTCCAAAATATCTTCTGGCTGTTTGCTGTGAAACCACAGAAGCTAGATATTTTGCAGTTGTTGGGCTTGGCCCATTTTTTTGCCCAGGAGTGCAGTTGAGAAACAGAATGATGCAATATTATATCTGTGTCTCCAGAAGAAGTAAAAATTTTACCTGATATAAATCACATTCATATACAGTATATTCAAAATTTATTTTAGATATATTACTTAAATGGGCAATAGGCATTTTTTTATGTAATTGTCAAACAATATGTTAGAGAACTAAGAAAGGTGTTGCATTTTATCATTTACTCAGCCCACTGAATCAATCACAGCCATTCTTAGGATACCTTGTCCCCGTCTTCTCCTGGAGGCCCAACAGGACCAGCGGGGCCTGGAAGGCCCACAGGACCCTGGATACCATCTCTCCCAGCTGGACCTTGAGGACCTTTCTCTCCCTGTAAGAGAGAACAGGTATCTCAGATATGACACCCTCCTGCTGTGATGGAAATTAGATGGACATATTGGACAGAGTATAAAGATGCCGCGAGGAATGTTATCCAAGTCTAAAAATAAAGTTTGTTCATTACAGACATTATAATGTGCACAATTTAACTTGGAAAAACATAAAATGTATTTAGGTGCTAGAAAACATATATGAGGTCAGACATCAAACTATTCAAGTGAGAATTAGGCTTTGTACTGAAGCAGAACCAATACCCACAGGTCCACCTTTCTCTCCAGCTGGACCTGGAGGGCCTTGTGGTCCTGGACGTCCCGGGAGGCCAGTAGGTCCAGCGGAGCCAGCAGGACCTCGTTCACCTGGGGAACCCTGCACAAAAAAAGCACTGTCAAGCTCGACATGTATAGAGCATGCGTAAAATAGGAAAGGGGAAACATCTGTCTGTACATACAGCAGGTCCAGGCGGGCCCGGGGGGCCTTCAGTGCCCTTCAAACCAGGACCTCCCTGCAACAGGAGGGAAATAAGCACTTAAAATCAATTTCGTCCAGACAACCTCACATAAGAGCCTCATTGGTTCCAAATATGTCCTGTAGTGCATTACACCAAGGAACCTGGTGAATAGCTAAGTCTTGAAAATCACCTTTCTTTCCAAAATAAGATTATGAATTCCCATTAAAAAGGACAAATGAGGTCCTATATTCATTCACATCTACTTAACTAATCAATATACTTTGTTATTGTATTTTAAAATAAGTGTAGCATTTAAAATAAACTTAAAAAAAATTAAATGTACTTACGACAGGACCAGGATGGCCTCGTTCTCCTGGAAATCCTCTCAGGCCTGGTGGACCATCTTTACCAGCAGGGCCTGCTGGGCCGGGGTCACCCTACGGAGCCGAAGAATCCTCCATGAGAGATGAGCCCCAGTACAGCACCTCACAACATGCCAGACCTGCCAGATGACTGGACTAAGACCATATCAGCTCACCTTGGCCCCCTCTTTGCCGGCAGCTCCGGGTAGGCCCTGTTCCCCAGGCGGACCCGGGGGCCCAGGATGGCCACGTTCTCCCATTGGCCCAGTCTCTCCTGTAGGACCCTGCATTTGCAATTTGTAAATGCAAAACACTGAACATTTTAAATGGAATTTAGTCCAAAAAGGTTGATGCAAACAACTCATTACGTGCCACTTGTCTGTGACATACCGTGTATGTTAAGAGTTTATTAGCAATAAAAGAATAGATGTATTGTACATGCAATGCACCAATAACAATACTGAAAGGAATTCAAGATAGTCCATCCACTTCATGCATTCATTAAATCAAAATATGAGGTACCCAGCAAACTAAAAACTAATACTATTGATTTTTTTTTGCAAATCAAGTCATACATATAATGTATTTTATCCCTTTATTCATGGGGGGGGGGCAATATTTGTTTGTTTGTTTGAAAATGTATGCATTTAAAATAATATCATTGTTAAGATCCATGGCAATGTAGGAATCATATACATGTAACTGACCTGAGGGCCCACCACACCCGGAGGACCAGAGGGTCCCGTCTTGCCTTGGAAGCCCTGTAGAATGAGAAGAACCATCCAAAGGAACAGTAAGGATATCTGTGCTGAGGTATAAGTAGGGACCGAAGAGAAGTAAGGGCATCTAGCATAAGCAGCCAATGTCTGATAGAATGTAGCACTGACCGTTTCACCCCTCTGCCCAGGATGCCCTGGCAATCCATCTTTCCCTGGTGGACCCTTAAAGGGGAACAAAAATGGAAAATATGCTTGAAAATGCTGACAAAAAAATGCAATACTGAATTCTGCCATATACTTCTGAACTTACAGGCGGGCCCTTTGGTCCAGGGAATCCAGTGGGACCCTGAGGTCCTGGAAGGCCCTGAAAAAGAAAACATGGATATTAGGGATGCACGGCTGGCTATTATGACCTGATATAGCTTGCTTTACTGCTATTATATTAAGTAAGAGCTCATACCCTTTCACCAGGGGGTCCTGGAGGTCCATCACTGCCAGAAGCACCCTGTGGATCAGGAATAGAGAAGGTCTTACTGCAATCAGTCTTTAATCAGTATGTCTTACGAAACTGCTGTTATCGCTCAGAATACACTACCTTTGGCCCTGCCTTTCCTGTTGGACCCCTTGCACCTCTTTCTCCTCGAGGGCCCTTGAAAGCAAAAGAAAGGGTAAGAGATGGGATATGTATCAAAATCATTACCTGCTTAGTTGTTACTGTTAGTGCTGTAATAATTATAACCTGCTGTTAGTCAAGTGTCCTCATTTAAACAATGTTCAATAACAATAATAATAATAATGTCCCCCTTTAAACATATGCTAAGTGGCCTTTTTATTAGAGCCTCTTCAATGGCAGGCGTGTAATACATTCTAAACAGCCCTTCTGCTCACCACTGAGCTGTTATGGTCTTTTTGGTAGTTTTACTGATTCTGGCTATTCCCCATGATATCTATTATTAACAAGATGCCTTGTCCTGCATAACTGTCGCTGATTGGATATCACCTTTCTTTGTAAATTCTGGACTCTGTGCTGTGGTAAAATCACAGAAAGGTGGCTATTTCTGAAATGCGGAAAAGATCACATGCACCAACAATCATAGCACATTCAAAATTGCTTTGGCCCTCATCTTAGCCATTCTAATGCAAAGCCAAACAGTAACCAACCAATTCTATATCTGGATGCATTTAGCTGCAGCCACATTATTTGTTGCTTAGTAGAGACGGATGTTTATCTTGCCAAGCACATGTATACTTATTAAACAGGCCAATGAGTGCAAACATGTCTGTATTGCCATAGGAATACTCACTGTTGGTCCTCTCTGTCCACGGGGGCCTGGTTTTCCTGCTGTTCCCTGACATATTATAACACAAGACATTTAGGTGTTTTTTTTCTGATGGTATTGATGGTTATGTAATGTTGTTATGTTATGTGCAGAAAGATATCAAATGTATAGCTACATAAATTTACTTAAACTCTCTACACTCGTTATAAAATACTGGGCATAGTACAAATCATAATATTACTATTGATACCTATGATAAAGAGAACTATACTCAACAACTGAAGAGTAACTTTGTAGCCATTCAAGGTCAAAACTAACTCTAACTGTCATGGTAATACATACATAAATAAGTATATAAGAAACTACAATACAGCAATTAATCAACTGTATGCTAAACTGAAAAACTGTATGGTAAACCTTATAACATATGTAACTACGCTAAACACAACATAAGAGCAATTCTTAACTGTCGTATTTTGTATTTCAATTATTTAACTTTTGAAAGCTTACAAGTTATTTTATCTTACATACCCTTGTTCCTTTCTCGCCATTTGCCCCTGGAAATCCTTGGAACCCCTGAGAACCCTAAAATAGTCATAAACAAGGAAGAGATTTAATTACAAAGCCAGCAAAGACAAAGTAGCATGAAGTACTTGGAGAACAGTAAAGTGTACTAAGAGCTCAACAGACACCACACAGCATACAGAAACAGGCTTTGATCAAGAGCCCAAACCTATGCAGCATTAGCTTCAAAGTTTGGGTCTAGCAGAAACACCCAAACTGTTATGTTTAATCAGCAAGCTTCAATAGCATACTCACTACCAACACTGGTGCATTTAAGTGTAAGTACCTCATAACATTCTGACTCTGGCCTTCAACAGACAAAAAGCCACCTCTGACGGTGAAATGACATATTCAATTCTAAAAGATGCTGCTTACCTTCGGACCCTGCCGTCCTGGGTAACCAGGCAACCCGGGGACACCCAGCTTTCCCTTTGAACAATAACATTAGCAAAAGACCTTCAAAATATATCTCAATAAAGTAACTGAATAAATCTTTGTGATAGATAAACTATGGATGCTATTCATTAAAATTTTATTTCAGTAAATTTCCTTTTATCGGATTATGTGCACTTTTGAAAATAGTTCCGCCTGAAGTATTTTTCAGTGCTCATCAATGTCATAGTAAGGGGAACATTGTGTTGAATTAAACAATATGGCAACAATGTGGACATTACACATTGAAACCAGTTTTCAATTTCTTCTTTATACATGTTTTTAAAAACATTGTTTTTAAAACTGAAAATCTGCTAAAAGGAATCAGACAAATGAGATGAAATGTGATGAACATGCAGCCTAACCTTTTCTCCAGTTGGACCATTTGGACCAGCGTCCCCAGGTAGACCACCTCGACCTTTGGGGCCCTCCGGACCATCCTCACCTCTGGGCCCAGCAGCACCCAGCTCTCCCTGTGAATGTTACATTACTATCGAACTATGCAACTATCAAGACCTTAACTCCAAGCAAGGTCTTCATTTCATGAGAGACTTTGCTGCTGAATGAATAAGCAATCAAGAAATAGTAAACATTTTCAATGTATCCTATGACGTAACTGTTAAGTTGTCTTTCTACATGGGTCAAGAACCTATTAATGTAATCAATGTAATGAGACTCCATTCAGATGTATAACATCGTTTAGTTACTGCAGTTAAGCAGATGGGATCCAATACCTTCAGACTTCAATAATTTTGACAGCAGTTATTTACATATGACTCATATTGTGCAGATCCTAATATTTATATTACACAGAAAAAGACTAAAGCTCTTACTCGGTCACCCTTGATCCCCATGTCCCCCTTAGGTCCGGGAAATCCATCTTCACCCTGGGAGAAAAGAAACAATAAGAAAAACTGTAAGAAAAATACCCAAATATCTAAGATCAATTCAATGGTTAAAGCGGCATGTCAGGAATATAAATACATTTAAATATTCACATCGGCTGAGATAATAAAATAGGCAAATTATATATAACATCTGTCACTCTGGCCCTCACACGATGGGACATTTGATTTTCTATCTTGTAATGTGTATAAATTAATCTAGAACCTTGTAGATATAATCACCCTGTCAAAAATACAATGTTTGATGAGAAAAGATGCTGGTAAATGATGTTGATTCATTAATTACCTTTTCACCTTTGGTTCCTTTCAGGCCTCGGACTCCCTCGGCTCCCTATAAGAAGATCACGCTCAGGTTATTGTATTATAAAAGCAGTAGTTTTGTCCCATGGATATTTTCTAAAGCATTCAAGGAATTATTCAGGTATGTTTCACCTCTACAAGAGCAGAGTAAACTAACCTTTACTCCTCTTGATCCAGGATACCCAATTGGACCTTGAGGACCAGCAGGACCCTTGGAGAAAAAAAATAGGGAACATAAATAAAGACTCATTTTTCATTTTGCGATTCTTATTATTTAAAATTCTAATAAAAGGTTTATAGTAACTAAATTACCATGTGTCCTTTATCACCAGAAGGTCCTTCTTTTCCAGGGTGACCCTATAAATTATTAAACAAGGAGCTTTTGTTATGCGATTCATTACATATAAATATCTCACAAAGGACGACAGGTAGAGCTGGATAGCTTTAGAAAATAATGCTACAATCTCTCAGGATTAAAGCTTCAAACTGAGAAATCCTTTCTCTAATACTCTAAATACAGCCAGCTATGAAAGCATTAAACAGTCATTAAGAAGACTAACAATTTTTTTGTTAGCAAAATGAGGTTCTGGGATCTTTATTAATTATGATACAATAACCCTACTCCCCCGAAAGCCAATAAACCCTGGTTAATATGCACAGTGTGACCCCTTGATGTCTCAGGGGTGGAGGAAATGAATTCTATTCCTCTGAGACATGTGCTCGAGCATAGCTTGCTCATTACTCGCCTTTGCTATGTGGCAGTGTGGTAGTAAACACTATCAATAATGACTTCCTTGCGGGGGGGGTTATCAGTGATTCGCCGACTTGTCTGTCAGCTCCTAAGAAGAGAACCAGGTGTGGAAAAGACATGAAAGAGGTCCTCAAAAGGAACTGGTTTCCTCCTGAGCTGCTGCTGATTTGTTAGCACCATCTGTTTCGATGCTCTCTCCTGGGCTGCATTGCTCACTTGAGCATGATCAATGGTGGGAGTCAAAGTCGTTTAATTAGGAGAGGTCGACATCCGCGGCATAAGTGGAAGGAGCAGAACATGGACTGGGATGCGAGTCGCCATCACTGCCAGCTAGACCTGGAGACAGCTGCTCCATAGCTGCAACACAGGAAGCAAAGCTTTCCTGCAAATCGAAGCGCAGCAGGTTTGTGCTCTGTGTTTCTGCACTGGTTCTCCTCCGATCGCACGCTGTTTATCTCTGCGGGGGAGCGTGGCACACCTGCCAATCACCAGGCACATCCGGCGCATGCTGAAGGCAGAACTCACCGGTGGCCCGTCCGCACCGGGCATCCCCGGAAGGCCTGGCTTCCCTGTTGGACCCTGTGCAGAGCAGAAAACCACTATCAGTAACATATGCAGCTCTGGAGAAAAATTAAGGGACGGCTCCATATTTTTAAAAATCTGCATTGTTAAATCCTGAATTAATCCTGGTTCTGCTGGCAGAAAGCCACGCTGGGCAGCAAATTTCTTCCAAGCTCAAAATATGTAAAACTGCAGTACAAAAGAACAACGTCAAGCAGGAAACACTGGGAATAACCAAAAACTATGCAGATGGCAGAAGAAACTTTCTAATTCTAGAGATGGCTGTCATCCAACAGTGCCTCAGGATTCGGAAGATGACCTCAAGTGACCTTCGAAAGTAATGGGGAACATTAAGTGCATGTGTGAGGTGCACTGCTAGGACAGTTCATATCAGGCTCCTAGAAGCAGGACTGAAGTCCCATAAACAAAATAGAAGTCCTCCATCAATAAGAAACAGGGAAGAACCAGACTGCAGTTTTCAACAAAAACAATATTTTACACGGAAGCGCACCCATAAACTGAGAGATATGTAAGACTAAAAATGTTGCTGTGGTCTCTTAATTAGTTCCAGAGTTTAATCAAAGACAACAAATGGTTACACTAACACGGATTTCCAAGAGGGAATCAACTTGCAGCAGACCACAAAAGCATTACATAATCTTTCAGCAAAAAAATATAATAAATTATAATAGTGCTTTTTACAAGAGCCCAGGACAACATGTCTATGCACAGACTATTACAAGACACAGGTATAAAGTCTTATTATAAAAATATATTTTCTATGAAATAGAAAGATCGTTTACTATGTACCCAGGTCATTCGGTAAAAAATATGATTAACTTGGTATTCACCTGGCACAATTAAGCTTTAATATAGAGCTGTTCATGTCAGGCATGCACTGCCATTGTCATCTACTCCATGACTATTCCAGAGGCAAAACAAACATGAAAAGTATTTCATAAAAATCTGCAATGCCGAAGATGAGCAATAAGTACCCACATACTGCATCCTCCTAGAGTGATAGAATAGCATAGCATTTGTGATTAACTTGAAATCTGTGTTAACCTGTAATTATACTTAAATTGGTATATTATTAACAAAAACGTTCATCTTATTATGAGCCATATATTTTTATCATTTTATCTAGCAGGACTTGGCCTACCTTCTCTCCATGAGGACCGATGGCTCCCTGAGGACCAGGAAGGCCCTGTAAAGGGAAGCGGTGGGCAGCCGTAAAATATACTGCACCAGAAAGCACTTATCCAGAAGCACTTATCTCTTCTACTGCTATTTCTGCTTGCCAAGGGATATAAGACTGGCCCAGTGCACTCTGCGTAAAATACACACTGAGATAAGCGGTCATTCTGATTAAATAATTTGCCTGCTTGGGCGAGGAGGCAGCTCTGGATTAAACTTGGACAAACATAACCTTACCTGAGCCCCTGGGTTTCCTTGCTGTCCCGGGGGTCCGGGTTCTCCTTGTGGACCCTTAAAACAAGATAATCTCATTACACTCACCTTTATCAGACATAGACATGGCCCTCTCTTGCTCATCTCTCAACAATTTGCACTGAGTCTACAAGACTATGTTTGCTATTGACAGGCCTCAAAGGCCTAGCAGTGTGGCCTTGGATACTAGCAGAGCTTATTTTTGGTTTGCCTGACATGGATCTTAAGAACATAAGGACTGGTAATTGTTGGGTAAATGGAATTGATATTTCTGTGTTATTACTAATAATGATATTATTATTACAAAGTGGACGCATACTGTATGTATCAATAGAAGATTATTCAGTTTAATTTCCTTGCAACAGGCAATCAACATGAGCTCTGCTTCTGGAGGACCTACAACACTGCCTCAGACCCCACACACCCTGGACATCACTGCTTCAGACCCCACTCACCCTAAACATCACTGCCTCAGACCCCACACACCCTGGACATCACTGCTTCAGACCCCACTCACCCTAAACATCACTGCTTCAGACCCCACTCACCCTAAACATCACTGCCTCAGACCCCACACACCCTGGACATCACTGCTTCAGACCCCACTCACCCTAAACATCACTGCCTCAGACCCCACTCACCCTAAACATCACTGCCTCAGACCCCACTCACCCTGGACACCACTGCCTCAGACCCCACACACCTTGGACATCACCTATTCAGTCATTTGCCATCGGGTAAAAGATGGAGCAACATACATGCCGGCTCAGCCAGACCCAGCCCAAAGCTCATGCAAGGCAGAACTCTACCTGCCACTACTGATGTCATGTATAATGTATATTCCCATGCCCAATTGTTTAGTACTCATTTAATACTGGGTTGAATAAGCACATATGCATGTATGTCTCTGTGTATAGTATTTATGTCATTACAGAGGCAGCTATTACATTTCTTTGTACTTGAATAATCCTTTTGCACAATGTCAAAGAAAAATCCTTGTGAATATAGATAATGCATGTAAGGATGACCCTGTAACTCAAAGCCGATTATAAGGTTAGACATGGACCTGACATAGATATCCATCCATCCATCCATAAATCCATCCATCCATCCATCCTCCACTAAAGCCTTGATGAATGGCACAGAAAGTAAAATGTAAGTCCTTTTTATATTGTGTACGATGACTACATTCTCAATTAGAGCATGGCTTCCTATTTGTGTATGCATGTGCTGTGTGTGCTGAGAACATTGCTAGTCTATGTTCTGTGCATGACTGTTTACACATGCTATGTTAAAGGGAACTTTCTGTTAAAACCACACTTACTATGCCTCCTTTAGGTCCGGGATGACCATCCATTCCAGATACACCCTGAAACAGACACCAAATAAAATGCCGACTATGGTATTTCATATATACCAATGTTTCAGATACCTCTGCTGAACAAAATCGATTCCTTGTAATAAGGGCCACTCCAAGCAATACGTTTTCACTTCATCAACTATGATATTAAAGTAAACACAGAAATATGATATATACATATGTTATTTTATAGGGTGAATATTGGTTAAGTGGGACAAAGGGCAAAGTAGGACACTTATGTTTGATTCACCACTGTCCTCTATTAACTCAAGCTCAGTTCTTGAGCTTTCAACAATACTTTTATGTTGTAATGTGTATTTATAAATAGTATCATATTTTAAAGTGAGAAAGTAAAATTTCAAAACTCATCCCAGTAGAGCAATTTCCACAGTATATATTCATGTGATAAAAGAATCCATTGTTATTATTTATTTATTGGAAGAACTGCATTTAGAATTAAAGAAATACTTACTGGAGATCCAGAAGGTCCTTGGGGTCCTTTTGGTCCCAGTAACCCACGAGGCCCCTGAAAAGTACATTTAGAAAAGCAAGCTGAACATCTGGGCA
This sequence comes from Pollimyrus isidori, assembly GCA_019775955.2. Lineage (NCBI taxonomy): Eukaryota > Metazoa > Chordata > Actinopteri > Osteoglossiformes > Mormyridae > Pollimyrus > Pollimyrus isidori. Next base: position 14,474,933 of record JABFDZ020000118.1, on the reverse strand, counting down.
GCTGCAATTTCCTATTGCAAACGGAGCACCACTCCCCTCCTCCCTGTCTTCTCCACATCCAACCCACAGCAACACCCTGCTGCAAGGATGAAGACATAAAAACTGTTCATTTTAGCTTCATGTTATAAAGAACCAGGACAGAGGTCTGTCTATTATATTATACAGTGATTACAGTATAAACAAAACATAGACTGCCCTCAGATGGATATTTGCTGGTACTGCAAAGGGAAATTTCTACCCTTGAACTATGTGAACACTGGGGCAGCCTCTCCTTAGGAAACTTCCTCTGTCACTTCCCTTTCTAGATAATTCCAATCAAGCATAAACAATCAGAAAAACAAAACATGCCAAAGCATTGAAACATACAATCTTATAAGAATATATCTTGTTCCAACAACAGGACTAAAAGAATGGATTTAACATTAGTGGGCATTATATACATATATGAAGCTTCCTGTGTGTTTTTGTGGAATTTATATCACCATCACAAAAGCAATGAAAATCCATAAAATATGGGTATAAACAAGGGTATTTAAGAATACTCTCTCATGCATGACACGTTTCTCTGGCCCGGAAAGATTCAGCTACAGAAATGTGAAAATTGAAATGTTTAGCTTATTTAGCAACAAATTTAAGTGCAAAATGCTTTGAATGCTGTGCAATTACTTTAAGATCAAAGGATGCCGTTGTTAATTAATCAGATGCAATGGCAGACATAACCAAAGTTGAGTGAAAGATAAAAAAAAAATCAGAAGAAGCTTTTTTGAGTAAGAGTCACTCACAGGTTCACCTGGCAGCCCTCTTGGTCCAATCTCACCGTCATCACCCTGCAAAAGGTGGGAATTGCTAATTATTATGATATAATGCTTACTGCATGTAAGTAATGCAATATAATAGTCATCTGTATACAATATATTATATCATAATTTTTCAAATAATATTTGCATCATTATCACAGTTAAGTGAAACACTTAAAGATACTGATCATGGTTTAGAGAAGCGATCCCCAACCTTTTTTGCGCCACGGACCGGTTACATGTCAGACAATATTTTCACGGACCAGCCTTTAAAGTGTGGGGGGTAAATACGACGAAATAAAATATTTTTTCTATGCGGCCCGGTATCAAATGACCCGCGGACCGGTAGCGGTCCACGGCCCGGTAGTTGGGGACCTCTGGTCTAGAGTGTTGGGAAAGGCAGGGGCAGGTAGTACAATCATGACAAGCAATGAAGAATATGGGAACAATAATAGGAAAAGAAAAGTAGGCAAATAGGAAAAGAACTGTTAAGAAGAACAGAGAGTTTAAAAAGCATTGCCAGGGAAAGTTCAAATGAGAAAACAGCGGAAGAAACAGCATTTCGGAGACAATGATGCATGAAGAAAGTTAAGGGGGGGCTCTAACCCTTTCACCATCTTCTCCTGAAGGTCCGGGGGGGCCTTGCGGACCTGATTCACCCTACAGTGCAAATGCAGACAAAGCAACTGCCATTAAACCTCTATAAGACTGCACATACTACAGCAAAGGACAGAGGAATAGTGATTATGTGGACAAGACAAATCTCAATAACATTCTGTTTTTCCTCTCTCATTATAAAATCAAGGCTGTGAATGATGTTCATTACTACAACTGTGAGGCAAACCCCCTGTCATCAGTCATGAGGGCAGAAACAACAGACCAGACCAGCTTTGAAAGACCGACAGTTATTTCAAGTTCTGTAGGGATTTTGCTATTAAAGTCATCAAAGTCTTTATACCAGACAGTCCCCATATCATAAGCAGCACATCAGTCTCGTTCAGTCTTGAATGCTCTGTAGTTTCGTTCGTACTGGACTACATATCACAAAGATGAACATAGGTTTTATCTTGAAATTGAGTAATTGTTGGAGAATGACTAAAAATGGAAACACATAATGAGTGAGAAAAGGATACCTAGCTTCGCTAACAGAATTTCTCATACATATTTCCACACGCTCTTTTGATTATTTTAGTGTAGCCTTCAGCTGTCAGAGGGAAAATATTCATGATAATAATTAAATAAAAGATTGACCATTTTTCCTGTTTCTCAGTAACCTCGGCCTGCACATAGTTTCTCAGATTAAAGGCCTGTTGATAGCGTTCAGGTTAACATTTCTATTAGGTATTGTTATAGCAATAAAATAATCTGGGGTGTGGCTTTCACAAAATACAATACGAATTTCAAAAATAAACAAGGAAAGGAAACAAATTCTTACTCTGTGGCCCTTTTCACCAGGTAAGCCGGCCAATCCATCAAACCCTCTCTCACCCTGTTCCAGAGACAGAAGTTTTGGTCATAATTATGACAATGAAAATATATTAGAATACTCCACACTTGAGTCTCCATACAAAAATGGAGACAGCAGATAATTCAAATTTACATAAATGAATATTCCACCAAAACAGCACTGTTCTTTTTCACCAGATCGTAAAAGCATATTGTCCATTAGGTCTAAGTCAGAACACTGAGGATATGAAGAAAAGCATCTCTGGTTAAAGTCCTATACAAATTTATCATGGAAAATGGATTGCATGCATTACCTTTGCCCCAGACTGTCCTGGCATCCCCCTGGCCCCATCTGCTCCAGCGCGACCCTAGAACAAGAGAGAGAGTCCTTAAATGTGCCATACCTCACATAATGCTTAAATGCCATACCTCACGTAATGTTTATGCTCCATACCTCACATAACGTTCATGCGCCATACCTCACATAATGTTTATGCGCCATACCTCACATAACGTTTATGCTCCATACCTCACATAACGTTCATGCGCCATACCTCACATAACGTTTATGCGCCATACCTCACATAACGTTTATGCTCCATACCTCACATAACGTTTATGCGCCATACCTCACATAACGTTTATGCGCCATACATCACATAACGATTATACGCCATACATCACATAACGTTTATACGCCATACATCACATAACGTTTATGCGCCCTACCTCACATAACGATTATACGCCATACATCACATAACGTTTATGCGCCATACATCACATAACGTTTATGCGCCATACCTCACATAACGTTTATGCGCCATACATCACATAACGTTTATGCGCCATACCTCACATAACGTTTATGCGCCATATCTCCCTACTGAATCACATAACCTCATGGCCTGGTTATATATTTTCACCCTTGTCACTTTGTATGGTACCATCCAGGTCTTAGACCTCTACTATTTGGTTGTCCTGAAATTTTCTGCTGTCTGTTTTATCTTATCCTGTTATATCTGCTTTGGTAACACAAGAAATTTAATAAAATTTAATAAAGTTCACCTAATTTAATACATCTCCCCAGGAAAAGCTTGACATTGCCAAATTATAAGACATTTTTCAGATTTTTGACTTCAGGAAGCCCAACACCCCTACTGCACCTCAAGGGTTCTGTGATGGAGTTGGTCAGCACTACCATATTCCTTAGAGTACATTTGGCAGCTAACCTCACCTAGACCCTCAACCACGCCACCCCCAACTCCCTTCCTGACCATGTGTTCCAAGGAAACCGCTGATAGTGTCCTGATCAGCTGTATCACTGTCTAACTTGGGAATTGCGATGTCTCCGACTGCCAAACCCCACAGTAGATAGTGAACACAGCTGGAAGAAACATTGGGCTCCCTTAGCACCAGCACTAGCCAGCAGACCCAGTGGACACTGCCCAAAACTGCACCATTTCCTACATCTGTGCCACATCTGTTGTATTGTCACATGTATTTATAAGTAGTACTTGCTATTTCTAGTCACCGCCATATCTGTTACACTTTGTGTCTAAACCTAGCTCCACAATGTGTTAGTGTATGTACTGTATATTCTCGATTTTTAATTAATTATTATTCTCTTTAATAAATTGAATAACATATATTATTTATTGTCTTATATTTTACTCTTAGCTGGAAATTATGAGTGGGCTGAGTTAGAGAGGTTAGTTGGAGAACTATTAAATTTGTAAATGACATATTTTAAAGCAATACAAATTCAAAACATTTTGGCTGTAGTTTTTGTAGAGTGCTTCTTCTTTCGACATAAGGGATCCAGGTAGAGCTTTGCGTTCCCTGTCACTGATGGGGCAGGCAGGACGTGTTCGTTGGCCATCCGGCCTGCCTCCCTTCTGGCAGGACATGTTAGCAGGCCACCCGGCCTACCTCCCCTCTGGCAGGACATGTTAGCAGGCCACCCGGCCTACCTCCCTACTGGCAGGACATGTTAGCAGGCCACCCGGCCTACCTCCCTACTGGCAGGACATGTTAACAGGCCGTCTGGCCTGCCTCCCTGCTGGCATTCCTCCATGTGCTCTCCCTGTAGCCTGAGAGATGGCTCTTCGCCATGCAATCATGCAAACCCAAACAGTGACTTACCCTTCTGCCGGGCTTGCCGGGTGGGCCAGAGGACCCCGGGGTGCCACGTGGTCCCTAAAAAACAGAGCAAGAAAAAAGAAAATCACTGACTTAAAGTGAAAATCTACCTTTCTTTTGTGCTTTACCGTGTTTACTGTATGGTGGTATTCTGAGGTCACAATTAGCTGGATAACCCTTAGGTAAAAACTTCAATAGATACTAATAAAATAATAGCAATCTAATGATGACATTTTAAAAATCATTTTGTAGATAGTCCTGTTGAATTCACCTCTACTTCACTTTTAAACACTTAAATAGTGCCAGCCAAACTTCAGATCATTACTCATCCTGACCACTAGGGGTCCAAATGTTAAATGAAAAGCCTGTACCTGGGGGCCAGCATCACCAGATTCTCCTTTCAGTCCATTTACGCCTGGAGGGCCCTGCAACGGAAAAATACTGCAATGTCACTGTCCACCTTGATTCTCAGTATCACCAAGTTACATGCAGCACCAATAATACCCCCAAAAACAAACCCTAAATGGCTTAAGTGGCTTCATGTAGCACCACTGACACTCTAGCTGCTTTTCCTGTTTCTAAGGAAACATTTATAAACATGTAAACAGGGTAATTAACTCTAGCATTACAGGTTGGCGGCATTTAATGTGGAGGAAACGCCTGACTATAACAGCCAAGTAACACAGAGGGATAGAGAGTGGTGAGCAGAGAGCTACATACCAAAGGACCAGGCCTTCCAGTCAGACCCATGGGACCAGTGGGACCTCTCATCGCCAGCTGTGGAAGCAAGTCAGGCGACATAACTAAGGACAGCGGCAATACGAATCTACACCAGACACTAATGATTTTACATAAATATTTTGTCTATTTGTATAATTTGAGAGGGATCTACTGCTGGATATTGCCCTACGTGTGTGTGTACGTGTGTGTGTGTGTGTGTGTGTGTGTGTGTGTATGGGTCATGTATGTATGCTACACACTCACCCTGGCCTGCTGCATCATAGCCTGCATCTGGGCTTCCTGTGCCGACACAGCAGGTCCCTTTTGGCCCGAATCTCCTCCAGCACTGAACCGGAACTGGCAGAGAAGGTCAGTGGGAAAAACATACTAATTATACCAGGAACATGAAGGTACAACTTCTCAATGAAGGAGTGAAGCTACACAGAGATCCCCATTGCAGCCCAATATTGTTATAGATTCATTTACTGTAACATTCTATCTGTGTTCTTATTGATGAGGAAAGTACAGTACAATAAATCATGCATAATACATCATTTGTACATATTAGTTACAGATGAAACGTTAAACATTGCCTCTTTAACATTTATCGATGACTATTGTGTGCATACATTGTTTTAATACAGGTTAAACACATCATTATTTATATGCAAACAGATTATATATAAATCAAAAACAAACATTTGTTCATGCTCATATATACTCTGATATAATTGAAGAAATGGATATTAGTTTCCGTACTATGTTTCACTAAAAAATAAAGTATTACATGTAATAAAATTGTGTATAAACATAAACAGATTTTTAAACCTTTTTTCGCAAAACAAACCCCTTACGTAAATTATTAATAGATACACCAATGTCTGATAGCACCTCACGCTCCCTGTCAAGCTTCAGAAACATTGCCTTTAGGCTTCTGCTACCACCTGGAGGCTAGCGAGCCTTACTACAGTGCAGCTCTTCTTTTTACATCCTGGGACCATTTCAAGCCATCAAGCTAGAAAATACTGACACAGGTGAAATGTGTGAAATGTTATGGCATAGCATGGCAACAGTATATTGGCATAATCGGGGTATATATCAGGCTATGAGAATATCCAGCTTTAAATGGAAGATTCAGGATCAAATTAAAACAATTACTCTAACTTTTTCTGGATTCTATAAATCACTAGACATATTACAGATATCAGACAAGGAAATAGCCTGAATGCCACTCCATAATCCCTTGTTGTGGGTAATATAGCAATGCTAGTTGGAAATGTGGTGAGAATCTGGAGAGCAACAAGGTGAGAATATGCAAACACCGAGAGCCAAGAGCAGGAGATGAGCGCCCAACACTACAGGCGAGGCCACAGCGCCACACAACGTGGCATCGAGACGCCTCCTATATACATTACATGGACCAAAGCATTGTGACACCAGGCCATTACACCTATAGGAACCTTTGTGACGTCCCATTCTAAATCCATAGGCATCAGTATGGAGTCGGTCCCCACTTTGCAGCTATACCAGCTGCCACTCTTCTGGAACAGCTTTATACAAGATTTTGGAGTGTGTCTGTGGGAATATTTGCCCTTTCATCCAAAGAAGCATTTGCCAGGTCAGGCACTGAGCTTGTAGGTGAAGGCAAAGCTTGTAAATTCTGTTCTAGTTGATCCCAAAGGTGTCTGATGGGGTTGAGGTCAGGGCTCTGTGCGGGTCAATAAAGTTCTTCCACACCAGACTCACCCAACCATGTCTTTACGGACCTTGCTTTATGCACAGTCATGCTGGAACAGAAAAGGGCTTTCCCCAAGTGGCTTCCAAAAAGCTGGAAGAACAGAATTTGACCAAAATGTCCTGGCATGATGAAGCATTAATCACTAGAACTAAGGGGCTGAGCCCAATGCCTGAAAAACGGGCCCATGCCATTATCTCTCCTCCACCAAACCTTACAGTTGGCACAATGCAGTCTGGTAGGTAACATTCTCCTGGCATCTGCCAAACCCAGACTCATCCACTGTACTGCCAGACAGAGAAGTGTGATTCGTCACTGCACAGAACACATTTCCTCTGCTCCAGAGTCCCTTGATGGCGTGCTTTACATCACTCTATCAGACACTTGGCATTGTGAGTGCTGATGTGAGGCTTGCATGCAGCTACTCAGCCATTGAAGCCCATTCCGTGGAATATCTAGCTAGGAAGAAATTTCATGAACTAACTAATTGCAAAGGTGGCATCCTATGACAGAATAGAGCTTTACAGAACAACCCATTCTTTCAGAAATGTTTGAAAATCTGACTGATTTTATATATTTGTGACAAGGGGTCTCAATGAAACACCTGACTTTATTGACTAAGAGTTGTGCCCCAATACTGTCCATATAGTGTATATTTAAAAGGTGATAGAACCAGCCTCTAGCAGGAGGAAGCCAATGGAAACATATTGAAGGACTCAATCTACAGGCCTTCTCCTGCCAGAATTCTCTCTCACAGGATTAACAAAACAAACTGAACAGTCTGGCCTCTCTCCAGTTTCTGTCTTGGCTCAGTATCATAACACATTACCACTGGCCATTTCATCTGTAAAAAAGGAGCTGCCGGGCATCTGTTTATGCCCTTTTCACAGGGTGCTCACTTGACACTGTGCCATATCATGCCCTGAGTGAGAGTGACATGGCAGAACCCAGTTCTCCCACTCATAGCCCATCCCAGTATCACATGACATACACAGGAGGTGGAATTTGAACCAAACACATTCAGCAAATGTGCTGCTGTAAGCTGAGGGAGCTTTAAAAAGGTGCTTTGTTTTGTATAGAGGTGTCAGATCTAATAAATATTGGTCCATACACTTAGCATCTTATCCGGAAGCAGGTTAATGGAATACAGAATGTAATAATGGAATTATAGGGAACTGATGACACGTGTGACAGTTCTGGGGTGGAGGTCATTAAAACTTCTGAAGGGTATGTAAAGGGGATATTAATGAGGGTAAGCAAAGCTTTTTAGCTATAGAGGTAACCAAGCCTAAATTTATTTTGTTATTGAACTTACGTGTTGTGAGAATTACTGAACAATGTTTCATTGAAATCCCAGCATAGTTCCTGACATTTAGGAATGGTTTCAAGTCCTGTGAATTTGTTAATGGTCACCCTAGAGGGACAGACCATTTTTTTATGGACCAGCTGAAAATGCTGCCAATAATGTATGATATTGTATGGATAGTATTTTCTTGAACCTTGCCCACCTGGAATAATTAAAAAAGCTGTAATTCTTAGACTAAATGGTTTTGGAACTACTGACATAAGTCAAGGCCATACCTGGCAGAAACAGCAGAGTCCCTGGAGCTCCTGTTAATTGATCCTGATGCATTAATATCAGTAGGTAATGTGATATATTTCAGCACATTTTAAAATGACTCAGCTCACACTTTAATTTCATGAATGATATCTTCAGAGGCAACTTCTGAAGTTTTTTTGATGATGAGCCAAAAGTTCTAACGTTTAATTTTGTGGATAACCAATGCTTCCTCATATTACACACTGTGCTTTTTTGTGTTATGCAGTCAACACCTCCTTTGTGGCACATTGGGAAAGGAAGAATTCTTTACGCCAAAAAAAAAAAATCCAGGAACAATAGAAGAATTCCTATTACACTTGTTTACCCATAGAATCCAATTCCTTCAATATTTTTGCATGAGGAACCTGGCAAGCCAAGACCCTTAAAAACATTGCTGTGTTTAATAATATACAACATCTTGGCAATGCATAAGGAAATGATCCACCAGGTGGTGCTAAAGAAAGTAAAATCTTGCCAAAAAGTCTGGTATTTTGTCTGGTAAATTATGGTGAAGGTTAAGGCTGGGTAGGGGTTCAGCTCATGTTAGGGTTTAGAGTTTTTCCCATATAAATGAATGGAGATTCCCTACAGTGCATGTGTGTGTGTGTGTGTGTACATATGTATATTTTTTAAATATAGATTGTATACATAATGTAAAATTGTGTGATTGTTTGTGCGTGTCTATACATGCACCCAATTAAATTCCTAAGCAAGCTAGAGTACTTAACACTATTTAGTCAGTAGAAAATGCATTTTAAAAATAAATAAGGGCATGGAAAATTTATACAGCCAGATCATGAGCAATATGTTGGCGTGATACATGATTGGCGTGATATGTATTTACTTACAGGCAGCATCAAGACGGTCCCTGGGGGCCCTGGGAGACCATCAGCACCTGGCAAGCCTGGTCTGCCAGAAGGACCCTACAGCACAAAGTCCACATATACAAAAATGACAGGAAAAGGATACAATTTATATCCTAAAGTTATATAAAAAGTTAATAAACAATTTAGAATTTAACAATAATATTTTTAAGACTGCTCTCATATGTTGAAATAGGAGATTATTGCATTTACTTGTTGCCTACGTCTTTAGTAAATATTTATCTACATCAAATAATAAGTGGTGTTTGTATTTCATGAAAATGTGAATAAATAATCTATATTGTCAAGGTATACCCTGGACCTTACTGTCCAGAATGCCAAACAAAGCATTAAAACGTTTCCTAATATATAGGATGGTGATCAGCTATATTTTGAATGTGTTTTAATAAGAGTATAATTATAAAGAGCCCCTACCCTCTCTCCTGGATCTCCGGGGCTGCCTGGGGGGCCAGCTAATCCTGGGGAGCCTGGCAGTCCCTGAAAACAACATCAACTGCTGTTGCATGGCATGAACTACTTACATGTGCAACACAAGGGTTAGGTGTTAAACAGCCATTTTGAACATAGATAATACCTTAAAGGCAGAAATGGAATGTCGTATGTAACACTGGGGATTACTGCCATCACGTTAATGGAAGCTCTCTAACAGTTCAGACAGTTGACAACGAGACTCTCAAATTCTCATCATACACAACATATCCATGCCAGCAAGCTAATCTCACTTCCAAAGGACCCTGTATGTAGGAATAACCACAGGCCTACAGTATTTATTGCAGCATAAATAGTGTGGAACCGTCCCATTCTACTTTACTATGAGTATTTTAAGTTATTGCTGCTAGGATCCATATTCCCAAGGACCACTTGGGTAAAATATATGACAAGAGTTTGCAGTAAATAATTCAGAAAATCCAGACATCCCCAAACATTCTCAGCAGAATGCCACTCAGATAACTTCCATCCACAGTTTCCACAGTGACTCTGTTGTAGATTAGATGATAAAAATAATTCTATCCCATATGTCACTGTTTATAAAGTTCAATCAGAGTGTTTTGACAAACCATGGTCACTGCGGAAATGAAGTATGAATGTGTCTAACAATGTGCAGGACTGAAGCAGGGGGGTGGGTGTCACAGCTGGGGGAACAGTTATCAGGAGCTGTTGAGAGGACCACTTACTATGGGCCCTTCGGGACCGGGGGGGCCTTCCACAAGCATACCCTGCAAAAAAAGCAAAATAAACCAGCCATTTTTATTTAATTTTTGAGGAAGACAGCAAATGGCAAACGACCAGAGAATTTGCATCAGTTCTAGAAGACAAACTACACTCATATTTCTGCATATCTGACTAGTCTTTTTTACTATATAAATGGTGAAAGTAAAAAGGTGCAAAGATATATTAGGGAAAGTAATTGCTAAGTACCCCATAGCATATGTCATCCAAACTGATGTACCCATATTCTTTACCTTAATGTTACACAATACAATTAATGTTAGCTTACTGTAACCTAAAGGTACATTAGTACAATTTCTGCTTCTCATCTGAAAACAATTAGGCACAAGTTATGAAGTCCCTTGAGAGTATGTTTGGGGGGGGAGGAGTGCCTCAACACACTATGCAAGTGGCAGCTGATCTGTCCCTTTACCCCTCATCCAAGCAACAGTTCTCTTCCCCTTTGAGTCTCTTTTACCTGTGGTTTTATTTAACCGCTGATCTATTCAGCATCATCCTTGAAAAAACCTGACACATTCGTGACCATTCAGCATGGCTAACTGGAAATGCTAACTGGAAATGCTTGATGAATATCTATGACTCTTTTCCCATCTTGCAGCACAGCTGGCATCATAGAACAATAGACGGGAAGTACTAAGATGGATAAGCCTTGGAAAGTGCATGTGCACATATACATAAACATACATATAGTTTTTATCGTTATTCATTTGTATGCACAACAAGGTGGCACATTTGCAGGAAACATGAGCGGCTCCAGGTAGAGCAGTATGTCGAGTAAATCTCCACCCAACCGCATGTAGTTATGCCTCCAGCATAAAAGTGTGCATATCATGTGTCATGTGTCATATCTAATATATGCTCTTTCAAACGCTACTGAGATATTACTGCAACATCTTCACTGTCTCTTAGATAAAGTTTCTCAATGGGAATATTGATTGTAGGTGGTCTGAAATGGTTCTATTTATTTGTTAGTTTTTTTGCTATGAAGTTGCAAATGATGAGGAGGGTATTAAGCTGGATATTCACGGGGTGAATATGTATTCGGAACTATAAAAGGCAGCATGTGGTCAACAAACAACAAGACATTTGAAATTCTCTCGTACAGATAATCCATTCCAGGTAACATCAGCACACATTAGCTTTAGCATGTGAACCAGCCATCGATAAGCAAACCTTCTCACAAGCAGATCATATATGGACAATTGCAGAGGCCTTTTCTTCTGTCATGTTACTGGATTTGTTTGAACCAACTTGTCTTTAACAGTAGGTGGGAAATAGCTGCCGAGCTCAGTGGTCCTTTTTAGAGAGAAATGTCAGCCCAGTGCAGCTCTGACTTGCTTATTCCCCAGCAGAGAAAATGCTGCGTAGTTACAAATAAAGGCGGCATGCTTAGTACCCTCTTGCTAGGAAATGAGTCTTTGCTTGAAAGGTAATGCAATATTCCTTTACAATAAACTTTTTTTCCTAAATATCTGAACCGAGATTTACAATGAGCCGCAATAGTTAGAGAAGGAGGTTTGAGATACGATTTTTTAAAATGTGTTAGGGGCACAAATGCGTTTAACACAAAAACAAAAGTTCGGAGGGCATCTCAGTTTTAAATCACTCGGACGTGTAACAGCGCAAAGTTGACTAATATTACAACATTATTCAGTTCTGTAGCGATAGTCTTCACTCTCATTCCTTCTTTTGTTCGGCACTGCAGTAGAGTGCCCTTCAGTCTCCCTCACTATTGCTGTGCTGACAAGTAATGCAAATGTAGTCACAACTCAGCTGGCTATTATAAAACTGTAAATCAGAGCAAATATAATAATTTTTACTATGATCTGGGGAGGCGTGGTGACGATTTACTACAAAAAAGTATATGAAAGAATTAGGAATCCCAATAAATGTTGAAGCGTACATCCAATTTCAGGTGCTTAAGAAAACTCAACTCAGGAAAGCATACCATTTAACCAGAGAAGTAATCTTGTTTTAGTGAATGACTTTGAGGCAGATATAAATTATGTAGTTAAGAAGCAGACTGCTTCATTCACATATAGCTAAAGAAATATCTAAATGAAAAATATTAACCCATATATAATACTGTCATAAAGATAAACTATCCATCCATCCATTTTCCAAACCGCTTATCCTACTGGGTCGCAGGGGGTCCAGAGCCTATTCTGGAAGCAACGGGCACGAGGCAGGGAACAACCCTGGATAGGGAGCCAGCCCATCGCAAGGCACACTCACACACCAGTCACTCACACGTGCACACCTAAGGGCAATTTAGCAACTCCAATCAGCCTCAGCATGTTTTTGGACTGTGGGGGGAAACCGGAGTACCCGGAGGAAACCCCACAACGACACGGGGAGAACATGCAAACTCCACACACAAAACCAGGCGGAGACCAGAATCCGGGTCCCAGAGGTGTGAGGCAACAGTGCTAACCACCATGCCACCCCCCTAAAGATAAACTATTTATCATAATTATATTAAGACATAAAAATGCGAATGCGGCTGTCATTCTGAGAAGCGCCACAGTGACGTGGTTAAAGAGCCATATGTGAGCCACAGGTTGCCGACTCCTCGGTTAGGATATGGACAGACGTTATTTATACATGTACAGCATCATGTGCCTGGCTGATGCTTTTTTTTCACACGGAACCTTGTGGTTACTTTATAACCCAATTCTCTGGGAAACATTTAAAGCTTTTGTAGTATTTTTGATGTCAGCCATTCCATAGTTTACTCCTGGCTGTGTTTATTCAAACTTCTGTCTATTTAGGCATGAAAAATCCTCATTTTAAATGTTTAGATTTTGGCACCGCTGGTTTGTGTATGTGTGAGGTAATGGCCACTCTGTCTGTGCTGTCTTTGTTTCTGCATGTGTTTTAGGATGGATACTTACCGGCTCAATGATGGCGGGCTCTCCCTTTTGACCCTTTTCTCCTCTCATTCCATCAACCTTATACAGGAAACACAAAAATGAGATATCACTCTATAGTATTTTTAATGTAGCCCTGCACGTTTACTGTACTATATTTTTTGTCCTTAAAAAAACTAGAGATTAGATATCAGTCTGCTTTTCATTTGACATTTCTTCATTCACAGGCTTGTTCTTGTGTTCTTTTTTATTGAATGAATAAAGGGCTCTATGAAACAGTCTACATTCAAGCGACCTGCTGAGGAACGTACCTGGCCATGTTGCTCATCAGTGACTGCAGGTAGCTCATAGGTATAATCATCAACATCATCGTAGGGTGTATTTAAATCCTCAGTTGTTATGGCTTCCTCTGTGAAATCTTCGTAAATTTCATGCCCGTCGCCCTCCTGGCCAGTGGCAGCGCTGCCTGCTCTCCTGGAACCACCACTGGCACTTGACGAGCCCCCTCCAACACTGGCAAAACCACTGGTGGAACCACCTCCAATGCTGACAGAACCACCAGCGGAACTACCTCCGACTCCGACAGAACCACCAGCAGAACCACTTCCGAAGCTGACAGAACCACCAGTGGAACCACCTCCGATACTGACAGAACCACCAGTGGAACCACCTCCGATACTGACAGAACCACCTTCAGCAGAACCACCTCCAATGCTGACAGAACCACCAGTGGAACCACCTCCGATACTGACAGAACCACCTTCAGCAGAACCACCTCCAATGCTGACAGA
>JABFDZ020000118.1:14436067-14453440 GCA_019775955.2 Pollimyrus isidori | reverse complement strand
TGGACTGTGGGGGGAAACCGGAGTACCCGGAGGAAACCCCACTACGACACGGGGAGAACATGCAAACTCCACACACAAGAAACCCAGGCAGAGACCAGAACCCAGGTCCCAGAGGTATGAGGCAACAGTGCTAACCACTGCACCACCAAGTTGGACATGGTCGATGACACTACTTAGCCATTAGTGAGAAAGCAGAAGATTGCCACTTCTTTTCATGGTGGGTAAGACTTGATTTCAGCAGGCATCCTGTTAGCTCTATAGTATACTGTATTTGGCTTGAGGTAATTTTATGGAGTAGCCCATTGAGTGCTGCAAAATTCAAAAGACATGCTGAACGAGGAGAACATAACCCTGCTCTCCAGGATGGTTTGTACTTGTTCATCCGTTACACAAGATTTTGTTTTCTTCATAAAGTAACTTTGTACTGCAATTGTGAAGTCAATGGGAAAACAGTTCATATAAGTAATGTAATGATTTTTAACCTGTAGTTTCTCATTCGTCAGATAGTTTAAAGGCTCTGAGATGTGGTGTCCAAAAGGCCAATGTCAAGCAATTACAAAAAGCATATTTTTAGAGTTTCTCAAAGTTAAATCTTGAACACTGGTGCAGCTAAAGCGGTGGTGTTTCAAACCCAACCATATGACCAAATAACACACTGCACAGACTGACTAGCACAGTGACCATAAATATTCTTTGTGTTCCTTCCAAGGCCACCAAAAGAAACAATTAAAGCCCCCCCTCTCCCCTCTCCTACCCCAAGTGGCAAACCCCATGAGACCACAAGAAATGCCCATGGAAGGCTCCATTCAGATCCAGCTTCTTTTTCCTGCATTTTAGCTGATGGAACACAGTGTAGACATACAGTATAGGCGAACTGCATTCTGGGAATGTTATACTTGGCATTTTGATGAAACCCACAAATAAAATGAAATAAAATAATAAAAATACTGCTGAGGGAGCACTTTGGGGCCTGCTATGACAATTAAGACCTGAACAGAAGACATCTGTGATGAATTAAGGAAATGTCTCTGTTTATACAGGAGTAACCTCATCCTTCTCCGGGGTACCGGAAGGTGGGATTTTTTACCTTACTACCATGTGGCACAAGTAAACTTGCAGGTTTTCACCGTTCTCCTTTTCCTTGTGAAGCCATGCTTCAAAAAAACATGATTTCCATTCCAGTGGTGCTTGTAGTCCCCAAAACTTAATCCAGTAAACTGGATATCTGTACATGAATCAAATGATAGAAACCCACATTTCAGAGCATACTGAAGGATTACCTAGCCCCTGGCACTAGCATCAGGCTGTACTGTTTATACCTTTTTTTTTTTTTTTTTTTTGTAATACACAGCCTATTTTCCATGATGTCCAGTGATAACTTCCCATGATAGGGCCCTCAACACAAAGCATGTTAAAGAATGTTTAAAATGAATTCCAGATGTTTCACTAATTAGCATAACATACTGGTTCACATAATACAAATTTGATGTCACAAACTTTTGGTGCTGAAATCAGACAGAGGAAGGAAAGGCAATGGGATTTAGATAAATGTCCTTTCTTAGGAAATGCTTGGGGCTCACCGGTACCAGCATGGATGTTTGTCACCCTCTTTGCCTGATATGTCCTCTGAGTTGCAGTCTCTAGGTTCCAAGACTCACAGAGAAACTGCACAACACAAGGTCCTGCTCAGTGCTCTTGACACTTTTCAGTTGTTGACTGCTTGTTTACACACCCTGCAGATATTAACTTTCACATAAAAGTTCAGCTATTTTTTTTTTATGAACAAAATTACAAGTCCATTCATTTTCACTTGTAATGAAATGGATTTTCATAAATGCATCACTCTGAACTGGTATCTATGAAGAGCAGCAAATTAGTAACAGAGCAAAGGTAGGGAGAAAGGAAATCGGCGAGTGAGGGAAAATATAGAAGAACTAATGATAAGGATTATTCTAAGTAAAATTCTTTTAGTGGCGAGATTTCCACAACATAGTCAACATTGTGTTTTACAGCTTTTTCCTGGCTCCCTGTGCTGGCAAAGAAGCGCAGTGTTTACACTTGCCCGTAGTAATCCCCTGTTCTTTGCACTCTGTGGGACCTCCCATTCTTTCACTCTGCCTATCAGGTACTCCCTCTGAAAAATCTTCACCATGATGTCATCCAAACATAGTTGCCCTTCCAAAACTGACATCAATGTCTATGGGAGGAGCGCCTCATACTTTCCAGGTCCCAGATCAAGATGCTGTTCACCTCTGTATCTGCTCACTCCCTCCTGCCTTAGGGCTCGGAGGTACACCCCAACACTGGGGCCCAGCAGCTGCTGGATTCCGTCGGCTGATTCCATCGTTAGAGCCCGACAGACACATAAATCGTGAGCTTTCCTCTTAGCACACGGCCTTGTTTTTCCATTTCCTCCCTGCAGGTTGGTACATCAGTTTCAGGAACCATATTATGGATTGCCCTAGCAGACACGCGTACAAAGGTCATCTTACATTGTGTATGAGTGACAAATATACTTTTCCATTTCTGCATTTATATGGCTAGTTCTAGAGAGGAGAGCTTCTGCTGAGTGGCAAAGCTTGAAAACATAAACCCCCCTAAATGAAGCAGAAGATTTCTCTACCACAGCCACATTCCTTCTGGATTTCAAAAACTGTACAACTGTAACATGCTTGTCTAATTCTTTCATAATTCACTTTTTTCTGTTTCTGTCCTTATTTTGATTTAACTGGAATCAAGTTGAGTTTTTTAAGTTGCTTTTCAGAGAGAAAAAAGACAACATGGGTCATTCTTGTAGAAGATTACCTCAAGCTAAAATCACTAAAATATACAGAAACAGAACATGGTTTAAAGTGAAAAGAACACCAATTAATAAAATATGAAATCACCTCTTGCATGAATTGACCAGAGACTTGTCTGCTGCATGACTATTTTGTGATCAGCTTCATGCTCAGAGTTCAGCTAGATAATGGTGCTGTTCTATTTCATACCTGATTATACAAAAACTGTCAAGAACAGAGATACCCATCACACAGACACACATAGGATAAAGCAAAAGAGAACTGAAAGATAATTACAGCATGAGAAATCGGAAGAGCCTCTCATGTCCTCTCACTGTTCTGTATTACAGATAACTCTTCAGAACATCCCCAGACTTAACAAACCATGGCAGCAGATCTCCCAGGCATCCAAGTCATGATGTTTCTAGCTCTGCTGGAGCTCATTCTGAAGAGAGCTGTTCTCTTTCCTCTCAGTATAAATTTTCTGGGCTTGTTTGGTGTGATAAGTAATATTCCCAGTCTTGATTGTGTAGATTACCAGTTTCAGCTGATGTTAAGAAATCAGTTTTTTATTCTGTTCTGGGAATTTTGAAGGCTTGAATCCTCCAGTCTACCCAATAAATCAATCAATTATTCAACCTCTCGTTCCACCCCCCCCCCCATAATTTGGAAAATATGTGGCCTGTTTTCCATTATGAACAACAATGACAGCCCTCCCATCATTTCCAGCTGGTGCTGGAATAACATAAGGAAGACTTTATATTTTCCAGTACAGCTCTGCCATTTCCCACGATATCACACTCTGCTGTGACAGTAAAATCATCAATCCAATCCCATCTGTGTTTTAAGCACATAATGTGATAGAGACTACTGATCTAAAGTGCATTTTTAGACTGTGTATCAAGCATACTCATTTAAAAGGCATTATATAAATAAGAAACCGAAATGTTCCTAGGCAAAAACGAAACATAACACCCAAAGCCTACTGTGTAATCCTTATCTGCCAAAGACAAACTTCAAAAGATATGAAATGATCTTGATTGCACATTTTGCTCACAGAAGACATCAAGCCTTCAAACCCTGAGGTAGCCTTGCCAGCACCAAAAGAAACCCTGTGATTCAATGTAACCTGCATGTGCATGGCTACTCAGTACAGCTGCAGGTGACCAGCATGTGCATGGCTACTCAGTGCAGATGCAGGTGGCCTGCGAGTGCATGGTTACTCAGTGCAGATGCAGGTGGCCTGCGAGTGCATGGCTACTCAGTGCAGATGCAGGTGGCCTGCGAATGCATGGCTACTCAGTGCAGATGCAGGTGGCCTGCGAGTGCATGGCTACTCAGTGCAGATGCAGGTGGCCTGTGAGTGCATGGCTACTCAGTGCAGATGCAGGTGAGAGTTGGCAGCACATCAAACACATGAGGCATGTCTGCAGCAAGTCTATTACCATAGGAATGTAAAGGAAAGCAAATACTAAAAAGAAGTTGTTCCCCATTATTAACTTTTTCAGAGTAATTGCCTTCTGAGGGCCACAGGAAACCTGTAAGGTTCATTCTTTGTGTTCATTAATCATAGAAAATTGTAGTTTGTTGAGAATTTACTGATAAGCACTGAAATTATTGTGGCTCCTGTTTCATATCAAAAACATATTAAAAAGGGAATCCTAAGAGCAATTGCAGTTTTCCACACTTGTCTCAAATGATGTCAACTTTATAATAATTATTCAAACAGTATGTTTCACAAAACACACCTGAGCAGATCACACCAGTCAACCATTGGTGCAAAATGAACTTCAGCCAACCAAATACTTCATACTTCACCCAAAAGTAATTGATGCAACTATAGTATATGCTCTCTCACATAAGACTACTTTGTCATTCATTGTACCATTGACTAAAAAGCACAAATTGTAGCATCTTGAAATACATATATTATGTGTCTTTATGTCTTCTGTTTATGCATAGTTTGGTGTTGCATTGCAAAATTTAAATATATACAGCAGCAATAGTGGAAAAATCTCTTCTGTGACAACAGCATCAACATTTCATCTACATTCATACACATTTCAATGGAAATATTTGTATGCACAATAATACGACTGTTAGTTAAAACGTAAGCCTTTGCTAAATTCAGAATAATCTAATTTCAAGCATATGTATAATTATTAGTTTAATTTGTCGAAATATATTCCAACTACCATATTTCCACCTATAATGATTGAAATTTGTTAGGTTTTGAACTGAAAGTTTTGAACAGTATGTAAATGTCCGAAAAATTTGTTATAGTTGGACAGAATTTGCCGGTGTTGAACATTGACTGTGAGAAGTATTCATGAATTCATGAAGTGGTGACTGAATGCATTTTGTATCAAAGCAATGCAACACTATGTATTAAATGTTTTGAATGTATTAAGTGTTTTGAAAAGGGGGAAATAGTATTGAGACAAATCTAAAAATAATTTTAATGAAGTGGAATGCCTGCAATGATGTTGCTAATATAATTCCATGAACAGCCAAATTGCTTTGAATGTATAATTAATTCCTCTGAGGGAATCTGACAAAACACAACAGCAAACCAGTTCATAAGACAGAATTATACGAAAAGAAATAAAAAAAAATACCTCAAAGACCTCCTCATCTAGTATCCGAGTTCCAAAAACAACAATTCCTTTAGTGTCGATGATGGGATGTGCACTCCTTTTGAGCTGCCTGGTGGTCTTCTTTTTACAGTCCAGTATCATGGAGACAGTCTGTTTGTGTACACTCACAGCCACGCGATGCCATCTGAAACACAGACGTTGGTCGTCTTCATACTTTATAAAACATATGTGATACTAGAGCATCACTGGCATGGATTTTTTCAGTTTAGTGCAAAAATTGTTTGCTAGAAACAATATCAAACTAGAAACTTTGAAATCAACATTATAATAGCCGATTTGTCCCCACAATGTGATGATAACCTGTTGTTTTGGTGTTGTGGGGACCACCTTTTCAGTCCCCACAGGGGGAAACTCAATTTTATAAAATTCTGTGACTGCAATCAAAAAACGAAAAGTCTTGTATCTTGTTTAGTTACTTATGGTTATGGTTAGGGCTGGGTAGTGCTTAAGACATTGTTGGGATTAAGGTTTTTCCCATAGAAAAACTACATTCAGTCCTGTGTCTGTTCTCTGAATAAGTAAAAATATAAGGAAATTTGGATTCTCACAACATTGTTTATCCACCAAGGCTTCTAATGAACAAAGACACATAGCAGATATGCACATATGCATGTAGTGTGAAACTGATTTAGATGTGATTTACAGTTTTAAGAATGTTAGTATTTTCCCCACAGGCAGTGTCGTACCTGCCATATACTGTTTTGTCAGTCACAGTCTGGTTTAACCAAATGCAAAACAATACAGTGATCATTTGGAAGAGGACAAAGCCAATAAAGAATGAGGGGTTTCAGCAATTATTTCTCAATATCATTTTACCGAGCCTTTGGATAGATGCAATGTTAAAACTACCAATGTGCATTCCATCCCCTTCGTGGGGAAACGGATCCAAAGGACTTTGCAGTTTTTTCTTTCTTTTTTATGTATCTGACTGGAATTCATTTATCTGAGCATGAAGCTATTGCATTGCATTGGGACTAAGCAGCAGACAGATGATGTGAGTGAGCGACTGAGCAGGACTTACTTCCCATCCGCTAAGTTGAGGCCACTGAAAAGCGGGTAGTCTTCAGGACTTGGCTTGCCTGTGTGATCCTCGTACAGGAAGACAGGTGAGCGACCCACCTCCATGCCCAGCTGCTGAATGCCCTGCTCATTGTAGATGGACATCAGAAAGGCCTGGCTGCCCTTCTTTGGCTTTACCGTGGCCAGGATAGAGAAATCTTCAGGAAAAGCCGAGGCTGCCGGAGTGGAATATGCAAGGGGATTAACGGAAAATGTTAAACAATGATAAACAAACAAAAACAGGAAAATGACACAATGTTATATTCAAGGCCTTATAGCATTTTACTTGGGGGTCACAATCCTGTGTCTTTACTGAAATACTTTGCAATTTTGTTGACTGTTAACTAATAATAGACTAATAAATCATAGACTACAAAATGAGCTACACCACTCATCATTCATGGGGTTTGAAAAATGATGGATCTTTATTAATAGCAGCCAGTAGTTCAATTTGCCACAATCTGACAAGAAATGAGGAGCCAGGCTTGACTGACCTAACGAAAGGAGAAGGTGGAGCAGGACCAGAAGCCGAGCACAGAGAAGGTTATCAGCCAACCTGAGTTTGTAGGAGAATTTTCACTCTGCCCCGAGTGGAACTGAGCCACCGCCAGCCAGTGTTGAGGATGCAAGGAAAGGAGGAGCCTGAGTTTGTTTTGGCCAAAGCGCACGTGGGCAATGGCTTTTCGATTTAGCTGTGGTGGTCTGGCAGCACGCACTGGAAGAGGGCCAGCTGGAAGGTGCTGGAGTGTCAGTTCCCAATTTGGTTCGCTTTGGGGTTTGCTTCACTCGCTACGTTTCAAAGATTCCTCCACAATAAGCAAATCTGAATGCGCACTTTACATTTTACTACAGCTCTTCAGAATTTAAAGAAACTGGCCATATAATTATGATGCATGGTTGAAGAAATTATACAAATAGATAACACTCTTCATAACACTGTACTTCAGAAGTACAAGGCTGTGCCAAAAGGTAAAAGTCATGAGAGTTTCCATGGCAGATGCATATATAGATGCATGGCAGATGTATACCCTGAAAAAAACAGGGTAAAGGTCACAGTCTTGCCTTAAAAAGCATCCCATCCTCAGATAATCCTTCTGCTAACCCTGGCAGTTTCACATTTCTGTCATTTTCAATGTTTCCTATTATTTCCTGACAGACATATGGAGAACAGATGACCTAGAGATTCCATTGAGTGCCGGTTAATCGCCAATCTCCCTTTATGGCAATGACGATGTGCGCTCGCCAGAATGTCACTTAATAATCTGACATCTCTACTCCTGGACAGCGTAATGAGGAAGTGCTTTCGTGTCAAAACAGCCTGCTAAGTGCAACACCCAACTCGGAACAGGATTGGAGAAGAGGCCATGATGCCAGGAAGCCGGAATGATATCTTCCATCCGTAAGCGATTTCCCTGCTGCTGGCTTTTCTGTGTTTCTGCGTGGGTGTCGAGGATTGTGTGCAGGGCGGGGGAGGGGCACTTCTGGAGGGTGGGATGGCCTCCACCACCTTCCAGCACCATGTTTTTTCCTTTCTATTACTGTCAAATACATATTAAATAACACACATTGAATAATAAACCAATCTGGTTCATTGTGGAACATGCCTTTCCACTGGCTAAAGTGGAATTCAGCTTGGGTTACAAATTTCTTCAGATTGTATTAAAATGCCAGATCATTTCTGTGTGTGTGTGTGGGGAGGGGGACAAAATGTTCCTCCAGAAGGTAATAAAAAAACAGTTATTTTGACGTTGTGGGGACCATTCTTCATGTTTTGTTAGTATAACACGCTTTCTGGACCCCCCCCCCGCCCACACACACACATACACATATACATACATACACATATACAGTACATATAAACATGTATATATACACACACGTATGTACACACACATACAAACATGTTAATACACACATACAAACATGTTAATACACACATATATACACACACACACGTGTTAATACACATCAAACACACTGGCATGCAGTTCAGGGGACACTCCAGGCTTGTGGGCTGGGCCGTCGGGCCGCAAGTAAGACACCTACACGTGGGTTAAACCTGGAATGATCTACAAGGTCAATGGAACAAAAAGAAAAGTTAAATATTTTCTCGGTCAGAACCTGAGAAAATTCCTAATGATTCATCATTAAAACAATGATATGGACAGGTGTTCATGTACTGTACATGTTCATTTCAAGCCAGATAATCAGCTTACAGTCAGTTCTCTGGCAAAGTGTGCTAATGCCATTGGAGTAGAATATGGCCTGAAAATCCCTGCAGTCTTTGCAAAGGCTTTGAGATAATCACTGACGGCGCTTATAGTGGGGGGAACCCAAAACATTTTGGAACATATCTGGATTGGTCTGGGTTACGGGACTAATATCATGCACTTTCATGGGGTCTAAAATCTCTACTAGTGTGCCTGGTAAAACACAACCATCACCTTATTTTAATAGTCTGATAAAAGCTGAACGTATTAATTGCACATCTTTCAGGAAAAGCCTCGTTGCTGCCTGATAATTAGTCCACAGACAGCTCCACCGTAAGAACATATACAATTGCATTATATATAACTTAAGCTCCCTTTAAAAGACAGGAGCAGGATTTCAATAAAACTGCTGCAGAAAAAGAAGCTACGAATGGTAGCAAGTATCCAGTTTCATTCCATGGCCATTTCACAACCTAAAACATGTGGCCAGCTCATTTTCCACTCTAGTAGGCAAACGATTTCAAATGGACAAGAGCAGAATTGCATATACAGCTACCAGATAAAGAAATGTTAGGACAGGATGCTCTAAGTCAAGTCGGTAGCGTTCATGAGTGTTCTGTGATAACAACATACCTGTCATCTCAGATTTAAAATATTCTTCTAATGGGACTAGGAACATTCCGGAAAAACTGCCAGAGGCTTAGAGAACTCAGTGAGACCCCAAGGAAGGGGGAATCCTATTCACAAGGAAGATAAGAGAATGATGGATGTCATGTCATCCGCGGGGAAAGGGTGGCTGACGGGGATGACGACTGTGAAATCAGTGAAATAGGTTTCAGATCTATTTTTAGGGAGAAGCCAGATTAAGGAAGAGCTAAAACCTATGAAAGATACTTATCTACTGTGACATTTATGTGACATACAGCACATAATAATCGTAATAATAATAATAATAATAATAATAATAATGATGATGATGATGATGATTAAAGGCTTTGTGTGTTTTGAACACAGTGTATCACTTTTTGCCCATGCAGTATTTTTACAGGCTTGAATTTGCCAGTAATTGGCGAGCCTCTCTTGCTGACTCTGCATGGCGTGGAGAAGATGGAGCCAAGCTCTGACAGCTTGGGATGAGGCCTGCGCTTCTGCTGCCTATCACCCATCCTGCCCCCACCAACCGCCCCAACACACACATGTGAGAGGGCTGTGTGACAAGACTGTTCTCATCCAAGGGGAATCCATGCCAGCAGTGCAGAGAGGACTGAAAGTGCACAGTAACGGAGCGTGTTTTTAGGAGGGCAGCTGGGGGGGCATGTAATGGACAGTCTCCAGTACACGCCACAAGAGTTTCTCTTCACTGTAAAGCACCAGCTCAGCGGAATACAGCTGGTTGCGGTTTTCACTCTGAACAAGAACCTTAAGCGGCTCCTAGGGGCCGTGCATGTGAATATTCTAGAATCCACGATTTTAGCTTACGGTAGCAACAACCATTCGTAATGTCTAATGCCGTTAGCATCTTTAACTTAAATTTTATTGCCCCTCCCCCACCTGAAAAAATATTTGGATTATTGAAATAAAGAAATCTGTAATCATTTTTTAAGCTTTTCAAATGTGGGAACAAAGACACCTAATGACACAGCAAATTAATCTATGCAAGGATTTGGTGTTATAGTAGAGTACAATATCCCTAATTATGTAATCTAGGACATTAAAAAAATCTATTTTCTAGCATAGCAGTTGAAGTAAGACAGTTGTGGCAATAATTAAAACCACAGATTTGCCCTGAATCAATACTGAGTGGCAAAGAAAAGAAAATGCCAAACTGCAATAAATGATCTCAGTTTCTGCCTTCTGGAAAGCATTAACTATACATTTTGTTAAAACAAATCCAACAGCCAATCTGCTAGAAAAGTCTAGCAGGTCCTCACCAGTTTGCAGAGCTGCCTACCTGTGGAGGTCCAGGACAGAGTGGAAGCAGCTGTGCATGTAATAATTGTTGATTCATACTTTGAACGATCTATGCAGGTCATACAGCAGTCTTCATACAAGAAAGACTGATGTACTGATTAAATAATTGCGAATAAGACAGTCAAATCAAATGATGCGTTCAATAATGCATGTCTGATGCACTAGGCCCATGTCTTTTGAAAATTTATCAGCAATGCATATGTTTATTCTACAGTTTATACATAAAAGGTTGTTGGTTCCAACTCTATGGCTGGCAGAGTTATTTCACCACTTGACCTTAAATTAAACAAGGCGCATTACTCCAGCTGACCTCACTTGTATGCTGCTCTGGATAAAAGTGTCCGATTAATAAATGCATGTAAAGTATACATTGTAAATGAAATACTGACACCAAGTGAAAAAATCTATTTACTGATGCAGCCATTTTTATAGATTGTAAGAGATTTTATTAACTGTGTTCTTAAGAAGCTTGCATTTTGAAGGAATGAAAAGAATGTTTTTTTTTAAAGAAGCACGAATACTGCCAAGATTGCACCATTTGGTTAAAAAAAAGAGAAACATAGAAAATAGGAATGAGTTGCTTGAGCAGCAGACAAATGAGAAACAGAAGGTTAACTGCCACGTCAGCACGCCTGATACCCCCTACTGAGCTGCCACACCCCCTCTGCTCTCCACTGACACGTCATTCACAGCAAGCAAGCGTCTGCTCAATATCCAAAAGGGGAATCATTGGTCTGATTCTCATCTGCATCTTTTTTTTTTGGAGTCTGGGTGAGCAACAGAATAAGCGTGACTCATGTAAGAGGAGGGCTGTGATTCGGGGGGATTCCCAACCTGCTGGAGAGCTGAAGCTACACTAAAGCTTCTTTTCTAAGCATTATAACTTTTAAAGATGGCAAAGTATAATCATTCAAGAGATGGGAAATATGGCTAATAGTTAGTTTTTAGTCTGAAAGAGAATCCTCACGTTTTCCAGAGGGGGACAGAACAGCTCTTCTGGCACAGAAACACTGATGTTACTGCCATAAATGACAGTATTTTTTGTGGATCTAGTGGTCATGCATATCACTGTCAAACAGTGAGGTGGCAAAGGCTGAAAGCTCAAACTTTAAACATTGCTTAGGTTGAATTTCCCAGATACCTCCTAAAACTTGTTTTAATTGAAGTTAATGGATAATGTTATACTAAGAAAATGGGTTAATCCATTATGTGTTTCAATCAGTATAGCAAAACTATACTCTAAGTAAAATATTTTGTAAAACTTTAAAAAGTATTACCTTTATCAGTGTAACTGTAAAGAACATATATTTGTGCATGTTATCCTGGCATGCAATCTGGGTAAACATAAAACTAATTCATTAGCTAGCATCTGATATATTTTTCTATAAAAAAAAACATGCAGTAGCATTTTTTGCAAATAATCCAGGAATAAAGCATAGGATCTATAATTTTTAAGTTCCAGAAAGTCAGAATTAAAACTGTTATCTGACTGGGTTGGTCTATATGATGGAGAAACATGTTAATGAGCAGGAGGACTGAAGTCAAGGCTTTCTATTAATGGCAGTCGTCTTGGGAAATGAGACATGTAGGGAATGTTCTTTAGATATGAGTCACTGCACTGTGATATTCCACCACGATGAAATACTCACCAGGATAGAGCTGTTTGGTAGGAGCGCTGAGTTGAGCATCCTTGGCTACTCTGTAAGCTACATCAGGTCCTGACGAAGACTTTCTTTGTGCACAAAAACCTGTTACTTTTGTTACGCCTTCAGGTAAATTGTGAAAGTCTAATATCTTAAGTAGATCTGCAGGTTCTGTAGTGGAGACACAAGAAAAAGAAAAAATATTAAGTGTGAACCAATTTAGCATAGGTACATGATATGCTGTTTTATGTTTAGATTTATTTCTATAAGAAATTAATTAGAGCAAAACTCAATACACAGAGATTATGGTCTGAATATGATCATTCAAAAATTTGACTTGAAACCTCATGCCAAAGCCGACCTAAGACCATGAAGTGTTTCTGTAGTTACAGCACAAGGTCCGGGGGAGCCTCGGGTTTCTCCCCCTGGAAAACCTCTCTCTATACTGTGACATTTCCTGTTTATCAATGTCTAGCATCAGCTTGACGCAAGCAGCTGTGTTTAGCGTTAGCCTGTAACATGGCTCTGCAGGCTAGATATCTATGTTCTTATTTTAAAAAATGAAATAAATAAAAATGGGAAAATCTAGCTCATTGTGGCATTCCCATAGTCATAGATGAAGGTAAGAGGGATCAGATGTCCACAAAGCAAGACCCCACACCCTGTGAATAATAAAAAAAACACTCCCCAAGCACTGGACACAGGGTTTATTTCACTGAGAGCCCATCTGGATCGCAACTCTTGCCTAATGTGGAAGTAATTAGTAAAAAAAATAGTACAATAGGTAATACAAGCTACCAAATAAACATATCAATACAGACTAATACAGCAAAGCAATCAGATTACCAATCTAAAGTCATATTATTCTAAACTGGATGAGCCATGCTCTGTGAAGGTTTCTACATTATTTAATATGGCTAGCACTATATTTGTCAGAATAAAAGATCTATGAATTCCAAATTAAATTCTACATTTCTGTACATCTCTTCCGTAGCCATCATTAGCCTAACATGGATTTAGATTTTAGAGAAAGAATGCACGTTGTTCTCTTATTGGGTGCATGAATCAGGCCTTCCAGCTGCTATTTTAGAAACAAATTCAGTACGTTATTACTGAATCACTGTTTGTTTTGTTTAATAAGTAGTGTTTAGCATTGGAACCGGGTAAATAGTTATTACTTCATTTATTTTAAATTGAAATATTTTAACACACTATTTTGGCTATGGGTATGGATAAAAACTTTGGTTACTACGTCAACAAAAGTATCCATATTTCATGTCCAAAACCAGGTTTATATGATTCTCTGATTACTCTCCATGTCGCGATTCCTATGCCAACGTGCCTTTGAAGTCCATCTCAGCATCTACACTATATGACCGCAATGTTTACCTCAATCTTCCATGTCTTGAAAAATCGCCACTGCACCCACCACAGTACGCATGAAAAGTCGAGGAACCATACAGACATTACTGATGTCATGCCGATGTCAGATCAACAGCAGACCGCTTTGTCATCTCTAAGCATCCTTGTAATATGAGATGCCTCTTCGTTATGGCTAGTTAGTCATGGTCTGTTCTTCTACTTATGTGAATAGTGACTGTGACTTCAGCAGCGCTTTGAAATTAGTGTCAAGGTGCCGCAGCAATGTGTGGCTTCTCTGAATATGAAAGCAATCTCTGCAGAATAGACAAACAAGAATATGCTTTGCTGAGGTGTCTGACAACAGACAGGCTTTTCAGCAGTAGGCAAAACTGCAGGCCAGCAAAGGAGGATGCAAGATGGAGCGTTGTTCATCTCCAGTACTTCAGGCACCATCTTCACCACAAAATAAAGATTTCATATACATTTGCGTAGAGCATAGCCTTTTGGTTTGGGGAGAGAATATTGAAATAATGTAACATGCATCACACAGCAGTGATATAGAAGATAAACCTTATTTTAACTGAAATGCCTAGCATGCTACATAGTGCGCTTTACTACTACCCATATTGGTCACAAAGTACAAGCTAACTATAACAGCAAAACTTTGGCTGCATCAATGAGATGCATACATACTGAGGAAAAAGAAGCAGGGAAAAAAATCTTTGGATGAATTACTCTGAATGCCTGGAAATAACAACAGTTTCTTAATACAATCCAGACCTAATGGTTCTGCCCCAGAGAACTTGCTCAGTTAATGAGTTTGATTGAATTTGCCAAACTGCCTACCTTGAACTAGACTTATTGGTATCTTTTGGGTTACTCATTAAACGTGAGTGGGGACAAACATCCTGTTTTGGGTCATGTGATATCTCGAGACTGCAGGGAAGGCACCTCAAAGGCCCTGAGGGCAGCAGAGAATTGCGCCGTAAAGGCCCTGTGGGCAGTAGGGAAGCTTTATTCCATATCCTTGCCTCGCATAAAGAGCACAGGTCTTTCAAGAAGATAAGTATTTTTCAGCTGGCCCAGAATGCCTTACACTGCTATACATTCTAATTAATCTTGACAACAGGTGTTATTTGTTTCACAACGTCTGACATTAAGTGCAGCTTTTTAGGGCTGAAAATACTGTCAGTAAAGCAGCATTTTGTAATTACAGTGGTATCTCGGTTCTCGAACTCAATAGAACTCGAATTTTTCAAAAGTTGAACAAACTTGTTTGACCTAGAACTCGATCTGAATATCAGAAGTCAAACCGTAAACGCTGACCTAATATAAATTGTACGCGCCAGGAAATGAGTCATACTACAATGCAATTCTTACTTGAATGCCTTCTTCACAGACAGGACGATTGACCAAATAAAGCAGCGCAACATTACAGTAACTAACAACAAATAAACCACTAACTTACGTGTACTATTAGAGTGTTTATGTCATGTATTTAAGCTTTATTTTACCAGGTAAATTAACTGAAAACCAGTTCTCTCTGCTTTATGAGATATTTGGGAGAAACAGCAGATCATACATCAGAACTGCTTGGGATACAAACGTCATGCATGTAACTAAACTCTTCAGCCAATAAGGGCAAAGGTGTGTCGTCATGAAGGCGATTTCAGTTTGTGCAGACAGGTGAGAGGTCACAATGCATCTAACCGTAATGCATTGCGTCAGGTTCAAAATGCGTTGCTTTAAGCCAGCGCTGTAAGCAAGTAGAACGCACCCAATGACTGGACTGGGGAAACAAACTGAACTGCGGACTTAATACAGAGGACTAATGACAAAAACCAGAAACAGCTGATCACATGGGGATCCCACATGAGGTTAATGAGGGGGCGTGGCACACAGAAGGAGCGGACGATCGGGGCAGGGCAGGGGTAATGTTGGGATAAGATCTTTATCGTTTTGGAAGCCATTAAGAAAAAAATGCTCTTCTTGTTTTTTCCTGTTCATTTTGAGTTTAAATGCTAAAAATAACATATTTAGATGTAATTTTGGGGGGGTCGGGAACCAATTAATTCTTATGGAAAAAATTTGATCAGAACTCAAACTTTTTGTGATCTGGAGTCCGGAATGGATTAAGTTCGAGAACCGAGGTACCACTGTATACAGCATCACTAAAGTGAAACAAAAAGTATACATTCCCTTTATCTCACAGAGGAACTTCAGTTGCAGTTTAGGGATGGGTCAATTACCTCAGAATGAATGTGGAGCATGATAATTGACAGCATATAATTGGCCGTGTATAATTAAGTGCCTGTCATTACACTGTGCAAATCTCCAGCTCTGCAAACACCTTTTCAGTGGTTTGTGGATTCTCAATGTTCCTCAGAACATTTTGTCCTGGTGGCTGTCTGGGACCATTCTTTGGTGATTCAGATCAGTGAATCTTGCACAGACCGCACTCAGATGATAACTCTAACCTGCATGACACTATCCCAAGCCATTCTTCTACATTAATGCTTCCCTCCTGTGCGGATGAATACTAGCTAGTCTGTAAATCAAGCAAAGATTTTTCCACATAATATTGATGTGCAATAATTACGTCTGGGTTATAAAAATACAATGAATGTGGCGTACTAAAGATTTGGTGAACTCATGCTGAAAGATCTGTGTTAAGACCAGAAAGACATGTGCATGAGACAACATCGCAAAAGTAACTGTCTGAACAGGGGAGGGATGTGCCGGCCACAGCAGGGAGAGTCAGGCGGCTGTGCTCCATTATGTTGGTTTACGCTGCTTCTCCCCTGATTCATTTCATGCATTTTTTTATCTTAATGTACGGTCTGTTTAAATGTGCCACCCCTGTCTGCGGTGGTTCGCTTCACACCCATTTCACACAGTGACTTTATGAAAAGATGTGCATTTTTTCCAGTGTTTCTCAGAGAAAATCTGACTGGTCAGAAAGAAACCCGTGACATAATTCCCTGTCCCCCTTGCCCACCCCCCCCAATGCTGCCCCCCTATGTTTCACCATCCCTCTTGTTCTTTTACAGCTGGACCCCAAAAAAGCGCAGTGTTGACATCCCCAGTAGTAAATGCCAAGTTTCTTTAATTCTAGCTGCTGATGATTGCTCAGTTGCCCCTTTCTCAGCCTAACCTCATATAAACCAGGGCTGCGTGCACAACTGTTCCCTGCTTAGAATGACTATGACACACTATTGGCCTGAAAGGATATTTGCTTGTAAGTGTGGTGCTCACAGAGAGTTATCATTAGCAATAATGAAGTAGAGTGGTTTTCAGTTAATTTACCTGGTACAATAAAGTTTAAATAAATTATATAAATGCTCTAATACTACACGTAAGTTAGTGGTTTATTTATTGTTAGTTACTGTAATGTTGCACTGCTTTATTTGGTTAATCATGTGAAGAAGACATTCGAGTAAAAATTGCATTGTAGTATGACTCATTTCCTGGCACGTACAATTTATATTAGGTCAGCATTCTCACTTCGACTTCTGATATTCAGATCGAGTTCTAGGTCAAACTGGTTTGTTCGACTTTCAAGAAATTCGACTTCTAGTAAGTTCGAGAACCAAGGTACCACTGTATATGTGTACAGAAAGCACATTCTGGCATCATGTCATGGTATAAAAATTGCTCCCTGAAAGTCTTGAGACTATTGCTTAGTTCAGTA
>JABFDZ020000118.1:14417353-14428430 GCA_019775955.2 Pollimyrus isidori | reverse complement strand
ATGCAGGCGGAGTATCGACGTACACACAGGTGGAGCATATGACATACATGCAGGCGGAGTATCGACGTACACACAGGCGGAGCATATGACATACATGCAGGCGGAGCATACGACGTACACACAGGCGGAGCATATGACATACATGCAGGCGGAGCATGCGACGTACATACAGGCGGAGCATATGACATACACACAGGCGGAGCATATGACATACATGCAGGCGGAGTATCGACGTACACACAGGTGGAGCATATGACATACATGCAGGCGGAGTATCGACGAACACACAGGCGGAGCATATGACATACATGCAGGCGGAGTATCGACGTACACACAGGCGGAGCGTATGACATACATGCAGGCGGAGTATCGACGTACACACAGGCGGAGCGTATGACATACATGCAGGTAACTTATCGATGAATTCTGTTTTTTGTCCATGGTACCTTCCTCGCTCACTCACTCAGTCAATCCCTCATCAGCTTCATAAATTTTTTACTTCAGACAGCTTAAAGGAGGGTGGGAATGAGCCTCAGCCTTAACTCCGAAGCGCATAACTTTTTAAGTGCTTTTTTTTTACTGAAGTGCCTTGCGGGAGGACATATCCCAGGAAGCATAAATAAATAGTATTCTTCTGGTCAGACAGCATCAAAAATGTCAGGATATGAAGTCTTATGAATTAGACTAGTACTAGTTGTATATATCCCAGGGAATCTTCTTGTCATTGGCTTTGCATAATAACATTTTTATGCACTAAATATGGTTTTAACACCACTTTCTTATATCTGCTTGAGCAAGAAAATTTTAGGACAGAATGCTGAAAATAAGACATTTGTAAGTTTTTATGTTTGAAGCTGTCATCAATGTAGAAAATGCCAGGTTACTTAGTTGTTTAGCAGAGCTATTAGGGAGTTATTTTAATGCATAGGTTGTTCACCAAATAAAATGACCTCAAGCAGAGCTGGCAGTCCACACAGGAAAATTCTGCAATTCTCCTCCAATAAATGGAAAGCACATAACTGAAGCATCTGACATCATTCTTCCATGTGGTTATGTGATGCAAACGCTGAATTTTAATTCTGAATTTAAAGAAAAAGGACATTATTTCATCCATATGGTAAGTCTGCTTTACCATGAATCTCTCCCTAAAACACTGCCTATACCATAATCCATGCTGCATCACATCCAATGACAGTTCCATTCCACCACAGATTTTTGCCACATTCAATTACAGCTATGTTTATGTATAACTGTAACAGAGCTAGAAAAGCAAAATAATGATGATGTTAGAGATTTTTCATGTGTGGACCGTGTGGTACTCTCAGAAATACCAGAGTCATTACAGGGAATGCTTATGGCTCACAAACATCTGTCTCTGTTAAACATAGCAGTTTACTAAACTTTAAACATAAGGAGGGCTTTAGTGAGGTGATGTATAATACAATTGAATGAAAACTCCATTTTTTAAATCAGACAATGAAACATAGATTGGACTTGATGTGGTAAAATGTCTGGAATGAATCAGACTGCTCAGTCCTACATTAGGCAGCTGTTGAGCTATTACTCTGATAACAGCTCAATTCAGTTGAAATTACAGGCACTGCTGCCCTTTGAAGTATGAGTTGATTTCATTTCCTACCATGCACTGCAAACGTTACACTTCACACCACTTTCTTCTTTAACTGGTCTGATGTCATGGCTCCATGGTCTCGTGTTGTCATTAAGACGTGCATTAGTATGTTTTTTTCTTACAGTTCAGTTTAATATATTTTGCTTTCTAATGCAATAACATCTGAATTCTGATTACTGTACCCTGCTCAGTTAAAGGAAACTTTATATGAAACAAAAACTTTGTAGCAAGGGTGTGTCTGTATTTTCATAAATATTAAAGTTTTAAGCTATTTATTTTTAATTGGTTCAAATAAGGGAAAGAATGATATCCCTCAGAACTTATAGAATATACATATATGTGTGTGTGATGCGTGTGTGTGTGAGTACAAGACTGTGTAGAAGTCTTAGGCAGCCAAAGAAAATGATGTTTAAATTATCATTATGTTGGTGTAAAGCTATGCTGTTATGCCTGTCAAAGTGCCCATCAAAGATTTACACACTCACACACACACTAGCACACACGCACACACACATGCACACACCTCTCCCGCCACAAATACTACAAGGCATCTAGACAAAATGAAAGTGATCAAATAATACAATTTGTCCAGAATTTGCATGCAAAATATATGTTCCTAGTCAGAATTAATTGTGGTTTTGAAGCATGCATCCTTCTAGAGTATTCCAAAGGCATCCATAAAGTATTTTTGGGCAATCTCCTGTACAATATAAGACTAGGGTATACCAAAGGCATCCATAAAGCATTTTTGGGCAATCTCCTGTACAATATAAGACTAGAGTATACCAAAGGCATCCATAAAGTATTTTTGGGCAATCTCCTGTACAATATAAGACTAGAGTATACCAAAGGCATCCATAAAGTATTTTTTGGCAATCTCCTGTACAATATAAGACTAGAGTATTTTCTTTTTTAATGAATCCGTATTATATTTCACAGTTGCTGTCCTACCATGAGTGGAACAAAAACATCTGGAACTCATTGGATCCATATGTGCTCATGGACACTGAAAAATATTGCCATGGAGATGGACCAATACTTTTATATTTGCTCTTCATTAAAAAAATAACGTGTCTTACAAAATTTGGGTAACTGGTCTGGATCACATATAGGTTTTGGAAACCACAAAGCCGTATTTCTTCAGAAATGCATTGAAAAATACATTACACTAAAATATTTTACAATTTTGTTCTTGCTTTTCAAATATTTTATGAATAGAGGCTGATTTGCATACAATTAAAATGTTTTTTTGTGATTAATAGAAACATGCCAGTAACATCATCAAAGCCTACTCATAAATCATTTATATTTACTGCATAAGCCTCAAAATGGTATAGTAGCAAGAAGAATATTCCAATATATTCGCACCAGGACAGTTTTAATTAATGATTGAAGGTAGGTGGAAGAAGTTCTGAGTCTCATTCTGATGGAGGCCATTCATGTCATTGTATGAGTACAGTACAACCTTAGTGCTCCAACGTGACAGACGTGTTCATTAATAGACAGCCACGAGTCATAGACTGAAAGTCATTTGTTTTAGGCAACAAAAAACAAATGAGAAAAAAGAAACATAATACAATGAATAAAGTTTTTTCCCCTCTAAAATTTCACCAGGGTAGCTGATGTTGTTAAATGGTAAAATTCTTCCACTCCGTGTAGTATAAAGGAATTTTCCTAATAGTTCTCATTTATCTGCATGTTTCTGAAATCCTTCTTGCTGGTATTGCACTATAGTAATCTTCTCCAATTGTGTGTGTGTGTGTGTCTGTGTGTGTGTGTGTTAGTTACACTGATCTAATATACCCTAAATCATTCTTTCTTTGACTCCAAAATGCCATTATAGCCCCAGCCCTAAAAATGGACAATGGGAAAGTGGGGGTTTTGCTGCTAGAGGCTGTGCTTAACAGCTGCTTGTAGGAAAAACAGACCACCAACACAGCCAGGCAAGTAAGTAATTGCGTTTACAGACCAAAAGCCCCCATGAAAAGAGATTCCTCTCAATGTCCCCCCATAGGCTGTTTAAATAAAATGGTTATCCAAGGGGTTACAGCCAGCACCATCATGAAAGATATTTGAAGACTGAAAGAGCAATGCAGGAGACTCTGTGTTCCTTGGGTTGAAAACCACTGATTATCTAAAGGAAATAACGTCACTAGTGGTTAGTAAACCCTAGCTGCTTGTCAGAGAAGGTTTGGTCCAAAAGGATTACATGGACGTACAATGCTGAGCTGGGACACAAGAAAAATCATACAAGGAACACAAACATTTTCTCTTGAAACAGCACTTAATGGGTCAGAACACCAGCATTCTATATTTATCTACTTATTTTGAAGATCAAATCAGCCAATATTTGAAACCCAATGGATATTTTATGTCTGGATCTGGTTCTGTAATAATCTGCACTGGCTCTGTTCCTTTCATTCTAGCTTTCGAAACAGTTATTGAAAACAACAGAAAACAGACATTACAGGATTGGTGCTGTGTGTTTTCTCAACTGGGCTGTGGATGAGACCTATGTTTAAAAAATTTCACCAGACACTTATCGATATATCTGCTTGTAGTCAGCGTGCTGCTTGATTCCAACCAACCCTGAATCTTGGATGGAACCAAAACGCTAAAAACAGTTACATGGACTCCAAACTGTATTCCTTGACAAAAATGCGATTTCAATACACAGTAATATTGGATTATACAAGATTTTTTAGCTATTATTATTAAAATATAACTTATCACTACTATCACTACGACACCAAAGCTGGACTGAAGGATAGGACTGAAGAGCCTTTTTCACCGAACTTTGCACTGAAAATCAGAATTTAAGTATTTAACATTAGTAGACCGCATAGAATGGTTAGATTTTTTTGTCATTCAGCTCATGGTGTTTATAGTAATAATTCATACCATATTTTGGCTGAGCGCCGTACAGTTTTGTCACGTGACACAAAAAGTCTCGTCTGAAAATTTTACGAATGTATAAACTTCTTAAAATGCTTATGCGTCGCATGTTGGGTTACTCAAATATGTCGCATACGGGGGAATACTGTACTGTTAAATTGATGCCAATCTTGTTATTATGCATCTATTTCTATGGAAGTCTTTCCGGAATTCAAAATCTGTCTTTTTCAATTTCGTCCATCTAATGAAATACAAAATTGGTCATATTAAACCATTACGCCCATCACTGAGCAAAAGTTCGAATTAGTCCAGCATCTCCATCCAGCTGTTACAGACAATTCCCCGAACATGTTTCCTTCTGACACCAAGAAATGCCTTTCCATATATTTATGAAACAAAGTTTCTCATAGTTTCACAATTTGCTGTTCCTATTAAAATCTCATGCTATGCGGGTTATATATAATAATCAAAAACAGAAGGTCTGTGGGCTACGAAGCGCGTATCTTTTTTGACAGAATCGTTGATAGCGGTTCGTTTCCTGTGCACAGAGAATAATGAAATACAATTGATAGCGCAGCTAGGACGCTAACTTTAATAGTAAAGGGAAAAGACGCGTGGAGGCAAGACGATTTCACTGAAGAAACAAGACTTTGAAATCTTTTCAAAATCTCAGCATAATTCACTCTTTACCTTTGATGCTGAATTGTGAATACATATGCAAATACTACACATTCAACAACCATGAGAAGTATAATAATAATAATAATAATAATAATAATAATAATAATAATAGACTAAAGAAAAGAAATACTGGCGGTTTTACCCTAAATCTGAAATAGGGCGTGGAAATCTGGTTAGAAAAGACAAGAAGAATTTAAAGTATTTAAAGGGGACCGCTAGAACGCAAATCATAGTTGCATGTAGATAAAACGTTGTGGATCACGCCCTTCTAAAATGAAAAAAACAACCATATTTTGTCAATTCATCAGAAAACGCAAAAGTTTGCAGGCATGTCTGCTTCAAAGGTGTTACGTGATTGTAGAAGCACTTACCTGAACTCGCTCGTGAACTTACAAAAAAAAGAATTATTACTAAAGCAAGGTGCATGTTCCTTATCCTCCGTTTTATTTTCCATCTTATATGAGTATCCATGATTACCATTGACATCCACAACAAATGTGGATTGAAAGAAATAACACAACGTTGGATATTAGATCAGAAGAAAACTCGTAGACAAGATCCCAGAGTTTAAAAAGCACGTTAGTTTTTCATACAGCCATAAGTTCGTAGCCAAGTTTCCTCTGAGGGCTAGTTCATAGGGTACCCTCCCTTTCTCTTCCACGCTCGTTCCCTTCTTACGGATCTTCTGATCTACACTTCTCTGAATCTACCATCAGAAGTGATGCCCTCTGTCTGAATAGACTTTGAAAGATATTGGAAATAATAAAAGAAAGGGGAAAAAACTTTCACAGGGACTGTCATTCAAAACACGAACAAGAAAGAGCAGCAAATCAGAAACGCGGACATGAAAGGGGTGCGTTTTCATTGGACGTCGCCAAAGAGGGTAGTTCAGTGAAAGTTACCCCCACGTACTGTATTGTGTGTTTTCGTATCTTACGTCTCTGACTTGTTGCTCTTTCCACGAACAATATTTATGCACGTATATTACACTGGAAAAACTATAATTTTAGTCTAACTTAAATTTCACTGAACAAAAAAAATAATTAAATAAGGCAGAATCAATCGTGCGGCAAATATACAGAGTGATCTATATCTCAATTCACATTACTTAAAGTAAATGTTAATGAAACTTAGTGTAGAAAGGTGCCTAAAGCATTGTAAATATATAAATAAACAACATTCTATGAAAAGATGAAGTCAGCCCCACTTCTGACATGGGCACCAGCTGTAGAGTATTGGCCAGAGCAGGTGGTGAACTTTTGACGTGACCATGGATGTTTAAACTGAGTGCTGCTAAATCCGACTTTTTTATTTTTACAAACCATGCTCAGTTGGTATTAAGGGGCCAAAGTCTGCCAAATAAGCATCCCCCCACCGTGACACCATCACCTTCAAGCTGTTAAACAAGGCAGGATGGATCCACGTTGTTTACACCAAATTCTGAGCCTACCATCTGAGTATTGCAGCAGAAATCAAAACTCACCTGACCAGGCAACGTTTCTCTAGCCTCCAATTGTCCAATTTTGGTGAGACTCAGTTTCCTGTCCTTAGCTGACAGGAGTGACACCTGGTGTGGTCTTCTGCTGCTGTAGCCCGTTTGCTTCAAGGTTTGACATGTTGTGCATTTAGAGATGCTCTTCTGCTTACCTTGCCTGTAACAAGTGGCCATTTCAGTTCCTTTTGTATCAGCTTTAACCACTCTGCCCATTCCTGCCTGACCTCTGCATCAACAAGACATTTTCTTCCAGATAGCTGCCACTCACTGCATGTTTTTTTTTCTTCTTGGCCCACTCTCGGTAAATCCTGGACATTTGTGTGTGAAAATCCCAGTAGATTAGCAGTTTCTGAAATACTCATACCAGCCTGTCTGGCACCAATACTCCTGCCACATTTAAAGTCACTTAAATCACCTTTCTAACCCATTCCGGTGTTCGTAGTGAAGATTTACTGAAACGTCTGACCTATTTTTCACGATATTTTGGATTTTGTTGATGACATATGATTGGTTGATGAGATACTTTCTTCAATGAGAAGCTGAACAAAGGTACCTAATAAAGTACACATGTGAAAAAACAGCATTACTCCCATGGTTAGTATTACGCAGGAATGTGACCTAACTTGACTTTATATGAAAAGGGCACAGATTGGTTTAAAGACAGAGAACACAAAGACCAGTGACAATGGTGGGGAAGTGGTTTGGAGTCTGAGAATACTCCAGAATGGAAGTGACACCGGAGATATACTTTCTTTTTTTTTTTTTAAAAAAAAAAAAGGTGAGTAACCATAAGGAAAAACAGTGCACAATGTTAAAGTCATATACAGGATAGTATATTGTGTTCTCTGTCCACAGAAATTTTGACCTGCCAGAAGTTATGTTTATAAAAGGTAATATGAAGAACTAATTTAAATAAAACAAAGTAAAATGATAACACACACACAAGATTAGAACAGGGGAGAAAATGAGCTTGAGTCTGTGGCCACGGAAAGAGAGCTCTGGGCTGACCTGGGGTGCATTAAATGAAACCATTGTTGCTAACTATATTAGCTACTTTCATCGTTTGAACTATGTATGTACGACGCAGGTGTTTCTTGAAACCATAGTCCAAACTACAGAGGTAACGATACTACGGACTTACGTAGTATGATGCATCGTTCAACGACGCAGGTGTTTCTCGAAACCGTAGTTCAAACGAGCATTCACAAACACTGTCGTTAAGTTGTGTAGGTCATACTACAGCTCACGAGCTGTAGTTAGAAGCATAGTTCTGGGTAAATACGTCACCGATGGTGGAAAATGCAATCTAATAAGTCACCGTGTAAGTAAAAAATGTAATAGTGTTTAATATATAATAGAAAATAATTTAGCTCTACGATCACACATAATGTGAAGTTGTCTGAAAATGTAGTTTGAAACGTAATTGTTGTGTGGGTCTCTGGTCATAAGTACGGTAACTGTCTAGTGAGCAATAGGGACAAATCTCAGACTGCAAAGTATTAATTAGCACAGGGGTGGCTAATTTTATCCAGAAATGGCCATTAGGAATGGAGCTTTTCGCTGCAACTCTGTGCTTAGAGTAAAACGTAGAGGGCCAATCGACTGAAGAGTTCGCACAACTGGGTTTGAGCAACTGATCGAATGGTTATAACAAAAAAACCTGCAAACACACCAGTCCTTTCTGGATAAGATTGCCCACCCCAGTAGTGGCATATGCAGTTAGTGTGTATTGCTTGGTAAAGGATGTTATGTGCCATAAAGTACACTTCGCCATATACAGTGGTACCGCGGTTCTCGAACTCACTAGAACTCAAATTTCTTGAAAGTCGACTAAACCAGTTGGACCTAGAACTTGATCTGAATATCAGAAGTCGAACCGTGAACACTGACCTAATATAAATTCATACTGAAATGAGTCATACTACATTGCAATTCTTACTTGAATACTTTCTTCACAGACTGGATGATTAACCAAATAAAGCAGTGCAAACACTAACTTACATATACAATTATAGCATTAATGTCATTTATTAAAACTTTACCAGGTAAAATAACTGAAAACCAGTTATCACCGCTTTACGTCATATTCGGGAGAAATAGCAGATTACGCATCAGAACTGCCTGGGAGAGGCGAAGGCAAGCATCAGGGGAAGTCAAAGGGGCTTTATTAAAGGAAATCACAGCATGGAAGTGGCAAATCAAATGGACCCCAAGGAGTCAAAACGGGTAGAGTAGTATGAGGAGCACAAGGCACAGAACGGAGTCAGCACAAGCAACCTAGGAAAAACAGCAGTGACTATAGCTGTTCTTTCGGTCAGAGGTTGTTTTTATGCTTATGGGTCATTGCTTCTGTTTCCACTCTTCAATAGAGATAATAGACATGGTGCCTTCATAATACACAATTTCTCAGCTCTCTTGGCTTTTCTACCTCCTGTCATGCTTGAAGCTATCTATATTTCCTAACATTGACCAATAGATAACACATTTAACCTATAGTCACCTTTTTCAGTATTGGTTTGACGGACAATTTTTTTTCTTTATCAATGAATTATAATGTTGATGATTATGAGCCAAGTGTGCACTTCGGAGCATGTAAGGACTGCTGCTGCAAAGCTACCCAAGATAAAACTGTTTAACTACAAATCTGTGCTATGACTAATAAAAGCCTTGAATGAATAGGAAGCTTCATAGATCATATTTTAACAGTATGTAGGTACATGGTTGTTTGTGCTTATTCAGCTTTGTAACAAACCACTCATCCAGTCTCCAGATTGTGTAAGAAACTGTGCTGTCAATGTTATCAAGAAGCAAATGTGCTTTAGAAGTGTTTGAGAAACAGGCAACCAGACAAAGTGTGACTTTTGCATACTTCTCTTGTCAGTGTTTGAACCTTATAGTATTTTGTGGCTCGACCTGGGTATGTGTTTGATTTGAATGACTCATCATTTATGTTTTAGAACATTTTAAGATATATGATGAGAGCGGCAATGCTTGTCTGATGTGTCTGTGTATTTTTGCTTGATCCCAATTTCTCCAGTTTAACATTTCAATTCAGTGCAGTTGTCATGTTTGCTGCAATAAGTTCATAATAATAATTATAGCCAAATATTTTATATGAACCCTGAACTGAATTTTTTTATTTGTTACTCTATGCCCTGTAGAAAAGCAGGTCCTTAATGGACAAATGACAAATTACACAAAAGCTACAGACATTTGCCTCCTATATAAAATTTTACAAATACATTTTCAGTTCTGGACCAATGGTGGACAATTAAGATTTTTGAAACCTAAGAGATCTTAGAATTTTCCTATTATTATGAAACTACATATTTGACAGCAGGAAGCTTCTCACATCCTATGCTAGAGTGTGAGGCGGAATACTCTAGAGAATACTTCCTGCCTACGAAGCTGTATATGTCTCCAGTATACAGTATATCTCACGGTGTTGCTGAATCTTCTGTCATGTCAAAACATGCATAGTCCCTTTGTCTGAACTCACGTTATACCTGAGATCAAGGGTTAGGTCTGGCCTATAACATATCACATGAACCTACAGTATAAACACCTGTGCCAAGACCTGCCCAGATACAGGAAAGACATAATAGTCTTTCGCTGAGCATGGGATTAAAATACAGGCTTCAGTAAGGCTTTTAAAAATCATTTTGTTTTTTGAAATTATTCTCTAATGGTACAGCAGTAATGGTGTCATTAAAATTGAAGTTACAGAAGTAACACACACACACAACTAAAGTGCAAAACTTCTAGTGTAAGCAGTTATGGAGAGGAATGGATTAGTCTCAAGGAAAATTAATTCCATTTTCAAAAATATACATTAAAAAATGTCCATAAAAGAGAATAAGCAGCATGTTTGTTTTCACATCTCAGTGAAGGAATGTGGATTTTAATATGCAGCTTGTTCACAAAAGGCCTTCATCTGCTAAAAAGAGGGGAAAGAAATGAGAATGTCTGTAATTAGCTTCAGATATAAATCCGCTGAGGGTATTTCATGGCACTTCACAGAAGCTGAAGGAAAACCACATAACTGTGAGAATAAGAAAGCATCCAACACAAAAATCTTCACACATTATTCAGAAACAAATCAGCCAAGAAATCAGATGTATGCAGCATACACCAAAAGCCTGGCACCTAGCCAGACACGTAAGGGTCATCGGGGAGTTGTAGGAATTTCTCATAGTTGTAGGGAAATGAACCGAGGGGGTCCCTCCCTACCCACAAAATCAATGGCAAAATATCAAACTGGTGCCGACTGACACCAAATTCCTGAGCTGCTTTTTGTTACCATCCATCCATCCATCATCTTCCGCTTGTCCGGGGTTCGGGTCGCGGGGGTAGCAGCCTCAGGAGGGACACCCAGA
>JABFDZ020000118.1:14348911-14367460 GCA_019775955.2 Pollimyrus isidori | reverse complement strand
GTGAACGACGTCTACGCCGTTCATCACACATAAAATTCACGTTCAAGTTCTTGATTTACTAATAAGTTGCGTTCAGTTCAAAGTTCACTGAAATATGAACGTGTTCAATGAACGCGTTCTTTTGAACTCGTTCATGCACAACACTGGTTGTATCGCAGTCCATGAAGAAATGTTGTGTCATCTCAGTAGCCTATGCAGCTGCTGATGACAATAAACTACCTTGAACTGTTAAATTTCGCCTGTAAATGCAGTTGCAGATTCGTTTATCGTGTTATGAATGAATCTATGCAATAACTTGTTCTCAGGCTTCAGTATGATCACTGCTGATTGGATTTGAAAGAATTACTATGGCCCCCTGTTTTTCCTCATTTTTCTCCATCCATCCATTTTCTACCTTCAATATTACTATGTTTTAGTATGTATTTTGTCATTTTAACATTAGATTTTTAGGTAAATGTATTTTTACATGCTTTTTGTTTGTAACGTACTATAATGTATTGGTAGATTGTACAGATATATCTTAAAAATGATACAAGTAGTGTGATTTTTACTTATAAATTG
This sequence comes from Pollimyrus isidori, assembly GCA_019775955.2. NCBI lineage: Eukaryota > Metazoa > Chordata > Actinopteri > Osteoglossiformes > Mormyridae > Pollimyrus > Pollimyrus isidori. The sequence continues at coordinate 14,366,899 of JABFDZ020000118.1, read as the reverse complement.
CACTGTATTTTTTATTTGCCGATAACACAATTCTGACTTACTCATAAAACGTGTACCTTTGTCTCTTGATCTTAACTTTCTCACAGTGTCAAGCCTGCCTCTCATCGCTTTTATTTTAGTTCACCATGTCCATCTTAAGCTACACTCACACTGTTATGGAGTATTCAAAAGAAAATCTCCATCCACACAGGTGTTTTCACATTGTTTACAAAGAGGTACACACACATAGACAGCAACCAGTACATTAGTTTCTTTTTGCGCAAATATGAAGTAGTCATAATGGTCCTCCACTATGGAAAATGGATAATTGACCGATGCATGTTCATTATTTAAGTCTTTAGCTCTGGCTCTGCTAATGCAAAATATTGATAAAGTTAAGGCATTGGTCGGCAATTTCAGCCTAGACTAAAACGTCAGCCAATATCTTGATTTTTAATATTTAATATTGGCCAATATTATGCTAAGCCATGTATCGCCAGCATTACTTTTTACCCCAATCTTGAGCTTTGCTACCATAACTTACAAAAAGACAACAAGAGGCATTTTCCTAAAGTTTTGGGGTGACGTAATTTCATTAACCATTACAAAGTATTTTGCAACCCAAAACGGGGCAGTTTCCCAAAAGCATTGCAGCACAAAGATCATCACCTTAGTACCATGACCATCATGTAGTGGTTCCATTATGAATATTAATTAACCTATCCAGCACTGTTCTGCAGGCACTGGTACTGTGCACGTTTGTCTGTGGCACATCAATGTAAGAGCACGCAACCTGGAAGTAGAAATATCATTTTTAATTAGCTTTAATGTTACAGATCAATGCTGTGCAATCACCACCACGATGCATAACTCCTCCTATCAGTTAAACACCTATTATATCATCTATACACTAATGCAAAATTAATCCACTAAAGCACAAAGAGAACTAAGGGCATGGCTATTTTCTGAATGACCTACCCTAAAGATTAAAACCAAAGCACATAAAACAAGACATATAAAAATATGAACTGTAAAGGGAAAGTCATAGTATGCAATGTTCACTCCAAGTAAAAGCTGAGTCCCCTATGTCAGGGCTGTGCATTTTGCTTCTTGACAACACATGGATTAATAAGAAAATCAACATGCTTGTTGAAAATGTTCACATGTAATAAAAGGAGACGTGTTCATGAGTATAGTTATGTACCATACCAGGGAGCCTGAGTGACTGAATACTGAACACAGGCTGCGTCAGTCAAGGCCCTGGAGAGGCACAACTCATCATTTTTGGTTTTTAATATGGCCTTAATGTTTTTCTAGACAGTTTTATAAGCCAGAAATATAATTGGTTGTTGTGATGGAAAATTCAGAAACCGGAAGGCAAGTGGACAGATTACAGGTAACCCCAGCTCTGTAAAACACGAGACTGGCCTAAAAAAAAAAACAGTGATCAGTCAAATTCACTATTCACTCAAACTGCCTGGACGGTGGTTGTCTGAGGGGTGCTGGCCTAAATAATTAAATTCAATTCAATTCAGTTTATTTTTATATACATTTCAAACAATGAAGGATAACTGCCCCCCGGGCTAATTGCAATGAGAGCAGCGAAGCAGAGCGGGGCGCTCACACAGAGAAACCCTAGCTGGATGTCAGCTGTGAGGAGGAGCTGCTACTGCCAGAACTCTTTCCACTCTTTGGGCCCCGGGAGGCGCTGGGCTGGCGGGGCCCCCTCTGGCTGGAGCTGTCCCGGGCACTCTTCTCCCCGTGGGTCTGGCCTGTCTTGCTGCGCACAGCTGTTTTTATATAGTAAAAACACACGACACAGCCATTGAGAGCATCCTTTAAAGAACTACCACACTATTAACAGGAATCATCATTATTAATAGGGTGGTTTGTTTACGGCATCTTCAGTACTGTAATGCATACACAACTAGAAAACTGTTAATGTGTGTATATACCTATATATAAATATACCTACCCATAATTTGGTTATAAATACCAACCTGATTTGAAACATTTATTTCAGAAAATATCAGCCTTGATTTGACACAAAACTGCTGGAATGCTTATAAGAAGTCCTCTACCAGAAATGCAGAAACAAAACAAGCCCAGACACTCCGAACAGCATTCAATGCAAGCACAGATGCCCATACACTCTGCTTTCACAGGTGGCTCATGCTAGACGATAAGATCAGAATGGTGCAGCAAGCATGAGGAAAATGGAAAAGCGGCAATGACAGTGTGGCAGCGTGGCCTGAAAGCCCAGCAATCGATCCTTTTTGTCACTGGGAAAATCAATCTTCTTTGTGCAAAGGATCATCCGGGAAATGATAATTAAAAAAATAATTAAATCAATGTTTGCTATTACAAAGCATTACGTGTCACGCGACCCGGAGAAAGCCTGCCTTCTCTTTCACAGGAAACTGACTGCAAACACCTCACATTCTATTTAACAAACAGCGATTAGTTAAATGTTTTTAAAACGTTTGCATGGAGACAGAGCAGGCTGGTATTAAAGGCACACAGCTGAGCGACAATGTCTCTACGTCTGACTGAAAGACAGGCAAGCACAAGGACAGCAAGTGATCACACTGAACAAACTCACTTCAAGACACAACTCAGGAGAGGGGGGCAGGGTTCACCGGCACAGTGAGGAATTATGGAAATAACCACTACAGCACAGATCAGGAGGAAAAGGTGGGATTATTAGTTTATCATTGTGCAATGGTCAGAGGAGAGGATAGAATTGTTTTTAAATGAAATATCTTTTTCAATATTTCATTCCATAAATCAGAACTGTTCAGAATCAGAATAGGTTAATACTAAAGGGAAATTAACCTGTGGGTTGTCAAAGGATGTGAATGGATTTGCTCTCATTTCCTTTCTGAAACATGACGCTGACATCTCATTCATGTTGTCCAGTCAAACCTGGAACCAGGCAAGGAAAAGGCGCCTCGTTTATTAATCGTAGGGGTATAAGCAAACTTTGGGTGATCAAAGTCGTCTTAAAGAAACTTCCTATTTTGTGCAAATCAACCATATGAACTTTCATAGAATTTGACACAGGCAATTAAAAAATTACATGGGGAGAAAATATTATGATTTGTCAAACAAAAAGCAATTCTGAACCACAGATGTAATTTCACCAATTCTGCGGTGAAATGACAATCAGGAATGTTCTGGACTTCATTGCGCCATAGCCAGACACAGCTGAGCTTGGGTTCTGGTGTGACAGCAGATGGGACCAGCCCCAGTAGATAAACTAATAAGTGCCACCTGAAAAGGGAGAGAACAGGAAGCAAGTAAAGTGGAAAGAACTGGGGGGACCTTGAGAGAGAGGCGAGCAAGAGTCAGCTGGGCTGTAGACCACAATCTTTGTGTTTACTCTCGCCGGCCGCAAGCCAGAGGACTGAGGGAGAGGTGCAGGGATTTTACTGCTCTTGCCAGACACAACAGAGCTGTCCACTTTTGGAAAGGAAAGACACACAGCAGCATACACACATGCACACACAAAAAGAAAGAGTAAATCACATTAGCACAGTCCAATACAGTTTAAGCTAATGCTTTGCACATGTAGACATTATTATTTTTATTAAACGGTTAAATATCCTTCATGGCATTTTATCAGTTAAATTACAGACTGCATCTGTAAGTAGAACAGCTCATTTTTCTTGATATACAAACATTACATCACATTTTGTCATCCTATTCAGTGAATAAATGATTTTTATAGTTATGAGTTACAGAAACGAAAATCACTTTTTATTTTCAATTGCAAAAACAAACTGCATACAAGCACTTTCAGCAGCATTGTATTCCGCAGAATGTACTTTAGCTACACATTTAGCCATATTGCACCTGTTAATTGTAACTGAACTGAGAGATGGTGGGCTTTCTACATTTAATAACATTATAACTCTATTTGAAGTCAATGCAACCTGTGATGAAATGTAAGCTGACAGCAGCTGTGAAGCAGTGCAAGCAGCACAATAGGAAAGCAGCCCTGCAGAGCTGAGTGATGTGACAATGTCAAAGCAGAAAAGGAAAAGCAAGTAAGACTGAAATATGTCAGGCAAAACTTTATCAGTGAAACACCAGTGAATCTACAACACTGCATCGGCCTGCACTAAATACAATTCATTCTCTAGGTATAAACACACCTGATGTCATTTTTCATTCTTAAATAATGTTTAAAATACACACACACAGACGCGCGCGCGTGCGCATGCACACACACGCATGCACACAGCATACATGAAAATTAATGTTCTTTGCCAAAGCTATGTCTGCCTAAATACTTGTATGACACAAAGACTATACGAAGTAAGCACTAGATGGATACAGGGTTAGCCCCATATTTCTGGCACATGAAATCCTCACCTCATGTAATACCAATGACTGAAATGCAAAGCAGTGCAGATCATGGTGGCAGAGGGACAAATGCGATCAGGCTCAGGCCCTCACAGCTACTGACATACAACCCCAGACACAAGCCTGACCTCTGGCTTCTGGGGGAGCCGTGGGAGGCTGAGCTGTCGCAGAACTGTCCCCGGCTGGTGTCTCTGCAATGCGCTGGCCAGCACACATGGCCTTCAGGGTCTGGAAGACAGCTAGTGGGGCCACGTTCATCTTCAGTAGGTCCACAATGACCCTGTATCCAACAAAACACAAATCCTCATGCACTGTCCAAAGCAGTGGAACTGAGCTGTATTCTGCAGAACCTCCCTCTCCCCTGCCTCACTTCTGTTTGGATGTTTTAACAGTTAAACCTTTCAACCTAATCTATTCTCTCTATTATCTATCCATCCTTCTTCTGTACCCAGTAGACAGTGGGATCCACACAAACTACAGGATGGGCTACCCTGTTGGCCACAGAGTCTCCATCACTGCACTGGGACATTGGGATCCACACAGACCACAGGATGGGCTAACCTGCTGGCCACAGCAACACCTCTTCCAGCTGCATCCCAGCCTTCCTAGTTGGACTCCCCTCCAAGTACTGGCCTGGCCCAAACCAACTTAGCTTCAGGTGGATTTCCTAGTCTCAACACTGAACTGCTAATATTGTTTTTATTAATTCATAAGTTAAAAATTTATGGGTTCAGTTTAGGTGAATAGAGCAGTAGATTCATCCTAAATGGTCAATGCTCACCTTACAAGCACATGTTTTTAAATATCCAAATATCAGGTGCCCTACCGAATTCTTAGCTGAGCCATCTTCACTCAATCCTGTAAGTTAAATTCCCCTAATATGTAATAGTAAGTGAACTGATGATCTTCTGCGATCCTGGCATGACTTACTTGAAGACCTCTTGGTCCATGACAATCCCAGCCGCCTGGGTCAGCTCGAAGAGCTCGCTCTCCTCAGCGTTGAGGATCTTCTTCTTCTTGATGGCATACTTCTGCACACTGCCACTGACAGTAACCCCTACAGAGGCGGACTCCGACCCTCCTGGCAGCGTCGCGGACTGCTGAAGATGAGCCATACCTGACTGGACCGATTGCATCATTAACATTTACGTTACCCAATACATACAAGAAGCAGCGTCAGTTTATGGAACAGTTTATCGAACACTGCGTTTCATACAATCGCTTCGTGGTATGAAGTGCATGCTTTTTCCATTATGGATCAAAAATTGTTTTACTAACATATAGAAGCTGGTAATCCAAGTAAATACAGCTACCAATATTGTCACGCTAGCCATTTCAAAAGCCACAACAAACTACAGTTTTCCACTGAGATAAGAAACTGCACAGTGACACAGCACGACAGGATTCTCAGCCGAATTAAAATACTATAACCTACGATAGTATAGATTATAGCTACATATTTAGCAAAACTGCAACTGCTAACTGTAACTCTTTTCTCTCTGTTTAAACGAATACCATCAATTTCCAAAATAATATAAACTAATTCATTTCGTTAAATAGCAATTAGCTACAATAAAAATTTAAATTCGTGTTACATTGCCGCACACCTTTACTTAATGTCCATCGGTGGAAACAAAACCGCCATCAGCTTCCGTACTACGGACAATCAGAAGCATCATAAAGGTCTCCGAACCAGAAATACGTACCGCTTTTCCCACTTCTCTTAACCGGGTTTGTCCCGCCTTGCGCTGTGAATAAGGCCCAGTAAAAAAAAAAATTAGTTAATCATCAGCGCCCGCGTGGCGATTTTTAAAAAAAAAAATTTAAAAGTGTATTTTCCTGTGTAAATTCCACTGCCGGCGTTCACAAATTTAAAATATTGTTTTTTAAAAATATTTTCTTTTCATGTTAATTTTGCAATTCCCCAAAGATATGCAGATTGATGGTGAATGATAACTGTAAAATAAAAAGGCATGCTCTCATGAATTTTATTGGGTATGCACAGGTTTTCATGTCATATAAAACTGAGATCTGACGTTGACATTTAGATAAAACTTTATACAGCAATATATTTAATAATTAGTATGTGTCAATGTTTCTTAAACTTTTTATTTATAGGTTATAATTGTCCAAATTGATTAATCACAAGTAGTTGACTATTGTGCTGAATACCAGTTTATACCACTTGAACTCAGCTTTTTAACCTGGAAAAAAGAAAATACAGCTGTTGCTGTGCTTAGTTACTCAAGATAAAGCTTTACGAGTCATAAGATTTATGTCCAATTAAGCAAAGTCATGTTAATACAGTAAATTCTGCCTTTACAACACACTTCTAATATTGGTTTACAATAGGCAAATTTAAAATCATCAAAAATAAAATCGAACACTTGGAATCAGTTTGATCTCTTATTTGGAAACTCTGGATGATTCAGTCAGATATTCTGTTATTGATAGTGTTTTATATGGTAGACATTTGCCAAATAACTTATAAGATTGACAAATTTCCTTCCATTAAAATAAAGCATTACACTTTATCATATGTGCAACATCAGACTGCAAGATCTCCCGTTTCAGATGCTCCTTAAAAAGCAAATCACCATTATTACTCCATGAGCAGTACCTCCTGTTCGTGTCAGTCAGTCTTTACAACATTCATTTGAATGCTCACAGTTTGATAACCGGTCCTCTGCTTTAAGCCTCTTACACAGTGACTCTGTACCTTGGGACTAGAAGGATACCTACACGAATCCTGCAGCCAGAAGCGCACTGTCACTGTTGGCTCCTGAAAAAGGTCTTTAGCCTTAATTGCTCCAAGGCACTAGATCCTGTCCAATTCTATACTCTGACCCCAAAACTGGCTCTTACCTGTAAATTACACAATTTCCCCAGAAGGATGAATGACGTATCACTATTCACATTGAACCATTAAATACATAGACTGCTTAAGAGTATTTATTAGTAAAACAGTAGTGACGATCCTTCCTCAGTGGAACTTCTAATAACATGTATAATTTGGAAGAGAGGAAGAGTGTAAGGCTAACATTTTAAGAATTACAATTAAAATACAGTGACATAAATAATTTGATTCCGGTCCAGGAAACGTCTTTAACACAGCGTGAACCATTGCGTTTACAAAACTATACTAGCAAGTATAAAAAGTGTCCAAAGAGCAGTACCCTGGTACAGAGCAGCTTGCTCAGTGTAGGAGAGAGAGCCACAGCCCCCCCCCCCCCCAACCAGTCGTACGCAGATCACGCAAAGGCGCTTCTGCCACCAGTTCAGCTGTGGTATCCTTAGGAGTCAGACGAATACAAATCTTAACAGATCTGCACCCGTGAGGGGAAATGGAGGACCAAGGTGCTCCCAGAAGTCAGGTTGTGCGTGCCAGTTTGTTTTTGGCCTCCCCTTCAGGCACAGCGTCAGACAAGCGCTTTGTGGGAGACAGCACCACCTGCTGGCCAGGGCTGGTGGCAGGAACTAGGTCTGCAGTCTTAGCTGCAGGCTGCACCTGCTCCGGTCCCAGCTGCACCTCCACGAGTTCAATTCCTGTGAGCGCACCACCTCCCTGCTCTTCAGACGGCTCTGTGTTCAGAAAAGACACAGCCAGGGCCCCCGTCGCCCCCTGGCACTCGACAGGAAGGCCAAGGTGCTCCCCTGGGTGCCCATTGACCATCAGCCCATTGTGCTGCTGCAGAATCTCCTTCTTGAGGGTGGCTAGCTGGGTCTGGAGCAGTTCGTGGTGCTGGGCCTCCAGGCTTTCTACCTGCACACAGCACAAGTCTCCTTTACCAACTAATCCTGGCATAGGAGAAAAAGGCAGCATTACGCTAACCCTAATACCATACGCATGACCAGGAAGACAGGATTAGGAAAAAACCAAGCCGTCCCTCCTTACTACTAGAGCTTACTAATTTTTCAGTAAAAAAGTGGAAATATAAACGTCACCAGAAATCACTATTAAGTTGCAATAACGCTTGAATCATTTAGGTCAAAGGTTAATGAAAAGAAATTTTCTTAATACCATTACATAACTACTACAGTGTACAGCAGGGTTCCTCAACTCCAGTCCTGGGGGGCCTGTTTGCAACACAGTTTGTAGATTTCCCTGCTCAGACACAGTTACTAAATCTTGGAATTAGCTGGTGAGATGAATAAGGCATCTAAGCAGGGATATCTGCAAACTGTGTCACAGACTGGTCCTGCAGGACTGGTCCTGCGGGCACTGGGAAACCCTAGTGGACGCAAAGCAAATGTGAATTTTAATGAGAACAAGATTTTGTTCACAATAATCTAAATTTGTACTGAAGGCCAAAAAAGTGACTAAATACCTAAAAATAACTGTACGAGCCAATAGCCTATCAGATGAGGTAGTACTCACAAGCTTAGTGATCTTCTCCTCACTCCCTTCCACACTGCGGTATAACTGCAGCTCTTCAAACATTTTTACATTCGCCTGCACCAAACTGACCATCTGACAAATAAGCAGACGAGACCTTCCTTAGAAATGATACAACACATTTATAGCTTATACATGAAGTCACCCTTCATTAAAAAATTGCAAAAATGAATATATAAGGGACCATACATTAAATGGGTGGTATTTTGTGCTTAAATAATTGGGCAAATATCATGCTTTTACTGTTCCCCTTTCCGAACATGAATGTTCTGGTATTCAATGGAATTCAATATGCCACTGACCTTAACAAGAGTGCCTGGACCACTGGCAGCAAAACAGCCCCAAAGCATCAAAGAGCTGCCACCATATTTTATGGCGTGTATGAGGTGCCCTGCTTTGCATGCCGTGCACTTTTCTGGGCAAGCACAGTGATTGCATGCATGGCCTAAAAGCTCGATTTTTGTGCCACCCGACCACTACACAAGATTCCAGTTGCATCTCCAATGTTGCTTGGCAAAGATGCTGGGATTTGTCTCTTGGTCTCAGGAGAGGCTTCTTTCATGCCTCTCATCCATAAGGCTTCTGGTCATGAAGGTGGAGTCTCACAGTTCACTTTGAAACACGAAATCCTCAAGATTCACTAATCTTTGGACTCCCCTTTGGATGCTTTTCCACCGCACTAGATACCGTACTTTTGGTACTTCCGCCCCTGACCAGGCATTGTTCAGCGTTTCACGTGAGCCCCATTTCTTCCAAGCGGCTTGCTGTTTTTTGAGTCATGACCTCCAAATCCGGCTGGATCTGTTCATCCGACCATATGGCGATTAAAGCCCATTTTCTTGTTTGTCCGTCCTTCCATTTTACTTTTTTAGATTTTTGTTTTAGCTGCAGGCTATTTGCATAACCATCCCAAAATACCGAAGTACCAAAGAAGTACCCCGACTGGTTTGGCACTTTCGGTACTGGTCCATGCAGCTCAACAACGGTTTTTTCTCATTTGAGTTGACAACTTTGGTTTTACCCATGTTAATGGGTGACAAAATGATTTTAATTGCATGTTACCTTATACCCCAGTAAAACAGGAAATGGCCATAGACAATAGTTCCTACATAGCAAAAGTTCCTAAACACTGAAAGCAACATCAAGAAACATTTTTTTACCCAAAGATGCAAATTTATTTGGTCTTCTTTATAGTATTCTTCAAGGGTGCAAATAATTTTGCCACAAATGTTTTTGACAAGATAAACTATTCCAAAGATAAAAACAATTCCTGCAAAAGTCTTATATCAAATACTCAACATTTTCTCCAAACATTATCTATGTTTTTGTTCTATATATATATATACGTACGTACACACACACACGCACACACACGCACACACACACGCGCACGCGCACGCGCACACGCACACGTATTGCATTTCAGTCTGAGTATTAGCTGTGCAGGGCAATACAAATGACGGGAATACTGATTTCAATGTGTGCTACACTATGTCAAAGTAATACTAGAAGAAGCAGTTTCAAGATCCCAATTTGTTGGTGGTTCCTTTCCCAGTACACAATTTACACATGTAGGGAAAATGTCATTGGATTATAGTGGTCTTCAAAGAGTGAATGAAATGCTACCTTTTGACAGATTGGAACTGACTGAGATACCTACATGGTCTTTCAGCTGCTGGATCTCAGCCTGCAACTTCTTCTCCATGAGGTCCTTCTCTTGCTGCAGCGCCTGGTTCTGCTGATGTAGTTCCAGAAGCTGCCGCTCCAGCAGCAGATTCTGGTCCAGGTTCTCCCCGCTCTACAGCATATTGCAGAAAAGCCTTAAAGCAAAAACACTCCCGTAGCTATGCCATCCTGCTCTGCAGAAATCCATATGTCTAATGAATTTCATATTTTTAAAGGAAACCACAAGCGCACCCCTAGAGCTGACCTGTGCGAAAGCTGCCCCACAGGGCTATTTTTACTGGCACACATGCACCTTCTTAAAAAAAGAACAATCTTTTATTGTAACTTTCATGGGACATAAAGAGTGTCATTTAAGTAGCAACTACTGACTTTCAGCATCTCAGATTTGGCCCTCCACAAAACATTATCACCCAGGCCTGCCCAATATTTCGTTTTTCCTCTTAAAACGTTTTTTTCATTTATAAAGTAATATTTATTTTAAATGCAATTTAACACCTTTGTTTAATCATAAGTAATATTACAGGAAAATGTCAGGAAACCTAGAATATTAAAATTCAGTTTGTGTGTGTGTGTACATGCATGTGTGTGTATATAATATAAATTTATGTGTATATTATCAGTGCTGGGAAGTGGTCACATGTAACAGTTATGCAAGTAAATTACAAAATAAATGTAATTGTAATCTGTACTCTGAGGAAAAAAAAATACAATTAAATTATAGTTACTAATTAAAATGCTGGTGATTACAAGGGGGTTACATCATATATACAAATATAGAATATAACATTCATTTACCGTATTTTCCGTACTGTAAGGCACACCTAAAAGCCTTCAATTTTCTCAAAAGCCGATAGTGCGCCTTATAATCCGGTGCGCCTAACATATGGATCAATATTGAGCCGCAACAGGTCACACAACTACGGGAAGCAGCCGCTGACTCCATTTTCTCCCGTAGAAGAAGTAGCGCGCGATGCATGCTGGGATATATGACTGCGTGAAGCCTGCGTTTTCATTTCCATTTGTGACGAGACGGAGCCGGGCATGTTGGATGCCGTATTCGCCCAACTGTTCAATTCAGATACTGAAGAAGAAGAATGAGGGATTCGTTGATGAGGAATGAACTCATAAAGTGAAATTTATGTGTTTCTTTTGTGCGTTTACAGCTGAACAAGGTTGGTCATATTGTGAATATGGACATTGACGTTTGAACAACGTTGAGTTATTGTTATATTGTTATTGCTTTGCACTATTTCGAGTTACTATATTGTGATTGCATTAACGTTTGATTTACCATAACGGTATCAGACTGTTTCTTTTACCCCCTCCACTACGTGATTGCACTACCTGTTATACCTTGCTGTTGTTAAAAGATAAACTGTGTCGCGAAAATATTATGTCACTGACATTACCTCGGGGAAAAAAAATAGAACAGATGTTTAGGAGTGAACGGAGTTGTCAGAACACTGGTTTGTATTCTATTAATAAAGTTTGACTGACTTATCTGACTATTTTGTTGACATTCCCGTTAGCACAGCTCCATCTAGTGGATGCATAATGCAACCCCAGCCACTACTGTAGCTTCTATTCTATGCGACTTATAATGCGTTGCGCCTTATATATATAAAAAGTTTTAAAATCGGCCATTCATCGAAGGTGTGCCTTATAATCCGGTGTGCCTTATAGTGCGGAAAATACAGTTATTGTTTTGCATCTTTTCGCCCTGCAAAAATGCCTTCTCTTGGCATATTTCCAGCCAACAAGGGTCAACAAGACTTTTTAGCTTTATTGTCCAGTTTAAAACATTTATCAAAAAAGTAACCAAAAACTAATTAAATGTAATGTTACATTACTTTGAATAAGCAATAAAAACAGTTACATCACTTATGACATTTTTTACGGGGTAACTTGCAATCTATAACCCATTGCATTTCAAAAGTAACCTACCCAAAACTGTATATAATATACAAATATAAAATTACATAATTATGCAAATAAAAATATAAATAAACAGTTCACTGATATTCTTTGATCTTTTGAGTAGGCTGACAGCCTTCTGTGTGGTAGTACCTGCTCAGCAATGATGCTGGATGTTTCTTCAAATACCAGACTGTCGTTCTCCCCACCGGGATTCATCAGTACCAGTGTCTCGCGGCCAGAGGCCTGCTGGGAAGGCCCCACCGTCTCCTCAGCTCCCACCATCATCCCATTGTTCACACTGCTGTCCTTCAACCACGTAAACCACAGGCCATAATTGGAATAAAGCACTCTATAACAAAAATGTTTAGACAAATGCTGACTCCACTGAGTGCATCAGCAGGGTCAAATATTTACCGATTTAGGCAGCAGCTTGATATAATAAAAACAGCAACAACAGAGCTGCTCCCATTTCTGAGTCATAACCTACCTTGTGCACCTCTCTGAGAAGGGATTCTGCACTTGTTGACGTGTTAATTACAGTCTGAGCCAGCATTGAACCAATGGTGCAGCACTCCCCATTGGTGCCGGGGGAGATCGCCAGGCCACCATAAGCCTTTGGATGTGCCTCTGCGTTCTGTTCATAATATTGCCGATTGTTCACCTCCTGTATACAGCACAAGTTGGAATCAGGGTGATGGATTTTGAACACCACTTTGTGAGAAGTCTGACTCTAGGCGTTTCCAGTGTGTGGCTCCTCAATGGTGGGAAGAGCTTCCCGTCCACCTCCAGTCATCGTTATCCCTCTCTAAATTTAAAGACCAGCTAAAGCAGCCCTCCAACTCCTGTCTGGTCCTGTCTTCACCTGTAATCACTTAGCTGGTCTCTTGCACTTGCTGAATGAATAGGTACTTATGTCTGTAACAGTTTATAGGGCTTGCTTAAAATGGTAACTTGCACCTGTTGCTGATCATTTGGTTTAGCTGCACTGCTGCATGGTTGCAATAAACTATCTGCCTAGTTGTAAGTAACTTTGGAAATAAGTACCTGCTAAATAAATGAGTGAGAGACTGTGGCACTAAACACTGAGCCCCTAATGACCAAATCTATATCAAAAGACCAAGCCACTTGCATAATACGCATTGCAATGATTCATAACTATAATTTCGGTTGAATAAACATCGGACATTCCGAGGCCATAGATCAGGGGTAGTGAACTCCAGTCCTGGAGGACCGGAGTCCTGCACATTTTTGTCTCTCCCCTCATTTAACACACCTGATTCAACTCCTTGTGCTAATTACCACACAGCTCTTTGAGCTGAATCATTTATGGTGGAACAGAGAGAGAACTAAGCTACACAGGGCTCCGGCCCTCCAGGACTGGAGTTGACTACCCCTGCCATAGATGGTTAGATCCTGTCCTTGCCACTCGGAACATACCTGGGTGATCTGGATCTGAAAGGTGGTGTGTGGGTTGCGGAAGTGGGTTTTGTAATGCTTGATGGCCTCATCCCTGCGGTTGAAGCCATTTCGGCACCGGTAACAGTGCCAGTGGGCCCCTTTGAACTTCTTCTCACCTTTAATTGTGCCAACAATCTCACAGTGGTTGCAGCACCGCAGCACTTTTAAGCCTGTAGCAACACAACAGAATGGAGACATTAATGCTGGCAAAAGAAACATCTTACTACACATTCAGTACATATTCTGTAGGTACTATGGCAGTTTGGCCTTCTTGAAACGACTAGTATATTACCAAAATTACACCTTTACCTGTACTAGCACTATATATACGAAGCAAAACAAGGTTCATTATTTCATTCATTATTTTTGGTGTCAGACATGTCGATTAAGACATGTCAGAAATAGTCACCCTCCTTGAATTTTCTTCTGCTACAGAGTTTACATAGTGGTGCAATAAACAAATATAAAACACAAAAATCCAGTCACCAGTCATTTTGTTGAAAATACCCTGTTAATGACAGGGGTCCGTGGAGAGTGGCCAGATTCCAGCTAACAGGAAGGCCACAAGTGCAAAATTAACAGCTCAGTACACCAGTGGCATGCAGAAAACACAGCAGTCAACAGTTTAAGTGGTTCTGAAGAGTACTACCTCTGACTACATAGCCTTAATGCGCGAGTAAAAATTATTACATACTTCTAAATACTGCCAGTTTCAATGCTACCAAAAGCTATTTTACTTATTTTATACATTTAAAATCTATATGTTCCCTAAACTATAACAATAAAAAAGGCTTTCCATTGAAAAAAAAAAAGACATTTTATGCCACTTTTCCATCACTACCGAACTTTTGCTTTACCATTAAATTCCAATCAAGAACCAGTTTCAAAAGTTCCAGAAGTACAGAAAGTGCCAACCCTTTTGAGATGGGACTTGAAACGGTTTCTTTGTCAGTTGGTTATGCAGATAGCCTGCTGCTAAAACACAATACAAATGGCACCTTGAAAACTCAGAAAATAATGAAAAATTAAGTTTTAAAAAAAGTGATTACGTTATAAGAACACATACAACAAAACCATCCAGATGACATGATAAGAAATTAAAAAGTGTTTTGTTGAATATACTAATACAGCACACATATAGTGTGCTGTCCTAGCAAAGTGATTTTGTTATAAATATAATGATGTGATTTTGTGGTGATAAATTTAGTTCATAAATTTCTCACGAACCCGTCTTCAAGTGACTTAAGTGGCAAGGATAAAAATGATTACAATTGTCTCGGAGAAGGCATCCAGCACTAGGTAAAACTTTAAACAGATTTTTAAACAAAGAATAATTAAAATTGTCAAGTTGTTTTCCTATGACAAAGTAAAAATGGTTTAGTGAAACTTTAACCCCCTCTGCTATTATGTCAGTACAACATTGAAAGTAAGATTTTATTTTAATAAAGCTCACTAGCTATGTAAGAAATGCAGGTGCATAACATGCGATGTTGGTACTAATATTGCACACCATCAAGCTGTATAATATACCACAGCCATTTTTCGGATTCAGTACAAAATACCCGCCTTGAGTATCAGTTTTTACACCAGTGGAAACCAACCCCTTGAAGTATCGTACTTCTGGTACTTTCTCGAAGTGACAAAAGTACGGTACCTGGTGCGGTGGAAAAACACCCTTTGAGACACTTTCAAGGCCAATTACAAGGTTACTACAAACTGGGACATAATCTACAATTTCACAAAATGCATACACATTACATCACAATACAACAAATTTAAATAGCATGCAAAAGGCATTATTTCTTCAAATTATTTTGGTTCCTTTACAATCTACTGATACAGGATTTCTTTTTATAATAATCCTGAAAAAAACTGTAGAAAGATAATTAGTTCAATAACCCGAAGAATAAAATATGGTAATAAAAGTCATTTTACTAGATGTTTTACATTTTTGAGAGGGTCTGTCAGAAACCAGGGGACGGATCTGCTTATTTGGTTGGTAAGGGTTCAGTAACAGCTTACCAGCAAAATCAATGCCCTTGTCTACGTGTTTGACTCTGTAATGGGCCTGCAAGATCACCGGGTCCTGGTACGCCTCGGCAACATTGCAGAAGGGACAGTGCATGTGGCTGCCCTTAGCCCTGGCAGCACATTTCTCATCCTGGCACAGAACTGGATTGTAGATTTGCTCAGTTCCTTTGATCCTTACTGAGGGATGTGCCTTATCAAAAAGAGAACAGCAAAAATCACAAGCACCAAAAAGTAATTTTACGCAGGAAGACAAAAAACAGATCAGTTCAACTTGCAGTGCACTCAGCGCAGTACACACAGGTATGTAAAGAAAGCCAACGTGGATCGTCATGTGATTCGTGGATGTCACTATAATCTGCCAGCCCCCAGTAATGTTTACTCTGCAGACCTTACTAAATATTTACAAATATATTTACTAAATACATTTGGTTTACAAATATTCATACACATTTGTAAAAGGCCAATGGTAAATAGATCTTGTACACGTGTGGGCAGCTTACAAAAGCCCATATTATCCAACATCGGTGTTTCTTAACGTTCCACTGAATAACTTCAGCTAGCTTGTTAGCTACAGTAACATAAACACTTATTTTAATATCCACTCAAGGTATAACCACCTACACAACACCTACATGTTGGAAAAAAAATATCTGAAAAAGACAAAAATTCCATGTGTACCGTACTTCTCGAGTGTCAGCGCTATTTCAGCAATGAAGCTTAGTAGATAGCTAAACGTAAACACAAGGCCTTGCCAGTACATTTCAGTACACACATTTGTGTTTGCAACGACTTCTAATTCCTTAGAAATTCACCCGCTGACACACTTACAATAAAAGCCGCCATTTCCCGTGGAAAAGGTCGCAATCGAACACAAGGACTGGAATCTACCAGCTTTTTCTTAGTTTATTCAAGCGAAACATGTCGCTTGTCGGGAAGGCGCTGTGTGCTTTCGTCATTGCGACCTGCACAAGTCCGCGTCTTGCGCTTTCGGAACAGTCCTGACGTCCACGACGCCCATCCCCTATAGGGACGTATTAAGGCACTCGACTTTGATTGGCTGACTTAAGTGAGTGAATACTTTTTGTCCAATCAGAGTTTAGCTACGCGGTTTTTTAATGGAAAATGATGTATTTTAAGTAAAAGGATGCGGGAAAATAAATGTAGGAATTAAAGTATAACTTGAGCACCTACTAAATTAATTGCGGAAAATCTTGAAATTCGTTAAAGAATTTAAACTAGTAAATGTTACAACGGCTATTTGGCAACGTTTTATTATAATTAACCGTACAGTTTTAGGGTTTTTCTTCAGCCTTTGAAGCATTACTCAAAACATTTGCTCATGAGAAGTACTCACATATGTATTTACATTTCCAGGGTGATGGAATGAATGTATAAATCAGAATCAACTTTTTACATCAAGTGCAGTACAATGTACGTGGAATTAGTTTCATGCAAGACAAACATATATAGTCTCACATTCAATTTTGAGTGCAATAAACAAGATTATGATGAAAGCACAATGAATACACGTAAGCAAACTCCAAATAATAGTAAGAACTCCAGGTTCACGGCAAGCCGTTTCTGTTCTTCGCTGCCAGTTCTGTTCATATTTGCAATGTCTGTTTGATACGCTAGATGGTGCATTGAGTACGAGGAGTCTTATTGCCATTGGACGAGATCACATCCCGATCATTAGGTGAACGGCCTGATTATATAATCCGTATTAATAAATGGATTTTACAACCAAAGATATTTACAGCCAATTTTTTTACAGCACCCAAGTAACCTACTGGAAATATTAAAGTCCTTACATATTTCTTGCAGAATAATTTAGGAAAAACCAATGTGCGAGTCTTGGAAAGTCGTAAATTGCAGCAGTGGTTTGGAGATGTGTCATTGGGTCATTAAAGAAGTGTTTTTTCCCATAACAAACTCCATATTCTGCAGCCTTTAAATAAACAGTGAAAACCAAATTTCAAGTCTACAGTGAACTCCTTATCCTGTATAAAATGTTACAAAACCAGACTTAATAAATAAGCTTCATAAATAAGCATTTATAATTAAAAGCAGAAACACAATACATAATATGTGATACCTAATGCCCTGTTTGGTAAATCCAGTGTTGCATGATGCATCCAGTGAAGGGCTTTGGC
>JABFDZ020000118.1:14325881-14346645 GCA_019775955.2 Pollimyrus isidori | reverse complement strand
GTCCAATAAACCCTTGTCCCGTTACCCGGCTGGATTCCCGTCTCTTCCTTGCCTTGCACCACGCCGGCACGTTACAGCCTGTCACTGGAAATTATAAATAATAAATAGAATGGTGGATCACTGGAACAAACCAAATACATTTTAAAACTGCAAATTAGAATAAACCTGAACAAAAAATACTTTTTATCAATATAGTGTTATAGCAGATACAAATTATGCATATGTACACTGGCAATGCGGCAAAAGATTCCAGGAGCAATTTCACATACATTGATTGGCAAAACATGCATTGTGATTAGTATGTTTTCACCATTGATAATACCTATAAAATATGTTTATTATAAAGCAAAAAAAATGCCTCCCACAACAGGAGCATGGCTACGGCTTTGACAACTCCCCCACCCAGGTCAGGGAATCCCCAAGACCTCTGACACAATTTGAAAACCTGTGACCTTCCGACATTCCCCCTATTCCCACAGCTTTCTGCAGCTTATTTCTACTTTGTGTTTTCCTATCACCATAATTTGATTGTTTTTTGTTGGGTGTGGAGGGGCAAGGCGTAGTCATGTGACAAGCCCATTCATTTATTGCTGGCTAACTGTCAGTAAGATAAATTGTTGCTTTGCTTCAGAACGCATGTCCAGAAACTGTTGCTTGAAATGTCCATTTTGTTTTCAAATGACTGTTTACTCCCCATAATTTCGTAAAAACCTGTTCCCTCATGGGTGTGCTTACCATCCCAAACAGCCCTACAATTATCCAATTATCTTTTCTTTAAACAAGCACACCTATAACGCCTCTAGATGACTGTAATACCATATATGGTATTATGAGTAAATGATACTCTGAAAGGTAAAAACCTGCACATGAATCAGTGCTTCCTTAAGGTGCTTTTCTTCATGGCCTTTACCTCCCATTTGTAACACCAATGCCACCCTTTCATACAAAAGTACTTAATTAGTAGCAAGTGTCACATTAAAATTTCCTTACACATCGATTGGAATATCCATGACTGTAGAATAGTAAAACAAAAAACTGGCACAAGTAATTAATTAGTTCCATTTTGTCCTATTCATGCATTTCAGTTGTGGTGCTGCATAAGTGTGTATTGGCAGTGCTCTTAACAAAAACGTTGTTATTATTATTAACAACAACAAATAACAATAATAATAATTCTCATTCTGGACCTGCACTTGCATCATTACCCCTCCGCTCTCATGAGCCCTTTGTATTCCAGGATCTGAGGAATTTCTTATTGTTTGGCCAGTAAGAGTCTTCTGCAACCATGAGACAGAAACTACACACATTGCCTGGAGAAGCACTTTGAGGTGCATGTTGGCCAGAAAGCAACAGGAGTAGTTGTGATTGTTCAAAAAAAGAAGAGCCAGTAGGTCACTGTGTCCACCCAAATACAAAACACAGACGCTGCAGATGTCGAGAGAGAATGATCTTTCATCCAATCCTTTATCCAAGATTAGAATAATTTTGGAAAAACACATCAAAGACTAAAAAAAGAAAAGTGAAACAAGAATATACATATTGACAAAGAAATAACTAATTTTAGAGATTAAGCTAATGACTGATACAGAATATACGCCACTTGACAATTTGGGCAGAGAATTTGTCAAATTAAAGGACATTTTTAAAATATTGGTAACAGAACAAATATCTCCAAAACAAGACAATTCATCAAAAAGGGATAAAGATGGTTACTTTCGCATAGGAGATACACATAGTACACCTAGACGAGCGGGTGGAAGCTTACAGCCTGAAGATAAAGATAAAACAAACTGCAGTATGTAATACATCCCTACAATCCTTGAATGAGCAATGTGCAATACTCTATTCCAGCAAAATGAACAGATAGACATACAGCCTGCAGATATCCTCTGATATAACAACATTTCATGTAGAGAATAAGCATGAAAAGGCACAACCCGTAATAAAAAAGTGCAGTAACAAAGAAAATGGCCCTGCGAATCCCAGTAAGGTACCACCTGAAAGTGAATTTCAAGAATGAAACTAAAACCAAAAATGAATAAAAAAAGCGAATACCACTGCATACCCAGAAGACAGATTACCATTTACAATGGAGAAAGACACCGACAATATTAGTCCAGAAAAGACAGGAAATCAGTATACAATAAATAGGAAACTGTACCATTAACTGTACCATAAACTGTAGCAGTTTCTCTGTGTTTTATTTTGAGACAATGAAGTCTAAATGTTAATGGTACCTCCAGAAGCTCTTGTTCTTTACTGTTAAGTAGTACTGGAGTACATGCAGGAAATTAACTAATTTCATATAAGTTCCAGTAATAGGGAGCCAGAAACACCACCCCACCCAACATCTGTTCATCTGTAAATAAAATACTTTATTTTATTTCTAAGGACAATCATGATTTTCTTAGTCTGATTGGTTTTAAGTTATGTTTACCAACAGTATATTCTGCGAAACTAGGCCTATTGTAAAACTTTATATCAATGTTCCATGTGTTCTTAATCTATAATAAAAGGTCTTTTCACCTCATTTATATGAATATTTGATATTTTTATTTTTTCATATTTATTTCAAATGTACGTGTTACTATGAAACTAAGTAGCATAAGTGGCTCTATAATGTATGAATGAGTGAATGTGCAGATGCATGGATGGATGGCTGGATTTGATAGAATGGTAACCTAAACATAGTTTCTAAAGTGTGTGGCCAGCAAACAGTAGAACAACAAGTGGTCATTTTCTATCCATTTGAGCAGCTATGCTAAACTAGTGTGCTCCACTGGGGACGCTACAGTCCCATAAACATGAAGTAACTGTAGTTTGCCAGAAAATTTGTTACACTATGCACTACCTACATATTTGAAATGTGATTGATAATCAAATAAAATAATGTTTTCCATTATAGTACAAATACATGCCTTTATCTCTCCTAGACCTGACATCTTATCATGGTGGAGGGGTTTGAGTGTTCCAATGATCCCAGGAGCCAAGTTGCCCGGGGCTTTATGCCCCTGGTAGGGTCACCCAAGGCAAACAGGTCCTGGGTGACGAACCAGACAAAGTGCGGCTCATCAGACCCTTATTATGAACAAAAACAGAGATCCACGGTTTCCCTTGCCCGGCTGCGGGTCACTGCCCCCCCCCCCTGGAGCCAGGCCTGGGGGTGGGGCTCGATGGCAAGCACCTGGTGGCCAGGCCTACACCCATGGGGAATGGTCCGGCACAGCCCGAACAAGGCACGTGGGTTCCCCATCCAATGGGCTTACCACCTGTAGGAGGGGCCATAGGGGTCGGGTGCAGTGTGAGTTGGGCAGTGGCCGAAGGCGGGGACCTTGGCGGGGACCTTGGCGATCCGATCCTAGGCTGGAGAAGCTACCTCTCGGGCCATGGAATATTACCCCTCTGGTGGGGAAGGAGCCTGAGCTGGTGCGTGAGGCTGTGAAGTTCCAACTAGATGTGGTCGGGCTTACCTCGACGCATGGCCTGGGCTCTGGAACCTCGAACTCCACTCTGGAGTTGCTCACGGGGAGAGGCACCGAGCTGGGGTGGGCATACTTATTGTCCCCTGGCTGGGCGCCTGTACATTGGGGTTTACCGTGGTAGACGAGAGGGTAGCCTCCCTTCACCTTTGAGTGGGGGGATGGGTCCTGACTGTTGTTTGTGCTTATGCGACAATAGTTCAGAATACCCACCCTTTTTGGAAAGCGCTTCTCCCAGGGACTCTCTTGTTCTACTGGGGGATTTCAATGCCCATGTGGGCAATGACAGTGAGACCTGGGGAGGCGTGATTGGGAGGAACGGCCCCCCCGATATGAATTCAAGTGGCGTTTTGTTATTGGACTTCTGTGCTCATCATGGTGCACTGCTGACCTCAGCTCGGGATGTTGTGAGTCGGTGGAAGGAATATTTTGAAGACCTCCTCAATCTCACTGACATGCCTTCCAATGAGGAAGCAGAGGCTGGAGACTTGGGGGTGGACTCGCCCATCTTTGGGGCAGAGGTCGCCAAGATGGTTCCTCAAGGCTCTGGATGTTGCAGGGCTGTCTTAGTTGACACGCATTTCTGGTATCGCGTGGACATCGGGGGCGGTGCCTCTGTATTAGCAGACCAGGGTTATGGTCCCCCTCTTCAAGAAGCGGGACCAGAGGGTATGTTCCAACTATAGGGGGATTACACTCCTCAGCTTCCCTGGTAAGGTCTATTCGGGGATGCTGGAGAGGAGGGTCTGTAGGATAGTCGAACCTTGGATTCAGGAGGAGCAGTATGGTTTTCGTCCTGGCCGTGGAACAGTGGACCAGCTCTATACTCTCAGCAGGGTCCTGGAGGGTGCATGGGAGTTGGGGGGGTTCAGTCCCTGCACGACCGGTGCCAGAGCTTGGTCCGCATTGCCGGCAGCAAGTCGGACTCGTTCCCGGTGAAAAGTTGGACTCCATCAGGGCTGCCCTTTAACACCGATACCGTTCATAACCTTTATGGACAGAATTTCTAGGCGCAGCCAGGGCGTTGAGGCTGTCCAGTATGGTGACCTCAGGATTAGGTCTCTACTTTTTGCAGACGATGCGGTTCTGTTGGCCTCGTCAGACCGTGACCTTCAGCTCTCACTGGGGCAGTTCACAGTGGAGTGTGAAGCGGCTGGAATGAAAATCAGCACCTCCAAATCCGAGACCATGGTCCTTAGGCGGCAAAGGGTGGAGTGCTCTCTCCAGGTCAGGGATGAGGTCCTTCCCCAAGTGGAGGAATTTAAGTATCTCGGGGTCTTGTTCACAAGTGAGGGAAGGATGGTGCGGGAGATCGACAAGTGGATAGGTGCGGCGTCAGCAGTGATGCGGGCGCTGCATCGGTTTGTCGTGGTGAAGGAGCCGAGCCAAAAGGCAAAGCTCTCGATTTACCAGTCGATCTACGTTCCGACCCTCACTTATGGTCACGAACTGTGGATAGTGACCAAAAGAACGAGATCACGGGTACAAGTGGCCGAAATGAGTTTTCTCCGCAGGGTGGCTGGGCTCACCCTTAGAGATCGGTCATTCGGGAGGTACTCAGAGTCGAGCCACTGCTCCTCCGCATTGAGAGGAGCCAGATGAGGTGGCTCGGGCATCTGCTTATGATGCCTCCTGGAAGCCTCCTTGGACTCTCACCTTCATAAAAATGCTGCCTCCACAAAGCCTCAATATGGTTTTTTTGAGCAACTTTCTTCTTGGCAGCTAACTGCAGAACCAGATTTGTATGGAGCTTGGGATGTTGCTGTAACAAGCATAACATTAATTTACCATCCTTAAGGAAAAGCGTCTGCAGCTCTTTAAAAATGGCACTGAATTCACTGAATTCTTGGTGATCTCAGTGATTTGATTTTATTTCTGGTTTGCTCATAAAATCTGGTAAAAAAAAAAAAAAATCAATCTGGTAACAAAGACCATAACTAGGCAAGAACTTGGTGGGGCTGTATAAATATTTACGGAATTTAAGACCAATGTATACATGGATCTTCTACCTTCTATCTTCTCTAAAAAACAGCTATTTTCTGTTTTATCCGCCAGTGACGTTAGTTTAGCACTGTTTTCTGTATTTTACACTGTCCGCATTATCTTGCACTGACTTGCATAATCAAGTGAGGCTGAACAACTAAGCATTCCAATACATCTGTCACACTTGGCCAGTAAAGATCTTGAATCCTGTCCATTGTTGAATCCACTTTTAAATGCAACCTGGAAAAGAGGTTTTCCAGTTCAGGCCTTTGTATTCTGAATTAAATCACAATCATTAAAGTTGAACATAACAGCACTTAAGGTGTCATCTGAAACGTATTTACCTATTCTTCTGCTTAATAAAGACTGTGCACTTCATGGCAAAATAATTTTTTAGTCTGTCCATTCATTTTCTATCCATATAGCGATATGGATCATGGACCTTCTCACAGACAGCACAGAACACAAGGCAGGGAAACCTCCATGATAGCATACCAGTCCATACCAGTCCATGCCACACACACACAGACACACACCATCAAGTTTTCAAGTTAAATCTGTCTGACTGCGTGTCTTTGGACTAGCACAGGGATGTCATCAAAATTAAATAAAATAAAAACACTGAGTAGAAAGGGGATCTGAACTCTCAGTCCTGGAAACATGAAGCAACAGTGATACTCTCTATGCACTGTGCCGCTCAAGTGATTTCTCTCAGCTTCAGATAATGACAAAAATGCTGCAAAAATCCATCCACTTAATGGAAAAACACTTTTTTTCTGAACTGCAAACCATGGAGAGACTTTCTATATGCAATAAATAACCACTGAACACCCATATTCCCACTGACTCAACACCAAGACATTTTCTACACGTATTATTTATTATTTTTTATTTAAGAATGTACAGGACCTAAGAAAAAAACATACATTCTTATATAAAAAGTCAAAACAAAAAAAAGTTAAAAAGACAAACATTTATAAAATATTTTGTCAAAATAAATATTGGACCGTACAAGAAGCATTGCTAAATGGAAGAATGTTATATTAACTTAAATCCATAAAACAAATAGCTATTAAATTGACAAAATAACACAATAGCAGGATTAGCTTCCCGAAGCAATCATAGTTGGGGGAATTGTGCTTGAGTTAAATTTTTTTTTAAGAAATTCTGGCATATAAATAAAAATTATGAACGCAGTTCTGAGGGAACAAAAAAAAAAAAACCCAGCTATGGATAATAATGCTGGTTTTAATGAAACGACCGACTTGATACTAAACTTACAGACACATGCAAGTTATTGTACCATGGGCAGAGACAAGTCTTCAAAGACACCTGATGTAAAGGTCAACAGCACTGGCAAAAGATCTCCGCCTGGTGACAGCCCATCGGAAAGCAGCTCAGTGGATATACTGTACTGAAAAGTGCCTTTGGCTGTACTGCTTATTCTAAACCAGTGTATATCCAGTCCTGTTCACACAGTAATAGCCCTGACCACAACAACTGATGGAGACAGTGTGCAACTGGCAAGTGGGCTCCAAGTGAATGTTGGGGAAAGGTCAGCACTGCCTTTCCTTCCCAAGTAGAACTTATACCTGAGGTAATTACAAGGGCTCAGTTCCAACATGTTTCAAGTTTTTCAAGTAACCATGAAGCCATGCGTTTACGAGCACTGGTCATCATACTTATAAAGTCCATCTTCAATTACCTTTGTAATAATGCTTTCAGCCGATAATCTCTGATTTAAATTAATCAATACCTGAATAAGGTAATTAATATCAGCTTTTCGCCCTTCTCGCTGCATCCAGGTCGTAAGGAGTTCATAAACTCTGTCTGCAGGATTAGAGCTGGTAGCATTTTTAATGGCATTATCGCTCAGCCCTATATTCCGGAAAAACCGGTTATAAATATGTGCATCCAGACATTCCCCAATAATATCAAAGCTTTTCTTCAGGGCATCTTCCCCTACAAATAAAGGAGGGGAGGGTTTCAGTCATTTTTATGTTCATAAAAGTATTATAATTATTTTATTTGCTATTATCACATTATCTACTCACAGTATGCCAAATATAACTGCTGCAGTAATTCAAACAAACAAGCCTTTTAAAACTACTGTGTGGTCTAAACATAATAAAACAACAAGGCAATTCCAAAACTTACCATTGAGATTTTTCGCTGGAATTAGTTTTTCGTTCGAGTAACCCTATAAACAAAAGACAAATAAATATTAACTGACAGTGTAGCTTTGGGCAAATGAACCACACACTAGACAAAGAAAACAAACAGGTGTAAATAATACACTGGCACAGTTCTCACCATCTCTTTCGGTGGCGGTCTGCTCAATTCTGGGCTGTCGTGTGGCAAGCTGGTTTGAGACGAGCTAGTGGTGTTGGGCAGACTGTCCCCTAGCCCTTTGTCTTCTTCGTCTAAGGTGGACTTGAGGGGCATTTCTTCTGGCGTGCACATAATTCCTGGTTGTGGCTCCTCCCGCAAAGCATTCTGGTCATTCTGCTGCTCTTCCACTGTCTGGTTGATCTCACTGGCCTGTGAAAGGAGTCAGAGTTGTATCCAATCAGACGCAGTTTCACAAAACAACAATTCATACCTAAATACAGTTACAACTGTTTAACTGCTTTCCATATAGCACACTAACCTACTTACTATTCATGGAGAGTGTTGTGTGAAGACATTCAACAAATAAACATTTAAAATTTAAATTACAATTTAAAATGATACCAGCTACTTTTAAAATCATCTGATCAAAGTCACCCATGAAAATCAGTGTCTGGGTTCTAAATACCCTCCATAATTATTCTTGACTACTGTAATGGCAAACTAAAAACCATACCTCAGCAGTGTATGGTCCACCACACATGAAGAAAAATACATTATAATACAACACAAATCTGTGCTGTAAAAACATCTATACGGTATGTTGTTCAATATTAAATACACATATGAAAAGAAATCTACCTCTCACTAAATTCTGTTTCCTGAAATATCATAACATTAAGTCCAGGAAACTACCGGTAAACATGTACAGAGAAATACAAGCAACTCACCATTGGAATTACCACCATGTCCTTGGAGTTCATTTGAGCTGCTGGAACAGAAATAGTTTATTTATACACAATTCTGGTCACATTACAAATCAAATTATTTGTAAATTTATGATAAATTGTTATTTGCAATTTAATATATTATATAGCTATCAGTTATATCAACACACTGAAGAATTTGTGTGCTTTTTCATTATGATTTCATATATTTAAAATATATTACAGCTGACAACCATGACATAACCCATCCATCCTTTTTCTGTACCCCTATGCCCTAAAGAGTACCAGGGGGCCTGGACCCCATCCTGGAGGCTACGGACACAAGGCAGGGAACTACCCAGGATGCAGTGCTAGCCCATAACAGGGCACACTTACACATGCACACCTATGGGAAATTTTGTCACTCCAATTAACCACAGTATGTTTTTGGACTCCGGGGGAAATCCCCATGATGACACTGGGAGAACATGCGAACTCCACACACACAGAACCCCAGCGCAAACTCAAACCCAAGTCCCAGAGGTGCGAGGTGACAGTGCTAACCACTGCACCACAGTGTTCCCCCACTATAACGCAACCATAAAATAGAATCAAAACAAGTATAAAATTTAAATAAATTCTTCCCTATGCATATTACACAAGAATTCAAAGAGGTTTAACATTTTAACTGTTTAAGAAACCCCAACAAACTATCTCCGAAGCAAGCACTGCAAACGTCTTCAAAATCAGATAAGAATTTCAGGTGTGTGGAACTCAACGTGTTCAGCTAAGAAACTTTCCCATTTACCAAAGAAAAGGAATATTAACACATTTTACCTGTTTTACTGTGGATGCACCATTGTTTCTTCCAGAAACAATATATAAAGGGTGAAACGATGAGAAAAATTGCTGCTGCTATCACTATAATGATGAACGAAGAAACTGAAAAAATAAAATACAGATGAACATATTATAATATGATATGATATAAACAAATTCTATACAATACCAACAAGTTCTATAGTAAGCTTTTAGGTTATTTTAGGTGGTTGTTGGTAGTGCATCCATTATAAGGTGGATCTGACAGCCGAAATTCAGTTCATTCCATCTGTTCTGGTTGTGACTGGCTATGTTTTTGTCTTTAGGATTATCTTCCAGTATATGGGAAGCTGGGGTGTATTTACAATGTTATGGAATTCCTTCTGTACATTTGCAGGAATATAGTATACTAGCAAACTTGCATCAAAATCATAATTTTACTTGCATGTAGTTTACACTGAATGCATGCGGTGTATATTTAAGCCTTCGGGATAATCAGTAGACATGATTACATTCTATTTTATTACATAGCAATGGAATGGTTCATTTCAGTTCACTAGGTCAGCTTTCATATTGAGTAATGATGTGTCCCATAAAAATAAGCCATTTCATGCACCTGGATTCCATTTTTACTTTTTTTGTAACTAAACACCTCTAAAAGGTATAAAGTCTAATGATCTAGCGTTTCTTGTTTGCTTTAACAAGACTACACTACCCATAATTAAAACCACTGTCCAGTTATTGTTTAATTGAATCTTAGTGCCTCCTATCCACTAGATAGCAAAGTTCAAAGTACCAGCACTATTCCCTGGCAGTTATAAGTACCTATTAAATTAAACTGCTAATCCATCTTCCAACCACTTAACCTCATCTGGCTAACGGATGGTGCAAAACCTGCTGCTGGTTGCACAGGAAACGATCTGAACCCTCAGCCCTGGAGGTAGGATGCATCAGTGCTAGCCACTGAATCGCTATTCCACCGTATCTTACATCAGTACGTACCATGCATTTATGGATTTCGATCATACCGCATAATAAACACAACTTTAACAAAACGTAATATTTTATAGCGACGGAATCCAAGAATTTCACAGAGAAAAAGCAGGTCATCGTAATTAAGCACGAAATACCTGAGCTGGGAGCAGGTGAGGGGGTCGGGGTTGGGAGGGTTGCGATGCCTTTTTTCCTGCAGACGGTGTTGGACGTTCTTGTGCAGTTCAGCACCTTCTCCTCATCCGATTTACATCTGGTTGAGGGGTGTACATGAAAAAATATACATCTACAATTATTATACATATATTTCAGCTATTATCATTAAAAATAGAGTTGTAAAGGAAAAAATCCTTAAAGAAATAAGCCCAATACAGGGATTGCTGGCTGCACATTGTCCAGTGTGGCTGGCACTTCTTACCCGAAGCACCTCTTGCAGACTTCGCAGGCCTGCTCAGGCACACAGAAGGTGCCCGTTTTGCACTGGCACTGCGTGTCCTGTGTGCGGGTACATGGTGTCACCAACTGCTGGTCTGCATGAAACAAAAGTTCTCAGTGAAAAACAATATAGGGAAGACTAGGGACAACTGATAATTCATTGTTATAAAATGTAGAATTATAGTGCTTTGAGCTTTCCCCTTTAACTTTCATAGCAAAACTGTACTAGTTTGCTAAACATCCGTGGTGTTTGGGGAAATACAATTATACAGGAAGATTACGGCATCATTTTGATAAACTGACCACGTTCCATAATCACCCAATCTCCATAAGCACGGCCTAATTGGATTGTTTGGACTGCTTTAAAAAAGTGAAATTGACTAAATTTAGAGAACAGGCTAAACTTGGTGTCCTACTGCCCTGGAGCTGCAACCACATAAACACACTGTGTTACAGTGAAAAAGCAGCAGAACCCCTTTCAAATGTACTTCGTCCAATCTAAGACGAGCATACACAACTCCAGCTGTAACATTAGCTGATTAGTTTTTAAAGATGTTTGAGGAAAATGGAAATTAAATATCCAGTGAATAAAGCAACTAAAAGCAATTTCTACAAACATAAGAATTAGGGAAAAAAACTATTATAATGCTAAACAAATCAAAGTGAGTTTCCCTGTTTTTAAACACACACATACAAAATCCAAACTACAATGGTATCTCGGTTCTTGAACTCACTAGAACTCGAATTTCTTGAAAGTTGAGCAAACCAGTTTGACCTAGAACTTGACCTGAATATCAGAAACCGAACCATGAGCGCTGCCCAAATATAAATTGTACTTGCCAGGAAATTAGTGAAATAGCACATCTCTGAGCGGAAACAAAAGGTAACGCTTCAG
The DNA here is from genome assembly GCA_019775955.2 of Pollimyrus isidori. NCBI lineage: Eukaryota > Metazoa > Chordata > Actinopteri > Osteoglossiformes > Mormyridae > Pollimyrus > Pollimyrus isidori. The sequence continues at coordinate 14,335,006 of JABFDZ020000118.1, read as the reverse complement.
TGTCAGCCTTTGCATCTGCTGTAGTAGCAGTGCTAGTTGGTGATGATGCAGTTTTATTGAAAATACTGTATCAGGTAATACACTGCAGTTTAGATAATTTTTTTTAGCCATTGCTCACCAAAAAGTTATGTAATAGTTGTACAAATGTTACAACCTAAAAGTTGCTACTCATGCTATTCACGAACAAAAAAGAAATAGAGTGATAATAAAAATAAACAATGGACCAGATTCAAACTTTGTCATGTACAGACTACAATGCAATTCTTACATGCCTTCTTCACAGACTGGACGATTAACCAAATAAAGCAGCGCAACAGTACAGTAACTAACAATGAAGAAACCACTAATTTAAGCATACTATTAGAGCATTTATGTAATTTATTTAAACTTTATTTTACCAGGTAAATTAACTGAAAACCAGTTCTCACTATATATATATCACACATACATACATGTATGAAGAGTTCTTTTGCCCCTATTCACCAAATCGCTATATTTCCTCGTTTAAGATGTACTGCAATATTCCTATTTTTTGTCAAAACACGAGGTATACACACACACACACACACACACACACACACACACACACACACACACACACACACGTGTAATTTTGGGCTGGGAAACAACTCATTGGTTTTTCATTGTTTCTTATGGAAAAATTCTATCAGATCACTATTCTGTTCAGATCACAGCCATATATCCCAGGGCTAGGTAACCTCCCCCTGATATATCCAGTTACTAGGGCAAGAGTTGTATGCAGCCTTATGTATCCTATATGTTGTGTTGCCTTATGCGGCCTGTCACGCACAGTGATCATTTTTGAACTCCTAAAATTACACAGTGACTTTAAAGGAAAACGTTGTTTTTTAATGAACTGAAGTGTATTATAAATCATAACGGTAATTTAATTAAAATAAAAAAAGATGCGTTGATTTAAAATACTGATGTTGACGCATTTTTACGTCGCTGTTATCGACTACGTCTACTAATCGCAGCAGCCCTAATGCTAAGTCTCTGTGCCTGTGATCAGCCTCGACAGAACGTCAGATGTCCATGGGCCCTCCAGCAAGGGCCTTAACCACCGGTTCCAGGCGTGCTGCATATTAGCTTACCTGGTACTATGAAGAGCAAGATGGGGTCAGTGAAGAGAAGCGTTCCAATATGCCTGTACCTTATAAAGCCTATATGCTATATGTAGCCTTTTTTTCTCCTTTTCATTTTACTCCATAGAGATTTGTGTAAAGGATTTGCATAACCCTTGAGAGTTTTGCTGCAGCAAACAGAACGTAAATGAAAACACAAAGTATTATCTACATATCTAAGGACATACCAGAGCATATGCATAAGACGCCTGGGAGAGAAATAGGAAACCAGTAAAACCTGAGCAAAGAGTGGCGTGCGTCAGCTGGGAATTATGATGAACACCTAGAAATACCAATCTGATTGCATTTATTTATGTAGCAGATGCTTTTGTCTGAACTGACGTACAAGTGAGGATCAGAGTCCCGGGCCAGCCGGTGTTTCTTTAGCTACCGTGATTGGCGGCGGCCATACTCAAGGGTAGTCCAGTGACATCAGTCCACCAGCCGCGGAATTTGAACGCAACAGACATTCAAAACAAACAACTTACAAATTCAAATACCGCCACCTGGCCTAGGATAAACTGTGCTTCTGCTGAGAGCAGTATAAAAAAAAAAAAAGATGGTGCAGTTTAGCGTATTACCATTGCGACATGATGTGCATTGGAGACATTGCTGCAGGCCGTTTGAGTGCTCCGTGTACGTGTTGGGCTCACAGGACACACACGTTCCCTTCTCTGACCCTTGAGTGCAGGGCTTCTCCACATGGGTTCCTGTATCAAAAAACATCTTATGCGTGGTTATACAAAAAAAAGCACCCTGTGCAAAATAAACATTATAATGACATAGTGAGCTTATGGTGACTCCAATAATGTATAAACCCCGGGAGATGCAAGATGTGGACGATAAATCGATTTTATCGATTAATTCGAATTTACAGTTCAGGAAGTTGTGGTTTTATAAAAAGAGATTTTATTACTTATTTTACATGCGGGCGCCAAAAGCGGAACGAATGCGATGCACCGTTCTTCAAGGGTACATTAGCGCAGCACCCAAACACTGTAGCGGATCCACAAACAACATGGCAATGGTCCGGTTTTGTGCTGTCGGACACAAACCAAACAAGTCCCCGTTGCAAAGTTTGTTTAAAAACTGTTGCAACCCAAGGAAGCTGCACATCACCTAAAGCAGAATCACACAGCGGAGTGGGAAAATTGCAGCTCCCAGCAAAATGAAAATAGCCGCAGCACAAGCACAACATCCAAAGTTAAGGAAGCAACTGTCCCCGACATTTTCGAACTGTGTGCCATATGATAAGAATGGGGCAGGGTGGAAGGCGATAAACACTGACGCTATGCAAATTGCAAAAGACATGGTGCCCATACATACTGTACATGGAAAAGCCAGGTTTCATAAACATGCTAAAAGTTTCTAAAAGTGTTTACAATGGCATGGTCTGCCATCTCACTAACAAGCAGCTTTTTTGGGTCATGAGATTATTTTTTTACTTTAAAGTGCAAAGTTAAAACTTCTTTTGAACCATTTATCTGTCATCTGTAGTTTGATTTTGAGTAGGGGAGGGAAAAATCTATTAAAATCGAAAGTTGGATTTATTGTGGAAAAAATCAAATTTTATTTTTCGGCCATATCGCCCAGCTCTATCTATAGCCTTCACTTGTAACAATCGCACTACCATCCAGGTGAATTGCTAATAAAAAAATGTTGTAAACTGAAGATCCAACTCACCCCAGCATTTCATAGGTACTTCATTTTGAATGCATTCCAATTTCCAACATTGTTTTTAACTAAATAAGCAATTACTTAAACAAATCCAAACAATAAAACCAACCTAAATGATTACTTGAATGTACCCCTAATGAAATCTTGTGATCTAATTTAGGGCAAAAAATAAGAACACATGGGTTCCACTCCCAGGACGGGAACATTTGGAAGTTTGTTATTCTGCATTTCCTTACCAGCCTCACAATTTTTGCAGCAAAAATTGTCATGTAGGTACTCTTGGTTTTCCTTGCAAAGAATCTGGCTGGATGTCTTGTTCGAAGTTTTGTCTTCTGACAAAGCCGACCTGCTGGGTTCAGCAGCAGAAGTCACGAGGACCACGGTGAGGATTAAGAGCACAACCTAGGCCAGAAAATTCACCCAATTACACAGGCATAGAGGGAGTCAGTATTCTCACAACAAACCATACATGAGCAATCACTAGTTTAATCAGAAACATCTGATTTGAACATCTGCAGAGTAGAAAATTAATCAAGAGGTCTGGGGAAAGAAAGAAACACAAAGCAACTGACAAAGCCTACACTTGACTAAAAGACCACTTTATACACAACAAAATTGGAAATACAGTGGGTTGAATGAAGCCCAATTTGTCACAACAATAATGCCCCATAACCTCTCTGCAAACTAGGCCTATTATACACTTATTGTTCACATGACAGAAAAGTGACACACTCATTTCAATGTTTTGGTAAAAGAAATGTAACCCTTGCACTCATCCAGTCATTAACCAAAAACACATCGTTACAGGATATACTATTTTCTCATATCTCACTATTTACACATTTTCTACCGGCCTTAGTCCTTTAAGTTATGACTGAATGTTACACAACAATGTAATCTGACTGGTTCAATTGATATTTATGATTGGTTGGTTTACACATTTCTAGAAGACTTTTTAAATGTTCATAAATGTTACACGCTTTACAAACCATAAGTTTTTGGTTCTCTTTTAAAAAACCAGTAATTAATAAATGGAGCAGAATTAAACAGGCCCTTGTTTTTCAGCCCTAGGAGCCCAGGGTATAAGTTGAACAGCACTATTTTATTGCTAGCACTCCTGTGGCATTCCCTGGGAACAGCCGTGCTTTGTTACTATAAGGGAGTTTCCTGGACTCTAACACCGAGGTTCTCTCTTGGCAAACGTCACTATTTCCAAAGACTGGGTAAAGAACACAGACCAATAGGAAAACAGGAACAATCACACCATTCTGATTTATCCAAACAATCTGGAAGTGCAGGGGAAAGTGAGGAAAAGGTTCAGTGGCCTTCTCTGAAACAGCGGAAAAACCAGGTAACATCAATCTCCAGATTTAAAAACCTTGAATAATGTCTGTAATTCAGAATTAAAACCTTATTTTTAGTACATGGCTAGCAAACATTAATACCCCACATACCCTATTTTCACTAAAACATACATTGTTCTTTGAACATCTAACATTACTAGATTAATGCTCTTTGTCCCGGACTGGTCCTCTTTTTGGGGCCTGAAACGTCTGGGATTCACTTCGTTTCATGCTGACATTTACTTTCTATAGTCAAAACCCTTTGTGTGCATATTGGCTTCGATGCTTCTTTTTGTGCCCTCCCTTGGTGGCCTCTATTTTTTGTATAACAAAGTTTGGTCACCCCAATTAAAGACGGCCATGTTCACAAATAAGAAAGCTCTGTCATTCCATTATTTCTGGTGGGGAGTACGTGGGTGTATATCTGACAATATTTGCTGCTGCCCGTCAGGCCAGGTAGGTCTCCCCCTCCCAGTTCCATTACATCCTGTCTGCTACTTCAGTTCTGAGTCACCAGATTCCTCGACACACCCGTGTGAAAACAGAATAAACTGCCCTACTTTAAGCATGTCAAACACACAACCTCAGAGCTAAAGTCAAAAATCAAAGAAAGCTAAACATAAAGAAGATATAGTAGCTGTTATCTTAATGTAATTTCCCAAGATTAACTTACAACATCTATAAGATGACAATGAAATGTTTTTGCTTATCGCAATTTAAAGTTTGGGTAGTTTTCAGTAGGGGGAATTATTTTATCGCTCCAGATTGAAAAAAATGATGATTCAAGCCGGTATGGTACAGAACACTTAATTAGGTTTCTAAGAACACAAGTTTGTCCATTTTCTTACAAATAGGCTATGTCCAGTAGGTCAACTTTTTAATTTTCAAGAGACGATGTTAGTTGAGACGATCATAGTTGTCATAAGGAAATGCATGTCGTCTCTAATTATTGAAAGACGGTGAGATTGTTATATTGTTAGAAATTTTGGTCAAGGTGGTGCTTGTTACTAAGATGTTAAACATTCTTAACAATACCTGAGAAAAAAAAAATATTAACAAAAGGAAACGAGTAACAATGACAGGAAAGGTTTTTGTTCTGATTAATAACTGATAAAACCACACAGCCACATGCTTAGCAAATCCAGAGAAACTGAAAGGATATTAAAACTGGGTATTTATAATTCCCAAAATACACCAAGTGAAATGACCGAAGGCTGCTTAATAATCATGAATGATATTTAATCAGAAATCCAGGAATTAATCCCACGACCTGAGTTTTAAAACAGATCAACAGACAGCAAACAACATATCACCAGAACACAGGAAATTCAAATACAATGAAGGTACATGCAGAGATCAGAGGGTCAATCCAGCAAAAAAGCACAAAGGTATTTATAACTTCTGGACTAAGCATGGACAAGTTACTAGATTTCCTGCATATCCTCCCTCATGTTAACTTGTAGTCTGAAACACAATTAGCACAATGCAAACTCAAAAAACATTTATTAACATTCTATGACCAACATAAACTATCATGTTTTTTGTAACATAACTGGAAAATTAAAGAGCCACGTGACATTTATTGGTATAGATTATGATTTTTTTGTTAATGTATCATGCAATACTTCTTCTCTATTGCACCTCTATCATTACATTTTTAAGTAAATGCATATTTTACCTTGAGTATTAATGTTTTGGAAATAGCATCTAATCACATGTCCACGAGGTCACACGAGCAGATAAAGACTTGAGAAAATTCTTGGCCTAAACTTCAGCAAATTATTATTTATTAAGCTAATTATCTAAAATTCTAAGATGTGTAAGTTGCTTTGGTTAGATAAAATATTTACCAGTACAATAAACCATCACTGAGACAAATTACGGTATCACATAATACACCCCGAAACCTACAGTAACACATCCTTAAAGCAATAACTCAACTACAATATACAGCCCAAACTGACCCACAATCTTTGTCACATTATGACATTCTGAAACTATTCTTGAATTCTATTCTTCAGGGCAAAGAGTCCACTTTAAATACCAAAGACCCAAAAGAAACCATACACCAAGCCACAAAACCCAATATGTTTTTTTTTTCTATGACTGAATGAATGAACGAATGAATGATACAATGGTTCCTTTGAATATTTAACAAGGACCCTTAATATATGAAAATGGTCTTTTCAGCAACATTTTGATGTCATTGCATGTAGTCCTGCAGACTTCCGCATCGCATTTTCGCATAATATGATAGTACCTCTTAGTTGTTTGTACCTTTATTTAAAATACAGTTGTAGAGATATATATGCCTACACTAACAGTTAATTCATTTGATGTTAAAACTGCTCTTCGAATGTCTGCAAGGTCGGCCAGGCATACTTTAAGATATCAATTCCACCTACACACCATTTCTACCCAGCCACCCCCCTTTATGAACGCGAACAACACACCGTCATACCTTAAAACACACGCATGTACGTGAGGACGCCTAGGCCTACACGTCACAATTTATACCAATTACGAGTAAATCTCAAGTGGATATAATTTAACCGTTTCGTACTACGGCCCACAGAAGGTCGTTTCAGAGCATTTATAATAAAAGTAAAAGATCAGCCTTTGAGATTTCATACTTCCATACATTTTCCACGTAGTAGACTAGGCGTATGATATAACTCCAGAGCCTAATCCAGGAAGCACAGGCTGGGTAAAATGTCTCTAAATGGCCCATAGTGTCCGCAGACTGCGTGCCTAAATGCCGTGCGACTGATGTTCAAATTGTCGGGATACGAACCGGCCTGCAGCACAGAGGGATTAATCTCCAATACACATATCTATGGATATCCAATGTAGTGCGTGTATTAACGGTCAAAGTCCGGCAAAACACGCTACGTCCCCATCATTTTAAAGTATTTTTTCACGCTTAAAACTTAATATCAGCTGCTGTTCCTTTCGGGAAGAAACTGAACTCCAGCAAACATGTCCCAGGATTGCCGGGTCGCCACCTTTTGATTTTTGGATTTCCCAAAACAATTAAAATATAATCGACTTGTCAAGTACAATAATTATATAACTTGGACCGAAATATGGCTTGATACCATACTGAAATAAAACTTGGGGAAACTTATTTTCCACAAATCACGGAAGTGAAAAACTATACGCGGATCTTGATAACGATCGTAGTGAGGTCAACTACAGAATTTTTTTTATCAGAAGAAATTAACCAGACCGCTGTCCAATTCTATACTGATTGTTGCCAAGTACCCAATAACTTTTTTAAAAAAAACAGTTCGCTAAGTTTACTTCGTGTGATTAAGTTCTGGGCGTTATGCACTAAGGTATTTACTTACCTTATTCATTATTGTGTTCATCGCAAAATAAAAAGTCTTCATGCTTCCGTTAAAAAGAAAAACTGATACTAATAATAATAGCCCCTTTAATCAAAAAGCAAAAAAATAATCCATGTTAGTCAGACAATTTAGAGCTTCGTCCTTTCCGTTCTGACGATTTTTCTTTTCTGAGGGGAAGCTCCCTTTGGAGTGCTTCGGACCATTGACGTCATACCAGAAATAGGAAAAAACAGAACTTCAATCTTATTAACCTTTATTACTTACTCAAATATCAAATATCTTAATACCTCCCCAACTAATCGTCTTCTGAAACTCATTTGTATTATTATATCTATACTTTTTTCTTCCTATGCAGAATATCAGTTATTTTCGAATGTAACAAAGTTTCGGAAATCGCCGTATCAGCCTAGTAGTCTATGACGTCCAGGACGATCTTACTATGTTTTTTTTTCCTTTCTTCTTGCGTGATTGTGTGAAGTAGTGTTCCTGGCACTACACCGTCAGAAGAAAAATGGTACAGGTCTGATAAGGTTTTATTCCCAAAGGTAAAAACGTTAATGTTTCCCCAAAGGTAAAAATATGTCCTCTATAGTGTCCATTTCTGCATCTTAAAAGGTTCATTTATCTACAAATAGGGTACAATTGGTAGACCCTTGAGGGTACAGGTCCAGCGACAAGCAATTATAACCTCAAAGGTACACATTGGTATTTAATTTCTGAGACTGTACAAGGGGCTCTCATGTGTTAATATAAACGACGTATTGGGTTCTGTTTTGCGATTTGTGTTGATTGTGTGTTGCACTTCAGTCTGCCCATATAATGACACATTTACAACATTTGTCACGCAGTTTAAGCATTATTATCTATATCTTTTTAACTTGCAAATATATTGCACTTTTTTCTGATCAGTCTTTGGCACTAGAAGCCTAGCAACATTTGTACCTAATCTGATATTCCCCGGCAGCGGTATGCTTGTTATTACTTGTGCATTGGTTTTGAAAAAAAGTGCCTGTCTGATAAATGATTATGAATGTAAATTAAATTATTTGAAGGAAGAGCGAATAACTAGAGTGTCATTCCCAGGACATGATTCGGCATGGCTATTCAGCGTGGGTGAGACAATGCATGACAAGACTTGTTTTCTGAGATCAAGACAGCCGTTTATAACTGCATTTACATATAAATTGTCGATTGTGTAATAAAAAAAAACGTTTTGTGTCTTTACGGATTTTCTCACCAAAAAAAGAAAGGAAAGGGAATAAAACAAAACCGTTCTTTAAATTTAACGTAGGCTATTGCTCAGACAGATTGCAGGTAGTTACTGCAGTAGCCTATATATACTGTATGTACATCTAAAGGGGAATTCCAAATGTATTACTAGTTTAAGAAAGAACCTTTGTTTGAATGCATTATCCTTCCAGTGATATGATGCAGTGCAGGACTTTCTTTACCTGTGTACCACAAAGAAGTGATATGATGTAGTTCAGGGCTGTCTTCACATTACCTGTGTAACATAAAACAGTGATATGATGCAGTTCAGGGCTGTCTTCACGTTACCTGTGTAACATAAAACAGTGATATGATGCAGTTCAGGGCTGTCTTCACGTTAC